>CM070431.1:215000-325000 GCA_036324595.1 Champsocephalus gunnari
TCCCTGTTAAATAAATAATACATAATAATTGTCTTTTACCAGCGCAGGACGACATGCTGTGTATTGATCTGTGTGATTTCTCTCTCTGCAGACATGCTTCTGGAGATGACTCCTATCGTCGCATCATCAAACGCCCAGCAGGTCACAGATCCAGACGAGCTGCTGGATATATATTGTGCAGAAATCCCGTCCAGCTGTCCGCCTGTTGTTCTGTCTGTGTCTGCAGGAAATAAACACTTTAATTTTCCTACCAGCAGTTCTGCAGCAAAACACAACAACAACAACAACAACAAGAACCAGACTTGAAAACACACAGTTCAATAAACCGGTGAATTAGCACTGGTGTTCCGTAACAGGACGTTCATTCAGAGGTCACATAGTATGTGTAGTAGTTATACTTACAAAAGACTCACACTAGCTCACACTAAACAGCAAGACATGCTTCCAGGATGTGCCTCCATTTTCCGTTTTATTGAAGCAACAAGATATGCGTTTAGAGGTCAATTGTGTTTTATGAGATAAAGCAAAGTATTATGTGTCATCACTCAAAAATAAAAAACAAATCTAACGAAACCTTGTTATAAAAACACAGATTCTCACAAACCATCAAGACTCTTTTGAAACATGACCTGATCTGCTTCTGACAACATGTGATACACAGAGGTCAATCAGTCAATGTTTATTTATAGCCCAATATCACAAATGTTACATTTGTCTCAGTGGTCTTCACAGTTTGTACAGAATATCAGTATGACAATACGACACCCTCTGTCCTCAGACCCTCTGTCCTTAGACCCTCTGTCCTTAGACCCTCTGTCCTTAGACCCTCTGTCCTCAGACCCTCTGTCCTCAGACCCTCTGTCCTCAGACCCTCTGTCCTTAGACCCTCTGTCCTTAGACCCTCTGTCCTCAGACCCTCTGTCCTTAGACCCTCTGTCCTTAGACCCTCTGTCCTTAGACCCTCTGTCCTCAGACCCTCTGTCCTTAGACCCTCTGTCCTTAGACCTTCTGTCCTTAGACCCTCTGTCCTCAGACCCTCTGTCCTCAGACCCTCTGTCCTTAGACCCTCTGTCCTTAGACCCTCTGTCCTTAGACCCTCTGTCCTCAGACCCTCTGTCCTTAGACCCTCTGTCCTTAGACCCTCTGTCCTTAGACCCTCTGTCCTCAGACCCTCTGTCCTCAGACCCTCTGTCCTCAGACCCTCTGTCCTCAGACCCTCTGTCCTCAGACCCTCTGTCCTTAGACCCTCTGTCCTCAGACCCTCTGTCCTCACACCCTCTGTCCTTAGACCCTCTGTCCTTAGACCCTCTGTCCTCAGACCCTCTGTCCTTAGACCCTCACATCATACAAGGAAACACTTCCGGAGAAAACCCACAGTTTAAAGGGAACATGGGAGAAACCTCAGGGAGAGCAACAGAGGAGGGATCCCTCGCGGACGGACAGACGTGCAATAGATGCCGTGTGGAAATTGAAAAGTTAATACATTTGCAACATAGGTAGTCCAGATGTTTGGAAATGCATGTGTGTGTAATAGGAAGATGAATCCACGAGGATATCCATCCAGGACCGATGATCCAGGACCACAGCCACGACTCAAGATCCAGGGCTCGCGATGCAGGACACAGGACCGCAGGATCATCCATGACTCCGGATCCCGGCGTATATAGACACCAAAAAAGAAATACATTTGGGGAAGCTGGGTTAATCGGAACATGAGAGTACACAGGTACAGACAGCGAGAAGGAAGAAGTAAGATGTCCCCCGACAAACTAGCTATATCAGCAAAACTAGGGGCTGAATCTAATCAGCCCTAACTATAAGCTTTATCAAAAAGGAAGGTCTTAAGCGCACTCTTAAAAACGGAGGTGGGAAGTAGTGGAGTACAAATACTTTGTTACTGTACTTAAGTACATTTTTCTGGTATCAGTACTTTACTCCACTACTTATTTTTCTGACGACTTTTTACTTCTTACACAAATACCTGTACTTTCTACTTCTTACATGTTGAACTCAAATACCTGTACTTTCTACTTCTTACATGTTGAACTCAAATACCTGTACTTTCTACTTCTTACATGTTGAACTCAAATACCTGTACTTTCTACTTCTTACATGTTGAACTCAAATACCTGTACTTTCTACTTTCTTTACATGTTGAACCCAAAATACCTGTACTTTCTACTTCTTACATGTTGAACTCAAATACCTGTACTTTCTACTTCTTTCATGTTGAACTCAAATACCTGTACTTTCTACTTCTCTCATGTTGAACACAAATACCTGTACTTTCTACTTCTCACATGTTGAACTCAAATACCTGTACTTTCTACTTCTTACATGTTGAACCCAAATACCTGTACTTTCTACTTCTCACATGTTGAACACAAATACCTGTACTTTCTACTTCTCACATTTTGAACTCAAATACCTGTACTTTCTACTTCTTACATGTTGAACCCAAATACCTGTACTTTCTACTTCTTACATGTTGAACCCAAATACCTGTACTTTCTACTTCTCACATTTTGAACTCAAATACCTGAACTTTCTACTTCTTACATGTTGAACTCAAATACCTGTACTTTCTACTTCTCACATGTTGAACTCAAATACCTGTACTTTCTACTTCTTACATGTTGAACTCAAATACCTGTACTTTCTACTTCTTACATGTTGAACACAAATACCTGTACTTTCTACTTCTTACATGTTGAACTCAAATACCTGTACTTTCTACTTCTTACATGTTGAACACAAATACCTGTACTTTCTACTTCTCTCATGTTGAACTCAAATACCTGTACTTTCCACTTCTTACATGTTGAACTCAAATACCTGTACTTTCTACTTCTTACATGTTGAACACAAATACCTGTACTTTCTACTTCTTACATGTTGAACACAAATACCTGTACTTTCTACTTCTTACATGTTGAACTTAAATACCTGTACTTTCCACTTCTTACATGTTGAACTCAAATACCTGTACTTTCTACTTCTTACATATTGAACTCAAATACCTGTACTTTCCACTTCTTACATGTTGAACTCAAATACCTGTACTTTCTACTTCTTACATGTTGAACACAAATACCTGTACTTTCTACTTCTTACATGTTGAACTTAAATACCTGTACTTTCCACTTCTTACATGTTGAACTCAAATACCTGTACTTTCTACTTCTTACATGTTGAACTCAAATACCTGTACTTTCTACTTCTTACATGTTGAACTTAAATACCTGTACTTTCCACTTCTTACATGTTGAACTCAAATACCTGTACTTTCTACTTCTTACATGTTGAACTCAAATACCTGTACTTTCTACTTCTCTCATTTCCCAAACAGCTGGTTCCTTTAGTCTGAATGTGTGTTGGTGGCGTGATCATTATTCTTTAGAGTCACTGCGTGCCTATTGGTTGGAACACGATCCGTGTATCCATCACTTCCTGGTCTTCTCTAAAGAAGAGGCACCAATGGAAACGTTGTCATGTTGCCGTTGGTCACCATGGAAACATTCATTAGCTAACAATGACATTATTGTTCTATTGATATAAAGGGAGGTCAGGTACTCTTTAAAGCAGCTGCTAGCTATGGGTACTTTTTACTTAAAGGTGGGGTAGGTCATTTTGGAGAAAGCAGCTCGAGTGCGTAGAATTTGAAAATACACAGCCGGAAAAAATCTGCCCCTTCCTCCCACAGAGCCCCTCCTCCAACACACACGAACGCGCACATGACCAATGAGGGCACGAGATCAGTGTGTGCCCCGATGGAAGGCTGACAGGCAGGTAGGCCGTCCAGTTACTTTAGCCGGCTCAGATGATTGGTCGTGCTTTTTACAGCGCCACGGCTTCCACTGAGGACATTTATTTATGTATTTACTGTCAAAGCATTTCATGTATTCAATGCTATCGGGACGTTAAGAGCATTCCATGGAATATAACACAAGTGTTTCTGAAATAACTTACCTACCCCACCTTTAAGTACATTTCAAAGCCATACCCTCTTTACTTTCACTTGAGTAAATACATTTAGTCAGTACTTCTACTTTCACCAGAGTATTTTTAAACACGAGTATCTGTACTTCTACTTGAGGAAAGGATGTGTACTTTTGCCATCTCTGGTTTTCTGCCACAGAGAGTTTGTCGTTGATGCAGAGAAGAAACTGATATTTTGTCAGCAGTCTTTCCTCCAGAGCTGTGTTAGTAATAATAAACATGAATGAAAGCGTGTTGGAGCAGAACATCACTCTCCAAAAGTTGTTTGCAGATTTAGCGACGGGTTTCTCTTTAATTTAACGAGCAGCTCTGATTGGCTTTAATTCTCTTGCAAACATCGATATCAGCGACGCCAACGACCAGCCTGGCTTAGTGCTGACACAGCTGTAATTGGATTTCCCGTACAGTTAATTGAATTTGGCTAAATGGGTTTTGGCTTTGTTTGTTTTTGATGTTCCTGAAAATAATCCTCATATTTTATATCAGAACAACAACAGGAGCTGTTTCCACTTCGCATGGGTAAAAGCCAGCGTGGAGGAATGTAAATAAATATAAGTACTGTACTTAAGGGAAGGCAAGTTTATTAGTACTGAACAAGTGTTAGGGTTAGGGTTACAAAAAATAATATGTTGTTAAAAGTAACAAGGATGCACTGAATAAACTCAAACGTTGACTTTAATTAAAAGACTTATGTCAACAAATGTAAAATAACTAACTAAAACGAAACTAACTAAATAAATATTAGGTTTTTCGAAAGAAATAATAGATCGACAGGAAGATACTTTTTTATCCAGAGTTGGGAAATGATTTTGTCAAAGCAGCGTTTTGAATGGAATGTTGAAAAGTGCTATATAAATAAACTTGCCTTGCCTTGGAATATGTACGGATGACAATACAAGCCTTGAATCTTGAATCTTTTCTGACAGTGAACATTTTGTTTTTCTTATCCTAACAGTGCTATACACTGGGGAAATGTCCGCCCTCCTGCAGTAAATACACACCTTGTAAAGGGGTTACTTTGCCCTCAGCATGACTGATAAGGCGCAGGTGTCAGAGTGTTCTTCCCTCAGGAGACTTTTAACAGTGAAGTCCCCCGTGGAGACTGACGAGGCTCGACAGAATCTCTGCAAAAGCACAGCGGGAGATGAAAGCCTTCAGAGTCTCAGTCGATCATCACGGTGCCGAGGACGCTGGGAAAAAACCCACAGCTGGGAGAGAAAAAGCTACACATGGAGGAAGGACTTATGGCACTACTTCTATTCTATTATATTGTATTTACTTGCACTGTTTGATCTGTTGTAATGTGTTGCAGTGTTGGAGGAGCCTGTGACCTCAGATCTTCATTGTCATACCTACGCTGTATGTGCACATGACAATAAAAGCCTCGAAGCCTTGAAACCTTGAAGCAGAGGATGACAGAGGAGGGAAGACGATTTGTTGCTTATTTTTAGGATCTTAAAACTACTTTTTTAGCCTTTGTAGTCTTGGCATTTTCTACGTTCCGGTGTCTTTTCGGGTTTCATTGTGACATCTGTCAACGAAAGAATCTCAAAACTGTCACTGTGATTTTCCTTTTATGTCAGTTTCGTAAAAAGACTATTATTCTCTTTTTTAAGCCTTGTTTACCTTTTCACTTTGCACACTGCTACCAGACGGAACACCAGAAGACGTGGCATTATAAGTCACATTTTCTAGAAACTGACACACACTTTTCTGCAGTTATTGTCACATCTAGTGAGCGTTCTTTTAGTCTGGTATCAGCAGTGTGATTGGTTTACTGTTTACTGACAGCTGGCAAATAATCATTTTATTGTTAAGCTCCGTGATCGCTTTTCAGGACTGAACCCACAATACAAACACGGACAGAAAAACAGGAGTTTGTAGCAAAAGGTTTATTTTCTAATCGTGACAGGGGATATTAACTGTGTAATATAGTCCAGGAAAGGGGATACAAAAACTAGGGAATGGAGATCCTCAGCCGAGGCTCCGGAGTGAGCTGGGGATATCGCCAGGCAGATGAGAGGTGGCTTGAGCCTGAGTCTGTACGCTCCCGAGAGCGAGTAGGTTGGAGTAAGAGTTAGTGTTGTCCTACCAGACAGGAGTGTGGCGAGCAGGGGTTTCAGAGCGAGGGGAGCGAGCAGGCTGGAGCGGGTAGCGTGGAGAGCGGATGAATCCGAAGAGGAAGTGGCTGGACGTGGCTAGCGGAGGAGGTGATGATGAGTTCAGTGTAATCTTGACGACGAACTGGTGAAGACTGGATGAGGAGACCGGGTTAATAAGCAGGTGTGGATGAGTAGATGATCAGGATGAATGAGAAGCAGCTGTGGAGATGAATTGGCAGGAACCAGAAGTAGGTCAGCCGCGCCCAGCCCGGGAGACAAACACAGACACACAGACAGCAAACAAAAAGGGAAGCAGAAGGAATGGAGTACTGCAAATCCTTACAGTACCCCCCCCCTCAACGGGAGCCTCCTGGCGACCACCAGGCCTGTCAGGATGGGCCCTGTGGAATTCCCTGACCATGACTGGGTCCATGATTCGAGAACGAGGAACCCAACAACGTTCCTCCAAATTGTAGCCCTCCCAGTCCACCAAGTATTGTAGACCCCTACCCCGGCGTCTAACATCCAGGAGACGCCGCACGGAGTAGGCTGGATGGTTATCGATGACACGGGGGGGAGGAGGGGGAACGGCCGGAGGGCACAGGTCGCTGGTGAGAGCTGGCTTGATTTGAGAGACATGGAAAGTGGGATGGATTCTCATATTTCTGGGGAGCCTTAAACGGACAGCAGAGGGATTGATGAGTCGCACAATGGGGAAGGGACCAATAAACCGAGGGGACAGTTTCTTGGACTCGGTGAGGAGGGGGATGTTCTTGGAGGACAACCATACCGATTGTCCAAGGGCGTAAGGGGGAGCAACATGTCGACGGCGGTTGGCCGATTGTTGACTCCTGGCGGATGCTTGGAGGAGAGCCAAGCGGGTGTCCCTCCAGATCTTACGGCAACGTTGGACATGTTGCTGGACAGAAGGAACAGCCAACTCACTCTCCTCTTCGGGGAACAGGGGTGGCTGGTATCCCAGAGAGGCTTCAAAGGGTGAGAGTCCCGTGGCAGATGAGGTGAGGGAATTATGTGAGTATTCCACCCACGGTAGATGGGAGCTCCAGGTCCTGTGATTACTGTTAGCCACACAGCGGAGAGCAGACTCCAGGTCCTGATTTGCCCTCTCAGTTTGGCCGTTGGACTGGGGATGAAAGCCAGATGTTAGACTAACTGAAGCTCCAAGAGACTGACAAAAAGCATTCCAAACCTGAGATGTGAATTGTGGACCACGGTCGGAGACAATGTCAGCTGGGATACCGTGTAGACGGAAAACATGCTGTGTTAGATGTTTGGAGGTCTCCAGGGCTGAAGGGAGCTTGGGTAGAGCAACAAAGTGTGCACACTTGGAGAAACGATCAACGACTGTTAGAATGGTTGTGTTCCCTTGAGAGGGAGGCAGACCGGTGACAAAGTCCAGGGCTATATGTGACCAGGGTCGACTAGGGATTGGAAGGGGTTGGAGCAGCCCAGCAGGTTTCTGATGGGAGGCCTTGTTCCTAGCACAGGTTGTGCAAGCTGACACAAACTCCCTTGTGTCTCTGTCGACTGTAGGCCACCAGAAGTGTCTTCGGAGGAGAGAAAGTGTTCGATTGGCACCGGGGTGATTCGAGAAACGGGAACTGTGGACCCACTGCAGGACTTGGGAACGAACAGAGTCGGGAACAAACTGACGGTTAGGCGGCCCGCTTCCTGGGTCGAGTTGTTCCAAAAGGGCCTCTTCAATGGAATTACTAATCTCCCAGGTGATGGCTCCCACAACACAACTCAGGGGGAGTATTGAGTCAACAGAGGTTACTGGACTCACAGACGAGAACGATCTGGACAGAGCATCCGGCTTGGTATTCTTGGAACCAGGGCGATAGGTGAGGGAGAAGTTGAAGCGGCCGAAGAAGAGAGCCCACCTAGCTTGTCGGGAGTTCATCCGCTTGGCTGACTGGATGTATTCCAAATTGTTATGGTCTGTCCAAACCAGAAATGGCTGCTCACTGCCCTCAAGCCAGTGTCTCCACTCCTCCAAAGCCATCTTCACTGCCAGCAGTTCCTTGTTGCCCACATCATAGTTTCTCTCCGCAGGACAGCGCAGACTCCGATGTCTGATGCGTCAACCTCAACAACAAATTGTTTGCTGGAGTCCGGCTGGATGAGGATGGGGGCAGAAGTGAACAGAGACTTGAGTCTGAGAATGGCCTCGTTAGCCTCCGAGGTCCAGGAGAACCTGACCTTGATGGAAGTGAGACTGGAGAGTGGAGCTGCGATCCTGCTGAAGTCCTTAATGAACCGGCGATAAAAATTGGCGAAACCCAAGAACCTCTGCAATTCCTTCCGCGTCGTGGGGACTGGCCACTCGGAGACAGCAAGAATCTTTCCAGGATCCGCCTCCAGCCTGCCTTGTCTGATGATAAATCCAAGGAAGCTGACACGTTCCTGGTTAAACTCACACTTCTCAGCCTTGACGTACAGCTTGTTCTCTAGCAGTCTCTGTAGAACCTGGCTGACGTGATTCTGGTGTTCCTCCAGGCTCTTGGAAAAGATCAAGATATCGTCGATGTAAACAAAAACAAACCGGTTGAGGAAATCCCGCAAAACATCATTCACCAGGGACTGAAAAACTGCTGGGGCATTAGAGAGTCCGAAGGGCATGACAAGGTACTCAAAGTGGCCAAGGGGAGTGTTAAAGGCGGTCTTCCATTCATCACCTTGGCGGATCCGAACCAAGTGGTAAGCGTTTCTGAGATCCAGCTTTGAGAAGATGGTGGCACCTTGGAGAGGTAATCAGGGGAAGTGGGTACTTGTTTTTCACAGTGATGTTATTCAATCCACGGAAGTCAATACAGGGACGTAGTGATTTATCCTTCTTTTCCACAAAGAAAACCCCCGCACCCAGAGGGGAGGAAGAAGGACGGATTATTCCAGAAGCCAGAGAATCACCGATATATTTCTCCATGGCCTCTCTCTCAGGCCGGGACAGATTATAGAGCTTGCTTGTTGGTAACTGCGCTCCAGGAAGCAAATTGACGGGGCAGTCATATGGACGGTGAGGAGGGAGAGAAAGAGCCTTATCCTTGCAGAAAACTTCCCCCAGCTTGTGGTAAACCTCAGGTACGCCAGATAAATCCACATCAGAAGAGTCACAAGGAGCAGACACTGGCTTAGCAGGAAATGGAGGTACAGCTGATTGCAAACAGTTAAGGTGACACTTCTGATTCCAAGCAATTATCCTTCCTCCAGCCCAATCAATATGAGGGTTGTGAGCGCGAAGCCAAGGGTAACCAAGAACCAACGGGGTAGATGGAGCGGAAATGACCTTGAGTTGGATCTGTTCTCTGTGATTCCCCGAAATAAACAGAGTTACAGATAAGGTCTGCTGGGTCACCCTAGAGATGCGTTGGCCATTTAAGGCATAAGCAGTCATGGGGTCCGATAAGGATTCCAATTTAATTCCCAACTGGTTGGCAAGCTCCAGGTCCACAAAACTGTCCTCAGCACCAGAGTCTATGAGGGCGGAAAGGGGCAAGGTCTGAGAGTTGGAACAGAGTCTGGCAGGTATGAGGAAACGGCGCAAAGTAGGGGCAATAATTGAGATAGGAAGTGTACTCGTCAGGACCCCCAAATTCACCGACGAGCACCTGCGTTTGGGCGGACAGGGCAACCGGCCAGGAGATGCCCCAGTTTGCCACAATACAGGCACCCTCCTGCCCTCATGCGGCGAAGGCGTTCCTCAGGTGATAATCCTGCACCTCCCACCTGCATCGCTTTCTCCTTATCCAAGGTGGGCATGTGAGATGGCGAGGAAAACGCAGATGGTGTGGAATCAAAGGGAGCACTTCTGGGAGGATAGCTCGGCTTACTGAAAAAGGCACTTGGTGGACGCTGTCCTCGCTCCGCACGACGTTCCCTTAGCCGGCTATTGAGACGAGAAATCAGGGATTGAAGGTCTGCTGGCACATCTTGAGCGGCCAGCTCGTCCTTCAGTTGCTCCTTTAATCCTTTAACGAACACTGCCCTTAGAGCCGCCTCGTCCCATCGGGCTTCTGCCGCCAGTGTACGAAACTCAATGGAGTAATCTGCCACGGTCCGATTCCCCTGCTGTATCCTTAGCAGACGATTGTCAGCCGAGCCAGAATAGTCAGTGTGATCAAAAACTAAAGACAGTTGTTCAGAAAAAACTCCAAAAGAAAGGCTGTCATAATCCACTGATGAACTTAGTGCCTCAGCCCAAGTTAAGGCTTTACCATGAAGCAAACTCAACACATAGTTTATCTTGGTAACATCAGAAGAAAAAGACTGGGGGCGCTGGCGAAACACCTTGCTGCACTGAAAGATAAATCCCCTGCATTTCTCCACTTCACCATGAAACGGTTCAGGGTCGGTGATGGAGAAATCCCGGCATGGAGTAGGTACTGGAGGGGGATTAGAGGTGGCAGGATTTATAGCTGCTGTCGTCAGGTTGGAGATCTGAGCAGCCAGGTTAGAGATGTGCAGAGCCATGGATTGGTTACTTTCCACCAATGCACGGATTAACTGTTCATGTTGACCCAACAGATTGCCTTGATGAGACAGGGCGTGCTGGACAGTGGAAGAATCCGGTCCGGTGTTTGTGGGGTTCATTTTATGACCAGTTCGTTCTGTTAAGCTCCGTGATCGCTTTTCAGGACTGAACCCACAATACAAACACGGACAGAAAAACAGGAGTTTGTAGCAAAAGGTTTATTTTATAATCGTGACAGGGGAAATTAACTGTGTAATATAGTCCAGGAAAGGGGATACAAAAACTAGGGAATGGAGATCCTCAGCCGAGGCTCCGGAGTGAGCTGGGGATATCGCCAGGCAGATGAGAGGTGGCTTGAGCCTGAGTCTGTACGCTCCCGAGAGCGAGTAGGTTGGAGTAAGAGTTAGTGTTTGTCCTACCAGACAGGAGTGTGGCGAGCAGGGGTTTCAGAGCGAGGGGAGCGAGCAGGCTGGAGCGGGTAGCGTGGAGAGCGGATGAATCCGACGAGGAAGTGGCTGGACGTGGCTAGCGGAGGAGGTGATGATGAGTTCAGTGTAATCTTGACGACGAACTGGTGAAGACTGGATGAGGAGACCGGGTTAATAAGCAGGTGTGGATGAGTAGATGATCAGGATGAATGAGAAGCAGCTGCGGAGATGAATTGGCAGGAACCAGAAGTAGGTCAGCCACGCCCAGCCCGGGAGACAAACACAGACAGACAGACAACAAACAAAAAGGGAAGCAGAAGGAATGGAGTACTGCAAATCCTTACATTTATGTCATTTAGACTGCATTTAGAAATAACATTAGGTGAAACAGTTTCGATAGGTTTACAAAATGACTGAGCCTTTACATATTGTTTCAAGATTTTTCCTTTGAGGACTTGGAAAAGCGTTCGAATTAAAATGTAATGATTTATTTTATTTTTAAGTAAATTCAGATTGAACAAAAATGTAAATGATTGTGTCCGTCCAAAAAAAACACATTACTTATAGTGAAAACCACCCTTGAATGATGGGATGATAGACTAAAAGCTTTAGGAATCCAAACTATAACATATAATAAGTACCCTGTATCAAGATTGATGCAAAACAAGTGACGTTTGACTTTTGAGGTTTAGCATTTGGGTGGAAATGGGTGTATTTGCCGTTTCTCTGGAACCCATTAGTCGATATTGATGATTGACATCTCTTTTTAACCGTTAGAGCCAATAGAATCGAAGGGGGATATCCACATACACACACACGTTACCATTGAGAAATGAGAACTATGCACACGCAGTTTGCCCAAGGCGAAACCTAATTTACGCTCTGAAATCTGAAAACTGAAAACTAGGTTTATTGTTGATGGATTATCAGAAATAATTTCAAAGTGACACAGACACATTGGATTAACCTTTGGATTAACCTACGGATTAGCAGCGTTTTTATCGTTTTAATGCCATTGAAGACAACTTTTGATCAGAAAACAACAAAGGTAACACATATTGCCGTGTTGGCTACCTAATGCTACGTGGTGTGATGTCTGTGTTAGCTTCTCATGTCACGAGTTCGGATTGATCAGTAATGATACTAATACCTGTAGAATCTGTGCAATCTCAGTTTGCTAATCGATATCTTGTTTGTGCAGATACGATAAGTAATAATAGTTTTAACGTGAGTTCTGTGCTAAGTGTATTAGCATTTTCTTGCCCAGGGCTAATTCAGAACCTTTGTTATTACCCGTTTCGTTTTGCTAAAAATGTATTAATATTAATATTGTCTGATAGCTGAGTTTCTTCCCGTTAAGCGGGTATGACACATTAATAGGTTTTTAAATGTTAAGAAGCCCTCAGACGCTGTTTCTCGCAGATGTTGTGAATTTTCCCTTGCCCGTGGGTGAATGGGGCATAACAGGTTAAAAACACTCATTTAAAAGCAAAGATAATAAAACATGAACTAGAGAATGCAATTCCTGAAGAAATTGCTAGTGGGAATGCTTTATGCTGAAAAGCTGAAGCTAAACTGCTATGCTGAAATGTAATGTGTAAGAAGAAAGTGAATCATTTAGATTAAAATGAAATGTGTAAGAAGAAAGTGAATAATTTAGATTGAAATGATACATGAACACTGGGGGCTTGAATGTGTGATGAGAGAAGAAAAGAAAAAAGGCTTGGAAAAGCAGCAGAATATTTGAACCGCAAACTTCTGAACTAAGTTGATGGCGAATGATCTGTCGCCATGCAACAGCATTTGATGACACCCCATAATATGCTTAGATGCGTTGATGGCTGCATCGTTATCAAACCTGTGAAGTCTAGGGCTGTTTGGAGTAATTTCACTGAAGTTATGAGAAAACCGTGTTTCAAGGCGAGCATTGTGTTGCCATGGCAAAGGCAATAGAAGAAATCTCAAAACTGTCCCGTAGATGTCTTCACGGCTGGACTGTT
The DNA here is from genome assembly GCA_036324595.1 of Champsocephalus gunnari. Classification (NCBI taxonomy): domain Eukaryota; kingdom Metazoa; phylum Chordata; class Actinopteri; order Perciformes; family Channichthyidae; genus Champsocephalus; species Champsocephalus gunnari. The sequence continues at coordinate 228,022 of CM070431.1, forward strand.
AGTACACTTGTGAAGTTTGAGCACTTTTTGAACATTTGCATAGGAGTTATAGCGACATCATGTTTTATGGCGAGGGATGCGTTTCCATGGAAACGGCATATGGTGAGATCTCAGATTTGGCGTAGAGCTGTTGAGGCATGGACCGGTGATATACAAGTGAAGATTGGGGGACGATTGGACTGTGTCCATTGGACTTATAGCGACATCATGTTTTATGGCGAGGGATGCGTTTCCATGGAAACGGCATATGGTGAGATCTCAGATTTGGCGTAGAGCTGTTGAGGCATGGACCGGTGATATACAAGTGAAGATTGGGGGACGATTGGATCGTGTCCATTGAACTTATAGCGACATCATGTTTTATGGCGAGGGATGCGTTTCCATGGAAACGGCATATGGTGAGATCTCAGATTTGGCGTGGAGCTCTTGAGGCATGGACCGGTGATATATAAGTGAAGATTGGGGGACGATTGGACAGTGTCGATTGGACTCACAGCCTCATCGTGTTTCATGGCAAGTGGTCTGTCGCCATGGCAACGGCATTTGATGATACCCCATACTACGCTTAGATGCATGTATGGCTGCATCGGTACCAAACCTGTGAAGTTCTGGGCTGTTTGGAGTATTTTCACTGAAGTTATGAGAAAACCGTGTATCAAGGCGAGCATTGTGTTGCCATGGCAACGGCATTTGAAGAAATCTCAAAACTGTCCTGAAGATGTCTTCACGGCTGGACTGTTGAAGTCTGCTGCATGTCAGTTGGAGTGATGACATCATCGTGTTCCATTACACAGGTGTCTATAGTTGAGCTAACGAGGTGTCCAGAGATCACAGGTTTCCATTGTTCTGAATGAGAGATGAACCTCTTACATGTGAACGTTTTGTGGAAGAACCGTAACAGATATCTCTGAAATTTCAAAACGTGAAGCATGTCAAGGAAGTTGAGTATCTGAAGTGTACTTTTTGTGTACTTTCGGGTTAATAATGTGGCCTTTTTGGCAGTTTAACTAAAGGTGTGCAGCTGCTATCGTGAGGAAATATCTGCCTGAAATTACAATGGGGTTTAATGGAGGAATTGTTAACGTTTTTGTCACTTCATGCCCTCAAGAGGCATTTTGTTGAATTATTTTTTGTTTAATTATTTGTCATCTTTCAAGCTACGAGATGTTTTCCTACGTTTATCATGAAAAAGTATGTCCCAGGAATGTAGGGTTTGGGAATTATGGTAATTTAAAAAAAATATATGAAGGCAAATTTCAAAATGTCTTACCCTCTAGCTGTGACATCATGCACTCTAGTTAATGTTAAAATGTGAAGAACACCTCTTAAACAAGGTCTGAACAAATGTTAATATCTCTAAAAGTAAGAATCAGATTTAAAAGTTGTTTCACACGAATAATGTCAGAATGATTTGTAACATTTTAAAGTTGGAATGAGGTTTCTGAGTGAAAGTATGAATGAACAGTTAGCAGTTGAAGTCGCATGAAGATTTGTTGAAGTCTGAAGATTTCCTCCGTTGACTTCAATGTTAAAAATGTGATGTATTATGGGATGTACCTCTGGAATTATGAAAGTTATGAATGAGAAAAGTAATAGCTGAAAACTAAATAAAGTTACAGTGCAGTGGGAGATGTGAATAGTTCAATTAAAAGCAGTGGCAAAAAGAAAAGTCTTCAGCCTGGATTTAAAGGTAGTCAGCGGAGTTGCAGCGGACCTGCAGGTTTCTGGGAGTTTGTTCCAGATATTTGAATGATAGTTGTCAGTATATATCGAAACATTTAGAAATACTTCCAAGCATTTTCTTCCCAATTAAGGGTTTAATTATAGATATTGTTGTGTGCCGTACAGTTGAGGAAACGTTGTGATGTTAATCTAATAAAACAGCCTTGAGGATCTTAATAACCTCTTAAGCCCCACGGACCCGTATCCGGGCCCGAAATCGCGTAATTTGCAGGAAACAACGTCTAAGAAACCTTCATATTTAATAAACTATGAATGTTTTATATCCATATAATGGAAAAAAACTAATTCAACTGATCTTTTTCATTTTTTTAACAAAACAAAACTGAAAATGCTAACAGTGACCCTCTGAATTAGCCCCGAGCTAAAAATGCTAACCTATTACTGCACCGAAAATCACTCCTAGCTCCCTTATTACTTTTCCTAGCTGCACATCCAACACATCGTCTATGATCGTAAGGAGACACAGAATCTATTGGTACCCACCTCAACACTCAAATATTACAAATTCACGGAGAAAATAGCAAAAATCTACATCAAAACATGTGGCGCTAGGTAGCCCAAAACGCTAACATGGCTTACCTTGGTCTTTGTCTGGTCAAAACTGGTCTTCAATGGCATTAAAATGATAACAACGATGGTGTAGTTAATCCATAGATTAATATACAATGTGACTGTGTCCCCTTTGAAATGTTCTGATAATCCATAAGCAATAAAAACTGCTTTTCCGTTTCAAGATATCAGAGCAGGGAGATCCTAAGCTCTGTAGCAAGATTGCATGAGCAGAGACACAAGCTTTTTTTTTAACATGAGAGTATATGGGACGATTTCCGTTCGATTCTATTGGCTCTAAAGGTCAGGAAGAGATGTCACATGTCAAAATTGAGGGAGGGGGGCCAGAGATATGGAAAATCCACACAAATGACCCCAGAAGAGGTTTATTTTGCTAAATCTGTCTAAAAAGGTCAAATATCACTTGTTTTGCATCAATCTTGATACAGGGTACTTGTTCAATCTCAATTTTCTTTAAAATAAAAAACATCTATATTGATTCTGACTTTTCTACATCCAACTCACAGGTTTATCATTACAATGAGAACAAAGATTATTAATTTAACCCTTTTAGAAGAGAAGATATATCATTTGTTCTGGGAATGTCATTTTCGAGCCTGAAACCTGAAAAACAGGCTCGGGGCTTAACAGGATAACTGTGCCGTCTCCCCTCCTCTGTGGTTAAATGTCACGCCGCTCTCACCCCTGACTAATTTTCACTGTGACAGGGTGACATTCACCCTGCAGCCTCTTATCTCTTAATGTTCTTCTGTTATCGGGACAGAACGTGGACGGAGACAGGAAAACACAGCACAGATGCAGATAGGAACATCTAAACGAGAGAGTACAGGAGGAGATAGCAGCCACTGTCTGTCTCTTATTAAATAACTCACCGCATATTTTCTTTCACAGATTATAGTTTCATTTGTGCTGCCTTTATCTTCACCTCTCCTCACTATATGCCACCAACGCTGCAGATATAAAGGGTTAAAATAGACACACATATGCATGAGTCAACGGAGCTCCTTCTCCAACAGACTGCTCCGCTGTCACAAGGACTGATACAGGAACACATTCCTGCCCACTGCAATCACCCTCTACAATAAATCACCTCTGGCTGGAAGAGAACTCTCTGCTCCGGAGTTTCTCTTGGAATCAAACCACATTGTACATTTATATAATCTGTTCAATATGTAATATTCCATCTGTCATATGTTAAATTCAACATGTATATTTTCTACTGTCTTGTTTATTTCTTGTCTTGAATTGTTATTGTACAGTGCCGTGTCTTTTTATGCTGCTGCAACGCAAAAAGTTCCCAAATTGGGATCAATAAAGTACTTCTCATCTTATTTTATCTTATCTTATGAGAGGTAATACTAATTAACAATGAAGTGTAGTTCATAATGTGATTATAGTAGTTATTTGATAAACAAGTTAGAAAGGTTAAAAATGGTCCCCCCCCCCATATATTTTATATTTGTATGTGTCTTAAAGAAGTCATTAAAATGCATTTCATTTTAATTCTGTTTCGGACTGGCAGAAACTACTGCAACATTTGGTATGGAAGTACAGGGCCAGTATTGCCGATTATGATACCATTAGTGATCATTTTAACTTAAAGAGAACAATTCCTAAAACCCTAATTTTCAACCGTAGAGAGAGTTTGTAGGTCCATCATCCATCCATCCATCTTCTTCCGCTTATCCGTGGTCGGGTCTCGGGGGTAGCAGTTCAAGCAGAGAGCCCCAACCGTCCCTTCCCCCTCATCAACCAGCTCTGACTGGGGGGTCCCAAGGCGCTCCCAGGCCAGCGAAGAGATATAGTCCCTCCACCTGGTCCTAGGTCTACCCCTCGGTCTCCTTCCAGCTGGACGTGCCTGGAACACCTCCTAGGGAGGCGCCCAGGTGGCATCCTAACTAGGTGCCCGAACCACCTCAACTGGCTCCTTTCGATGTGAAGGAGGAGCGGCTCAACTCCGAGTCCCTCCCTGATGACCGAACGTCTTACCTTATCCCTAAGGGAGACGCCAGCCACCCGGCGGAGGAAACCCATCTCGGCCGCTTGTATCCGCGATCTGGTTCTTTCGGTCATGACCCATCCTTCATGACCGTAGGTGAGGGTAGGAACGAAAATGGCCCAGGTTGTAGGTCCGTTAAAATCATTTCAGCAAGGCTCCTGGTGATATCCATCGCTCTTGGGGAATCACGAATGTGAAATAATAAATAATTAACTACATGTAGTCTAAATATAGGAATTCTAATGTTCTTTGACAGTTAACACAAACGTGTTATTATATACAGCCATATTTATATTTCAGGTTTGGGGTATATATATTTATAAAGGTATATTGTTGTTGAAATCATGTAACTGTTTTGGCCAAAAGATGGAGAAATGTGATAGAAAACATGACGTGACTAGTGATAAGGACAATACATAATTAATATAAAAACACCTTGAGACTTCCACCTTGAACACTATCACCTGGTTGCTATCTCACATTGTATACAGGCTACACTTGTTTTAAATATTGATACTGGTACTATATGTGTATTTTTTAAATTGTAATGCGTAATTTATATTCTTCAATATGTGATGCTTGCTTCTCCATTAATACTAAGCTGTCTTTGGCTCTGTACTCGCTTTGCCAATGTCAATCCGTGGGAAGGATCGAGGACTTTTATTCTGCTAAATGATCTATCAGAGGACTAGGAGGAAGGTTGGAGACCCTCGCCTGCGGCAGAAGTCAGGCAGATCTCTTGTTAATATATCCACGCCTCCATAACTTCTGTTTTTTACTTTTTTAACTGAACTTTACTTTGTGCTACTGCACTTTTATACTGAATAATGTGCAAAACAAACCCCACGCGTCCCTACTACCGCTACTACACACACACAATGTAAATCTACAGTATCACTATTAAAAACGCACTGGCGAGACAAACTAAAGTTATATTTAAAGTTTTTTTCCGTAAAACAATCTAGCAATCAACATGAGGTTAACATTGGAAGAACAAAAAGCTTCCCAAAAAAGAGTTTCAGTTTTGCAATCCACGGTTTGCAGAATGTTGCATGCATACAGGGTTAGAGTACTAGAGAGCTGCTAGCTTGTAAAGGTCAGGTTATTTAAAGCGGTACGTGTTGTGGGTTTGTGCGAGGATGAGATAGAATTGGAGGATGAAACAACTTCATCTGGGGTGCAACATCAGCTAAGTCTGTTGAGTTCACACATGTCCCATTACATTTCCCTAATTCTTAAGGAAAGTACAGCAGAGAGGACTCAGACCTCAGACTTCTGATTGATGTAGAGTGTTGGACTTTGCACTGAAACTCTCCATTAGACAGAATAAATCCTCTGAAGCGTCACCCTGTGTGTGTTTCCTAAACAGTATCTCTCACGACTGATTCCCGTCTCCTTTAAAAACCTCCTGACAGCAGCGTAACACTTGAACTGCCTCTCTTTTAACACGGAGATGTTCAGGGCTTCAAACCTCACTTTCTCACGCTGCGAGGGTTTTGTAGCTCCCAGTTCTCGAGGCCAAACGCCTGACAGGAGCTGACATGACAACACTTTAACTCCACATATCTGCCGTCTTCCTCTCACCCTCCAAAACAGGAAATGACTGACAGAGCGAGAAATAAACCTGAAGGCAAAATGTGCAGATTGTAGTTTACTTTTTTGCAGAAGTTAATAAGAAAACCCAAAGTTGTAATGGTCTGATATTACAGGATATAAATAAAGTAGAGATAGTGTCTGAGTGAAATTGGTGTTCTAGAATTAAAACACAGCCGGTGTGGTCCTTGACAAACTGAATCAAACATACAGCGTAACTCCTGCAGCAGATCGACAAAGCATTGCAGCGTCACTAACACCGGTTAAAGGAATGGTTTAGTGTGTGTGTGTGTGTGTGTGTGTGTGTGTCAATAATGCAATCATTTGATGGTACTTGAACTTCAGTAAGAGTGGGTGTTTCGTCAGTGTCCAAACTAAACTGTATTCTCTCTAAAAATCCAGCAGGGGGCGACTCCCGGTGGCAAAAATATTGAATAGAAGTCTACGAGAAAATGTTTCTAATTCTCTCTTGATTTATCACCTTAGTAAAAACAATTCTGATGAGTTAATGGTCTCAATCTCACATTTGCATGATGGACAAAATGCTCATGCTTGAATACATAAAAACAAAGATGAGAGGGTCATTCCAGAATTGGAGGACAATTTAGACACCAACATTGTTGAAAAATGAACCTTTTATTTTCTAATTATTTTTTATGTATTTAGGAAAAACAGATAATAAACCATCAAAAAAAGTGATTTGCCCAGCGAGGCATCAAATGTATATTTTCCAATGAAGAATTACCCCTGTTACTCTCATTAGAGTAACAGGGTTGAAATCAATGCTAATTTGAGCTTTGACCTCAGGAAGTATTGCTAGATGTAGCATGTAATGTCAGAGTGCCACACCCTTTTAAGACTGAAAATATTGTAAAAATATGAAAAATAAAAGAGGACTTAGTTTTGGTCTACCCATGGCACTAGCACATGGCTTGCTGATGTCACTTCCTGTGTGTCATCTGACTTACAGTTTTTTCACTTCCTGTGCCAATCTAAAAAGGTTCGGGTAACAGGGTTGAACGCATGTTGAGGGACACACCTTCTGTGCAAAATTACTGTTATTTAATATATGTTTATGATTTAACAAATTGATTTGACCATTACAAGAGACATATATCAATAGAATAATACCAAAAAAAGTAAATAAAATCCATATTTTAAATGTTTTATTTGACATGCAAGTTGGTCACCAAGAAGCGGGGACAAGAGAAAAATGCCATTTTAGGGGATGTTCGAGAGCTATTTGATAATTTAAATAATATTTTGAAACCACTTTTTCTACAACTTTATATACATTTTGTCTCAATGCAAGTATATTTAACACAACAAGTGCATGTTTTAGCATTTTGGGCATGGATTATTAGATTTTTTATATGGGGGACATGAAATGTCCTCCAATTCTGGAATGACCCAGAAAACAATCTGGCTGCTAGCTGCATTAGCTTACCTGCTAGCTAGCGTTGCTATTCAATTCCTGTGTTTTTGCGTACTACACATAGACTGTATAAATAGTTCTACATTATGGAGTGCATGAAGTTTTCCTCCTGCATTTATTTTAGAGAAGGTGAATTCTCAGCGAGGGCTTGATATCAAAGCCCTAAAAAAAAAGAAAAAGGAAAGCCATCATTCAGGTGGGATCTCCACAGAACGATCCGACAGAGCTACATGTGAACGGTATACCCCACGTTCTCCTCTGTTTTGAAGCGTCCCCGGGGTCGTGAGGCTTTGTAGGACTCCATCTCTGAAGTGATTGACAGTCCTGATGATGGCGAGCTGTCCGAAGCTCGTCCTGAATATCAAGAAGCTCTCGACCTTCCCAAACTTCCTCATCTATGTCAGACTGGCATGCAACGCAGAGATGGCAAAAGTACACATATCCTTTACTCAAGTAGAAGTACAGATACTCGTGTTTAAAAGTACTCTGGTAAAAGTAGAAGTACTGACGAAACTTCTTTACTCAAGTAAAAGTAAAGAGGCTTTGAAGTGTACTTCAGTAAGAAGTACACATAGCTAGCAGCTGCTTTAAAGAGTACCTGACCTCCCTTTATATCAATAGAACAATAATGTCATTGTTAGCTAATGAATGTTTCCATGGTGACCAACGGCAACATGACAACGTTTCCATTGGTCCCTCTTCTTTAGAGAAGACCAGGAAGTGATGGAAACACGGATCGTGTTCCAACCAATAGGCACGCGGTGACTCTACAGAATAATGACCACGCACCAAACACACATTCAGACTAAAGGAACCAGCTGTTTGGGAAATGAGAGAAGTAGAAAGTACAGGTATTTGAGTTCAACATGAGAGAAGTAGAAAGTACAGGTATTTGAGTTCAACATGAGAGAAGTAGAAAGTACAGGTATTTGAGTTCAACATGTAAGAAGTAGAAAGTACAGGTATTTGGGTTCAACATGTAATAAGTAGAAAATACAGGTATTTGTGTTCAAAATGTAAGAAGTAGAAAGTACAGGTATTTGGGTTCAACATGAGAGAAGTAGAAAGTACAGGTATTTGAGTTCAACATGTAAGAAGTAGAAAGTACAGGTATTTGGGTTCAACATGTAATAAGTAGAAAATACAGGTATTTGTGTTCAAAATGTAAGAAGTAGAAAGTACAGGTATTTGTGTTCAAAATGTAAGAAGTAGAAAGTACAGGTATTTGGGTTCAAGATGTAAGAATTAGAAAGTACAGGTATTTGGGTTCAACATGTAAGAAGTAGAAAGTACAGGTATTTGGGTTCAACATGTAAGAAGTAGAAAGTACAGGTATTTGTGTTCAACCTGTAAGAAGTATAAAGTACAGGTATTTTGGTTCAAATTGTAAGAAGTAGAAAGTACAGGTATTTGAGTTCAACATGTGAGAAGTAGAAAGTACAGGTATTTGTGTTCAACATGTAAGAAGTAGAAAGTACAGGTATTTGGGTTCAACATGTAAGAAGTAGAAAGTACAGGTATTTGGGTTCAACATGTGAGAAGTAGAAAGTACAGGTATTTGTGTTCAACATGTAAGAAGTAGAAAATACAGGTATTTGTGTTCAAAATGTAAGAAGTAGAAAGTACAGGTATTTGTGTTCAAAATGTAAGAAGTAGAAAGTACAGGTATTTGGGTTCAACATGTAAGAAGTAGAAAGTACAGGTATTTGGGTTCAAAATGTAAGAAGTAGAAAGTACAGGTATTTGTGTTCAACATGTAAGAAGTAGAAAGTACAGGTATTTGTGTTCAACATGTAAGAAGTAGAAAGTACAGGTATTTTGGTTCAAATTGTAAGAAGTAGAAAGAACAGGTATTTGAGTTCAACATGTAAGAAGTAGAAAGTACAGGTATTTGGGTTCAACATGTAAGAAGTAGAAAGTACAGGTATTTGGGTTCAACATGTGAGAAGTAGAAAGTACAGGTATTTGTGTTCAACATGTAAGAAGTAGAAAGTACAGGTATTTGAGTTCAACTTGTAAGAAGTAGAAAGTACAGGTATTTGGGTTCAACATGTAAGAAGTAGAAAGTACAGGTATTTGTGTTCAACATGTAAGAAGTAGAAAGTACAGGTATTTGGGTTCAAGATGTGAGAAGTAGAAAGTACAGGTATTTGTGTTCAACATGTAAGAAGTATAAAGTACAGGTATTTGGGTTCAACATGTAAGAAGTAGAAAGTACAGGTATTTGTGTTCAACATGTAAGAAGTAGAAAGTACAGGTATTTGTGTTCAACATGTAAGAAGTAGAAAGTACAGGTATTTGGGTTCAACATGTAGAAAGTACAGGTATTTGAGTTCAACATGTGAGAAGTAGAAAGTACAGGTATTTGAGTTAAACATGTAAGAAGTAGAAAGTACAGGTATTTGAGTTCAACATGTAAGAAGTAGAAAGTACAGGTATTTGTGTTTAACATGTAAGAAGTAGAAAGTACAGGTATTTGGGTTCAACAGGTAAGAAGTAGAGAGTAAAGGTATTTGGGTTCAAAATGTAAGAAGTAGAAAGTACAGGTATTTGGGTTCAACATGTGAGAAGTAGAAAGTACAGGTATTTGGGTTTAAAATGTAAGAAGTAGAAAGTACAGGTATTTGTGTTCAACATGTAAGAAGTAGAAAGTACAGGTATTTGTGTTCAACATGTGAGAAGTAGAAAGTACAGGTATTGGTGTTCAACATGTGAGAAGTAGAAAGTACAGGTATTTGTGTTCAACATGTGAGAAGTAGAAAGTACAGGTATTTGTGTTCAAAATGTAAGAAGTAGAAAGTACAAGTATTTGAGTTCAACATGTAAGAAGTAGAAAGTACAGGTATTTGGGTTCAACATTTGAGAAGTAAAAAGTACAGGTATTTGTGTTCAACATGTAAGAAATGGAAAGTACAGGTATTTGGGTTCAACATGTAAGAAGTAGAAAGTACAGGTATTTGGGTTCAACATGTGAGAAGTAGAAAGTACAGGTATTTGTGTTCAACATGTAACAAGTAGAAAGTACAGGTATTTGTGTTCAACATGTAAGAAGTAGAAAGTACAGGTATTTGTGTTCAACATGTGAGAAGTAGAAAGTACAGGTATTTGTGTTCAACATGTGAGAAGTAGAAAGTACAGGTATTTGTGTTCAAAATGTAAGAAGTAGAAAGTACAAGTATTTGAGTTCAACATGTAAGAAGTAGAAAGTACAGGTATTTGAGTTCAACATGTAAGAAGTAGAAAGTACAGGTATTTGAGTTCAACATGTAAGAAGTAGAAAGTACGGGTATTTGTGTTCAACATGTAAGAAGTAGAAAGTACAGGTATTTGTGTTCAACATGTGAGAAGTAGAAAGTACAGGTATTTGAGTTCAACATGTAAGAAGTAGAAAGTACAGGTATTTGAGTTCAACATGTAAGAAGTAGAAAGTACAGGTATTTGGGTTCAACAGGTAAGAAGTAGAGAGTAAAGGTATTTGGGTTCAAAATGTAAGAAGTAGAAAGTACAGGTATTTGGGTTCAACATGTGAGAAGTAGAAAGTACAGGTATTTGGGTTTAAAATGTAAGAAGTAGAAAGTACAGGTATTTGTGTTCAACATGTAAGAAGTAGAAAGTACAGGTATTTGTGTTCAACATGTGAGAAGTAGAAAGTACAGGTATTGGTGTTCAACATGTGAGAAGTAGAAAGTACAGGTATTTGTGTTCAACATGTGAGAAGTAGAAAGTACAGGTATTTGTGTTCAAAATGTAAGAAGTAGAAAGTACAAGTATTTGAGTTCAACATGTAAGAAGTAGAAAGTACAGGTATTTGGGTTCAACATTTGAGAAGTAAAAAGTACAGGTATTTGTGTTCAACATGTAAGAAATGGAAAGTACAGGTATTTGGGTTCAACATGTAAGAAGTAGAAAGTACAGGTATTTGGGTTCAACATGTGAGAAGTAGAAAGTACAGGTATTTGTGTTCAACATGTAACAAGTAGAAAGTACAGGTATTTGTGTTCAACATGTGAGAATTAGAAAGTACAGGTATTTGAGTTCAACATGTAAGAAGTATAAAGTACAGGTATTTGAGTTCAACATGTGAGAAGTAGAAAGTACAGGTATTTGTGTTCAACATGTAAGAAGTAGAAAGTACAGGTATTTGTGTTCAACATGTAAGAAGTAGAAAGTACAGGTATTTGGGTTCAACATGTAGAAAGTACAGGTATTTGAGTTCAACATGTGAGAAGTAGAAAGTACAGGTATTTGAGTTCAAACATGTAAGAAGTAGAAAGTACAGGTATTTGAGTTCAACATGTAAGAAGTAGAAAGTACAGGTATTTGTGTTTAACATGTAAGAAGTAGAAAGTACAGGTATTTGGGTTCAACAGGTAAGAAGTAGAGAGTAAAGGTATTTGGGTTCAAAATGTAAGAAGTAGAAAGTACAGGTATTTGGGTTCAACATGTGAGAAGTAGAAAGTACAGGTATTTGGGTTTAAACATGTAAGAAGTAGAAAGTACAGGTATTTGTGTTCAACATGTGAGAAGTAGAAAGTACAGGTATTGGTGTTCAACATGTGAGAAGTAGAAAGTACAGGTATTTGTGTTCAACATGTGAGAAGTAGAAAGTACAGGTATTTGTGTTCAAAATGTAAGAAGTAGAAAGTACAAGTATTTGAGTTCAACATGTAAGAAGTAGAAAGTACAGGTATTTGGGTTCAACATGTGAGAAGTAGAAAAGTACAGGTATTTGTGTTCAACATGTAAGTAATGGAAAGTACAGGTATTTGGGTTCAACATGTAAGAAGTAGAAAGTACAGGTATTTGGGTTCAACATGTGAGAAGTAGAAAGTACAGGTATTTGTGTTCAACATGTAACAAGTAGAAAGTACAGGTATTTGTGTTCAACATGTAAGAAGTAGAAAGTACAGGTATTTGTGTTCAACATGTGAGAAGTAGAAAGTACAGGTATTTGTGTTCAACATGTGAGAAGTAGAAAGTACAGGTATTTGTGTTCAAAATGTAAGAAGTAGAAAGTACAAGTATTTGAGTTCAACATGTAAGAAGTAGAAAGTACAGGTATTTGAGTTCAACATGTAAGAAGTAGAAAGTACAGGTATTTGAGTTCAACATGTAAGAAGTAGAAAGTACGGGTATTTGTGTTCAACATGTAAGAAGTAGAAAGTACAGGTATTTGTGTTCAACATGTGAGAAGTAGAAAGTACAGGTATTTGAGTTCAACATGTAAGAAGTAGAAAGTACAGGTATTTGAGTTCAACATGTAAGAAGTAGAAAGTACAGGTATTTGAGTTCAACATGTAAGAAGTAGAAAGTACAGGTATTTGAGTTCAACATGTAAGAAGTAGAAAGTACAGGTATTTGTGTTCAACATGTGAGAAGTAGAAAGTACAGGTATTAGGGTTCAACATGTAAGAAGTAGAAAGTACAGGTATTTGAGTTCAACATGTAAGAAGTAGAAAGTACAGGTATTTGAGTTCAACATGTAAGAAGTAGAAAGTACAGGTATTTGAGTTCAACATGTAAGAAATAGAAAGTACAGGTATTTGTGTTCAACATGTGAGAATTAGAAAGTACAGGTATTTGAGTTCAACATGTGAGAAGTAGAAAGTACAGGTATTTGAGTTCAACCTGTAAGAAGTAGAAAGTACAGGTATTTGAGTTCAACCTGTAAGAAGTAGAAAGTACAGGTATTTGGGTTCAACATGTAAGAAGTCAAAGTTAAAAGTCATCCGAAAAAATAAGTAGTTGAGTAAAGTACTGATACCAGAAACATGTACTTAAGTACAGTAACAAAGTATGTGTACTCTGCTACTTCCTACCTCTGCATTGCACGGCTGCACATCAGGAATGTTTAAACCTAACACTCTCATCTGCACACTTATGTAAATATATTTAACATGTTTATATAAATGCACAACTTTTTACTGTGATATCTTGTTTTTATAGTTACTTTATAAATGTTTGCTGTATAATTATTTTAATTTGTATTCTATTTAATCTTCATTTTGACCCCTTGTGAATCCTGTTTTTAACTCTGACCCTGTTGCTGTTAATAACGAGTGTCATCTTATCTGTACACACTTGTTTACGCTGCTATGGGGTTGTTACAGCGCTGGAGGAGTTCAGCTACATAGGTTGGAGCCAACCCATTTAGTGCTTTAAATACATATAAAAGGATTTTAAAATCAATTCTGAACCGGACTGGAAGCCAGTGTAGTGAGGCCAGAATTGGGGTGATGTGGTCACGCTTTGTGTGGCCAGTCAGGAGACGTGCAGCTGCGTTCTGGACTAGCTGCAGGCGTTTAATTGAGGCCTGGTCCATACCCACGTACAGAGCGTTGCAGTAGACCAGTCTTGAGGTCACAAAGGCGTTAATAACCCTTTCCAGGTCTTTAAAAGATAAATACGACTTGGTTTTGGCCAATAGTCTTATTTTAAAAAAGCAGGATTTTACTACGGTGCTGACCTGCTTGTCGAATTTAAAAGCGCTATTGAAGGTCACTCCAAGGTTCATGACAGAGGGGAGGATGCTTTTACTTAGGGAGCCCAGAATATCAACCGGAGAGGCTGGAGGTTGGGGTCCAAAAAAGATTACCTCGGTCTTGCTCTCATTGAGGTTGAGGAAGTTTTTGCTCAGCCAGGATTTGAACTCTGTTAAGCAGTCCTTCAACTGCTGTAGTGAGTGGACATCTGCTTTGGAGGCAGATATGTCTTGCACTAATATACATTTCTCAACGATATTGAAGTTACTGTTATTTTGTATATATTGATTGTTGTGTTTTAATTTAGGTCTTAATGCGTGCATATGTATACATGTGTCTGTTGATTGTGTATATATTTGTATATATATTTGTTTTTGTATTCGGGATTGTGGGAAACGGTATTTCGATCTCACAAACTGAAAGATTGCCAATGAAGTTCACTTTAACTTATACATCGTGCGTGTGTGGTGAAGTTCGTGCAGCTTCCCCACACATTCAAACTAGTTCCTGGCACAGCGTCCTCGTCGTATAAAGGCTGACTTCTTCTGTGTGTCTGGAGTTTGTTTCTTCCTCGAAGGACTGTCTGGGTGAATAACGTCTCTCTTCAGGTGTCGGACCCGCGGGAACTCGTCGATTCAACTCCACTTTCTCCGTTACATTTGAAGTGCTTCCGGCCCCTGAGGACGCTGCACCGATACGCCTGCCGTGAGAAGGACTTTATTGATTTTCAAAGACAGATTGATCCAATACTCCGGTGCTGATAATCTGCTGTCCCTGCAGCTCCGGGGGAAAGATACCCTTGAGCTACATCTTCTCAAATACTTGTAATGAAATACAAACACTTTGTGCTTTTGACGGATTACGTTTCGAGGGTGTGAAGAAACTTTTACAATCACTAAGTTGTGGGTTCTGTTGACCTACTTGTCTGAGAGGGGATGATGGGAACGTCAACACATAATGAATACATATGGAATATTCACTTGTTTTTCAGGGTCAAAGTCTAAAAGCGGGAACTGAAGAGTTCTTGCAACGTAAGCAGTGGGAAAGGAGGTTATTACATCAGACGTTTCATTGTTCCTTCATGCTATTATCCCGCTATCTTCTGTCGGTGTCGTGCATTGGTTGCGACGGTCCACTGATCTGAAATCCCATTGGTCTGAAAAATGGCCAATTGTACAGAAATCACATATCCGAAAACAGATGACTTTCATTTGAAGCGAGGGTATTAAGCAGTAGTCGGGGGTTAAACAGAATAAGTTTGAGCTTCCCGACACTAACAAGTGTGAAGGTACACCAGTCTCTGTGATGACCGATGAGGGTACATCCTCTTTTTACTTGTATCCGCTCTGGAGCTTTGCTGTACATGTTCCCGCTGTGGATTTCTGATTTCTGAAAACGAACAACATTCCGTCCTGAATAGACTTAACTTTCAGGAGAAAATAATACAGATGAGGTTCAGCCATGCAGAGGGACAATGAGTACACACACACACACACACCACACACACACACACACACACACACCACACACACACCACACACACACACACTCTTTCTGCTCTACTTCTCTGTCTCCTGCTCACAGTCTGGAGTCACAGGAAGGACACGGTGATTCACTTTTTATTTGGAGCGTCATCAGCAGCACGTCCTCCTCCAGTGAGACACACACACACACACACACACACACACACACACACACACACACACACACACACACACACACACACACACACACACACACACACACACACACACACACACACACACACACACACACACACACACACACACACACACTCTCTCTCACACACACACTGATGTATCCTTTCTTCGCCCAAACCTGTTTAATTTACTTTGGGCTTCTTGACAAGTTCTTATCTGTTGAACACCTGGGAGATTATTCGGGCATCTTCACGAGCTTAACGTGTGAATCACATTCTCCTTCTCTCAATCATTGCACAGTGATTTAGCATATTAAGCTGCAGGTAACCATAGAAACAGTGATTCACACCGTCGCCTGTTAACTCAGAAGTGAAATTAAGGTTGTCAAAGTGACAAACTTTTAAAATATATATATATTTTAAAAGTGTGTATATATATATATATATATATATATATCGGACAAATGAAGCGAGGTGTTCCTGCTTAATGTTCAACGGGGACCAGGCAGATTGTGATAGTTAGAGAACGATAAACATTGCTACAGGTGTTTGTATATGTCTATTTATATATATATATATATATGTACACATATTTAAATATATTAGTTATCTACCGTTGATATTATTAAGCTGTTAGAAAATACATGTTTCCAAAGCGCCTGCTCTTTTTATAAATGAACTGCAAGCAGACAACGTACAAGCTCAATATGTCCTTCCTGTCATGGACACACTTCCTGTAGACTACATACATGTGCATTGCATGGTGTCATAGTCATAGTCTAAACATATATAATGTCAGAAAGATAATCTGTCCCTTTTAAGTGAATATATTTTAGTTCATAAACCAACTGGAACATTATTTTGATAATATTGAATTTACTGCAAAACATTGATTTCCCTTTAACTAAACATGTTTAGCTTGTTGACATGATTGCGGTCATGCTAGTGACATCAGGTTGAGAACAGAGCGAAGCCCAGAAAGGAGACAACGTTAGCGTTACTCATTCGGTGCTTAGATTTTCCCCAGGCCTGTTTGTTCTTGCCCTGCAGTGTCAATGCAGTTGTGTCCTTTCCTTGTTGAGAGAGAAAGCAGAGTCACCTTTACTGATATAAGGTTATATGCATTATGCATCCATTTGGTCTACGATCAGAACCCATGCAGTATCATATGTATTAAATAAATGTAAACCAGGTTATGAAATAGCTGCAAACCACTCGGATCAAAAGCAATGTTAGAGAGAACGAACAGTCTTTTCATACAACAGTTTTCTCTGCATTGCAATGCTTTGGGCGGAGGTTATAGTCGCTCTCCTTTCAGACTGCAGACAACTTGCCATCTGGAGCGAGGGAGGATGCAGAACATGCACCCCCTCCTGGAGCCCATTCCCAACAAATATAACTTTGAGTGTTTGGACGGGGACAGGCTGAGGGTTTAAAACACATCCACAGACAGATTAAAGCCGCAGAGTGGGAGACGCTGATGATTAAGGCTATCAAAGATGTGAGTGTTGATGTTGAGTTGATTCATTAAGGGAAGTATGTCAAATAACTGATTGCCATCTGAATCTCCCTGATGAGCTTTTGTTGATCAGGGATCCGTATTTGAATTCTGGTATGAATGTTTGCACTATTTATAAAGGTTTATTTTATAAAACTGCAAAGTAAACACCAGAGGTTTAAGGGGATGTGGTACTTCTATGTTTGACCCTGAAGGCAGCATGTGCGTGCTCCCTCCATAAATATCCCATGGTATTTTTCCATTGAATTATTGTAGAAAATAATTTCTGTCTCAAACAAATGTTTATGATACGAACACGTTTAGTTCAGCAGGATAATCTCTACTCTCTCTAACAATACTTTATGATTTTAGAAGTACAAAGCTAACGTTAGGCGATAAAGGAACTACAGCACGGTCACATGACTTCACGTCACCACCACTAAGCTAAAGGCGGCTAATGTTGGGCTATAAAGGAACTACAGCGCGGTCACATGACTTCACGTCACCACCGCTAAGCTAAAGGAGGCTAATGTTGGGCTATAAAGGAACTACAGCACGGTCACATGACTTCACGTCTCCACCGCTAAGCTAAAGGTGGCTAATGTTGGGCTATAAAGGAACTACAGCACGGTCACATGACTTCACATCACCACCGCTAAGCTAAAGGTGGCTAATGTTGGGCTATAAAGGAACTACAGCACGGTCACATGACTTCACATCACCACCGCTAAGCTAAAGGTGGCTAATGTTGGGCTATAAAGGAACTACAGCACGGTCACATGACTTCACGTCACCTCCGCTAAGCTAAAGGTGGCTAATGTTGGGCTATAAAGGAACTACAGCACGGTCACATGACTTCACCTCACTACTGCTAAGCTAAAGGAGGCTAATGTTGGGCTATAAAGGAACTACAGCACGGTCACATGACTTCACCTCACTACCGCTAAGACAAAGGAGGCTAATGTTGGGCTATAAAGGAACTACAGCACGGTCACATGACTTCACATCACCACCGCTAAGCTAAAGGCGGCTAATGTTGGGCAATAAAGGAACTACAGCATGGTCACATGACTTCACCTCACCACCGCTAAGCTAAAGGTGGCTAATGTTGGGCTATAAAGGAACTACAGCACGGTCACATGACTTCACCTCACTACCGCTAAGCTAAAGGTGGCTAATAGTGGGCTATAAAGGAACTACAGCACGGTCACATGACTTCACGTCACCACCGCTAAGCTAAAGGTGGCTAATGTTGGGCTATAAAGGAACTACAGCACGGTCACATGACTTCACGTCACCACCGCTAAGCTAAAGGTGGCTAATGTTGGGCAATAAAGGAACTACAGCATGGTCACATGACTTCACCTCACCACCGCTAAGCTAAAGGAGGCTAATGTTGGGCTATAAAGGAACTACAGCACGGTCACATGACTTCACGTCACCACCGCTAAGCTAAAGGTGGCTAATGTTGGGCTATAAAGGAACTACAGCACGGTCACATGACTTCACGTCACCACCGCTAAGCTAAAGGTGGCTAATGTTGGGCAATAAAGGAACTACAGCATGGTCACATGACTTCACCTCACCACCGCTAAGCTAAAGGAGGCTAATGTTGGGCTATAAAGGAACTACAGCACGGTCACATGACTTCACGTCACCACCGCTAAGCTAAAGGTGGCTAATGTTGGGCTAGAGGTTTCTCCCATTTTTTCCCTTTAAACTGTGAGTTTTCTCTGGAAGTTTTTCCTTGTACGATGTCTAAGGACATAGGGTCTAAGGACAGAGGGTGTCATTTTTTCTCATACTGATATTCTGAACAATCAGTGCTGTTGTATTTGCTGTAAAGTGTCTCTACTGCAGGCTATTTTTATTATATGTACAGCACTTTGGCTCGACCAAAAATCGTTTATAAAAGTGCTATATAAATAAAACTTTATTTTGATTTGATAAAGGAACTACAGCACGGACCACCCTCCCCTCGAATATTTATTATAAAATAAATCATAGGTTAGCATGCTGTGCGGCTAACTGCTGCTATCCAACCACCTGTTAACATCTCCTGCTAACCTTTCCGAGTGCATTGTGAAAGCGCTGGATGTTAATGGTGAAGCTCTGCAGGCTGAAAGAAAGCCTTTTTCTTTCATTGGACATTGTCAGGGGGTCCTTTGATTTTTTTTGTCCTTTTTTCTCCACACATGGATTTTCTGAAAGCCGTCCTTCACGTCAGCGTGTTGTCGCTGTGCCGGAGCAGAAAGGTCAGGCTGGATCTCCCACGATGCCTCCGATGAACCCTTTCCAAACAATACGGACGCAGCGCCGCGCACACAGCCTCCAAAATGTCAAAACGTTTTCTCCACATGTGAGGGAGAGCGAAGAGAAGTAAGTGAAGAGGATTCAGAAATATCTCTCGGTCTGTGGAACAGCCTCCCAGTGCTCAAATGGGCTAAATAATTAAATAAAGATTGATTGATATCTGAAATGTCTATTGAACATTTTAAATCTCAGCTAAAAACGCAACTCTTTGCACTGGCTTTTAATTGACATGTGTTTTCTTTTTATATGTCTCTACTTATTGTTTATTTTGTAAATTGTGTAACTTTTATTATTATAATTGTTTTGAATCTGTAATACTGTAAAGGAGACCTATCATGCTATATTTGAATAATATAGTGTAGGGCCATACCTATGGAGCTATTTCAGGGTCATACGTTTTGATCATTCAAAAAAAATACAATTTATTTGAAAGTTCAAGTTTTTATCCTGACCTTTGAAAAATACAATGATGTATTCAAAATAAAAATAAGTATTTGAAATAATTGTTCAGGTTGAATATTATTTTGATTCAGTTCAGCAATTTTTTGGAATAAAATATTTATTTTCAGATTTCACTTTTTTACATATTTTGATATTTGAATCCTTATTTTTTTCAGTTGCACATTTTTCGTTTTCAGATTCAAAACAACATTTTTTTCAGTTTCAAATCTTGTTTTTTCAGGTTTCACATCGCTTTTCACATCGTTTTTCGCTTTTCAGATCGTTTTTCGCTTTTCAGATCGTTTTTTCGCTTTCAGATCGTTTTTTTTTCGCTTTCAGACTTTTGGCCCAGATGTTGCTTGGGGGGGCGGGGCTTAGCAAAGAGTAGTTTGGCTTCCTGAGTGACAGGCCTCCCTCTGTCATGTTGCCTTCATGGATGTTAGGTAGCGCGAGAAATATAACTCAATACTTTCTATACACAATACTTCCGTGAAAAGTCTGAAAAGCGAAAAAAAACGATCTGAAAGCGAAAAACGATCTGAAAGCGAAAAACGATCTGAAAAGCGATGTGAAACCTGAAAAAACACGATTTGAAACTGAAAAAATAGTTGTTTTGAATCTGAAAACGAAAAAGTTGCATCTGAAAAAAATAAGGATTCAAATATCAAAATATGTATAAAAGTGAAATCTGAAAATAAATATTTTATTCCAAAAAATTGCTGAACTGAATCAAAATAATATTCAACCTGAACAATTATTTCAAATACTTATTTTTATTTTGAATACATCATTGTATTTTTCAAAGTCAGGATAAAAACTTGAACTTTCAAATAAATTGTATTTTTTTTAATGTTCAAAACTTATGACCCTGAAATAGCTCCATACATACCTATATAAGGTATATTTATACGTTTTTATTGTTCAAAATACCAAACAGATCATGCATTTAAGCCATGCCTCATTTGCTCTATTTTCCTCTCCTCCATCCCGTCTTTGATGCAGCTGACCACGCCCCCCTGCAAAGGAGGGGGCCGAGTTACCAGAGTCATCTTACCGTGCTGTTACCATGCCACGACAACCTCTCATTCCCCTGATTGGTGGAGAGTTGGCCATATAGGCGGAGCTCCTTGTCACTGACGTCAGGCTATTTGCAAATCTCGATCAGTCTGTATCAGATCCGTTGCTGCCCCGTTTTTAGAGATTTGGGTACGGAGGAAAAGAGAGAGGGTTGTGTTTTCTGATACTTGGTGACTTCCCTGGAACTCCGGGGACACATGTTCATGTATAAAAGGCGTACAAAAGCACATTTTGCATGATAGGTCCCCATTTAACTTTATTAGAGAAGCATTACAAAAATAGTAAAGATACAAAATGTAAAAGAGAAATTACACAATTTACAAAATACACATCCTGTAACAGCTCTGAGATATCAAGCCTCTAACGGCCAGTTATTATTATATTTAATTCCAATTAATCCCACCAACTGGGTGTGGCTGTTGATGCTGAATTGCATATGCCCGATTTATGCAAATGACCACGTTTCACACTGAATTACACGCTCACTTTTCGGTTTATTTTTGCATATCTATGTTTAGCGGTGGGAAAAGCGGCAAAAAATTGTTTGTGAATTTGCTCTGAGGGTAGGAAGTGAGAGAAGGTTGCGTTGATTTTCCACATAATGCACCCTGCAGGTGAAGCTTATATTCATATAAAGACTAAATCACATAATGGTGTAGTTTGTCCTAGAGGGATTTTGTGTTAATATATCACAAACACTGTTCTGTACAGTTACTCTTTGGCACACAAAAGCTGGTTAGACAAACCCCTCCACTTCAAGACTGAAATACTACTTTAAAACTAACTATTATTTCAGTGCTGCTTTTTACACAATAACAAAAACCAATTCAGTGAAGCAGTTAAAATATGCATTAAGTAACACACACTGTCGGAACCAATGTTTGTTCATTCAGGTTCCACAAACAGTTTTTGACCACACACAACTACACCCGCACACACACACACACAGCTACACACACGGGGCACAACAGTAAGCGACCTGTTATCGATCAGGAGACGACAGCGAAGCATCTGGATGTATTTTCTGGCATGTATTCCTCAGCAGTGCTCACTTCAATGTCTTCTAGTATTTATTTGTACATTGAGAAATCTTATTTTTAAGTAATCATACAAAATACAAACATACCTGAGAACAAAAACAATATTCTCTTCACATCCGCGTTGCACATCTTTACAAAAGAAAAGAAAGAAAAGTCAGAAAGTGTTGTCATGTAAACAAAGACAATGACGCAGATCGCGTCTTTTTCCCGCCAAAACCACACCGTAAATATCACTGAAAAATACAATTTCTTACGGTGGAAACGTAACAAAAACAGCTTAATAATATACCCAAATTGACACTTAACAACATACATCACTTTCATAAACTTAAATAGCCGGTTTACCACACAAAGTTGTAATGATAATAAACACAATTCCTAGCACAGCTCACCCTCAGCAGTGCTCCCTTCAATGAGAGGGGAAAGTGGAAATGACATACAGGAAGTAGAAAACAACGGGAAAGGGTTTCCACTAGAAACAATACTCAAAAATATTAAAGGGAAACAATCTCATTTAAATAAAATTCACAACCTATTGTAAATCGTAATTTATAACTAATAATGATGTATACACATTTTTAACTCTGTTACACACACTCACAAACTTGGGTTAAACAAACATATTCTGAGTTATGGTTTGGCTGCCATGGTGTGTGTATGGTGAATGGAAATACAAAGCAAGCGAAGAGACCACCGGTAACCGGACAATTAAGTTAAGTGTGATTCACTAAGAAAAACCAACCTGATCTCACCAGAATGTGTGACTCCACCACGACTCCTTAACACCGCATTGCGTGGTGGAGTCACGAACTGTGTTACATTTACGTGGCACCACGCAATGTAAAGTGAATGAGGCTCCTTTGTCGTGGTGCACACACGCATTTCTACAACGTCCCGCAGTGAGCTTTTATTCTATACAACGTTTTTAAAATCTACTTTATAGCTTGTAGTAACTCACGGGAGGCTTCTTTTATTTTATTTGTATTCATAATCATTTTTATTTTCTTCGTCAGAATGTATTATTGTAAAGTCAAACAGAGCCTAGGGCTTTTAATAAATATAAAATAAAAAACAGATTAGAAGTAGTCGCATATTAAAAGATATAGATACATAGAATAACAAAACATCTTAACTGTATTCAGACTTTAAATCATAAACGCTACAAATATGTTTCATTTAAAGACAAACCACCAATTAATAGGATAGACAACAGGTGTAATGATCGCAGGCAGTCCCGCCTCCTCTGGCAAGCTGGGTGTAATCACCCTAATTACAGAGCCCAGTGCTGCATCCTCAAGGAGGGTTTACAGAGTAGCTGTGTGCGATCCTCGTAGACGGAAGCGGGTAGACGGGAGGCACTTCTACCGAGTCAGGACAGGCAGCCGGTAAGAACATCCATCATGCTGTGAGAGCTCCGCAGAGCCGCTGGCGAATGTTCTGTTGCATTGTTTGAGTGTATGCACGTGCCTTGTTAGAGCGCGAGCGGCGCTGCGCAGCATTGTTTGTGTGGTTTCAATGGGCTGCGTTAATGGTGAGGCACAGAGAGAGTTTAGACTCACTGTTTATTTAGCTTAGAAGGAAGCTTTCTTGTTTAAAAGTAGTACATGTCTTATAAAGAATCCATTTGATTCAGAAGCGTAAATAGTAAAGTCTTATTTTATTCATCGAACACCTCTGTGAAAGAAGGGGAAATAATAGTTTCTAGTTTAAAAATAATAATTGACTTGATTTGTCAACATTTCCAGAAAAGTCAAGTTGAAAGAATCCGCTTTATTTACATGGTTACACATTCTAAACATGTTCTTTTTTTGTTTCAAAGGTTTTTCACCTGCACAGAGTGACTGCACAGAGTGACTGCACAAAGTGACTGCACAGAGTGACTGCACAGAGTGACTGCTACACATCTGCATAAAGTGAACTTCTACATCAAAGAGTAAAGCAAGCACTGCTGAATAAAGTATGATTTATCTTTTACGAAACGTCTTTTTTCCATATGGAATGCAGTTGGAGGTCAACCAAAGAGCTTGAGGCAACGCGGAACAATAGCTGAGGATTCTGGGTAGTGTAGTGTCTTCGGTCATCCTAAACTGAACACATTTTTGTTTCTCCGAATCGAAGGGGAACATTAAAAAAGCATTGCACACAACTTAAACCGATCAATGTTGTGTAATCAACAAGGATAATCTGGTGTGTTTGAGTTGATGAGTCGTGCAGATATCACTGCAACATCAATCGACAGTAAAGGGAATACTTAGTTCCGGGTGTAAGGTCCTCCGTTATCCAATGGGAATGGACGCTCACATTGCTCTCCGTAATACAAGAAAGGGGACATGATCAAATCGGAATATAATGTTCTTTTAAAAAAACGTTAACAAAAGGGAACAATCTATTGGACACAGCTGAAGCTCTGGCCCTCCTTAAAAACTAATTTAATACAAATCACAGTTGTATTACCCACAATGCACTGTTTTTTGAGAACATAAAATCGTAACTAATGTACCATAATACATTCTGACGGAAAATACAAAATGATTATGAATACAAATAAAAGAAGCCTCCCGCGAGTTACTACAAGCTATAAAGTAGATTTTTAAAAAAACGTTTTATAGAATAAAAGCTCACTGCGGGACGTTGTAGAAATGCGTGTGTGCACCACGACAAAAGAGCCTCATTCACTTTACAATGGTGTTGTTCGCGCACGTAATGCGGTGTTAAGGAGTCGTGGTGGAGTCACGCATTCTGGTGAGATCAGGTTGAGAAAAACAGATGTTAAAAAAAGAATGCTGTCAAATGAAATAAGGTAAATAGCTGCACGACATCATTGACTGACGATTGCTCAGCATTTTACCAGTTACATGTCACTTGTTAGACGCTTTTATCCACAGCGACTTACATACTCAATGTGGCCAATCCCCACAGGTGCACTTTGGAGTGAAGTGTCTCAGGGACACAACGGCATGCTGACAGCAGTGGGGTTTGAACCTGTGCTCCTCTGATCTCAACACCAACAGTCCACTGCGCCACACTTCCTCTCCTCTGGTCTGGGAGTCAATGGTTTTCTGAGTGTGTTGGTTGTTAGCCTGAAATAAGGTCTATGGTGAAAACACAATAATCCAATGGAAAAATCCCATTGGCTTTTTGTCGAGGGAGTTCGATGTTAACTTCTGGCTCGGCGAACAATAACGTCATAACTGCAACTGCTATTGTACCTGCTATTGTAGGCATATGGTCGTGCTAGCATTAGCTTTAGCATAGCATGATTCAGCTGCTGGTTCTCAACATTCTGCAGTTTCCCGATCTCTACAGATATTAATGTTTCTTCGACAATACGAGCTGCTGTTTGACTGAGTGACACCGCCCTCTGCCAGACGCCCGTTAAGAGGAGGGCTTGTCAAAAATACCAGGGACATATTTAGGGACTAAATGAAAGGTGAGATCTACATTTTGGGAAACTGCACAAGATGTCAAACTGACTAAAATTGTTATGGACCAATAATTGGCTGGTGTTAAATCATGACAAAAACCTTGAATTGGTTCACGGTTATCAGACATACTTCACCAAACTAAAATCCGTTTGATTAGCAAATGTTTTCATATAAGGACAGGGTACGCCAACTTTGGGTACCTGGCTGGAGTGAGATTTTGATATCATGGGTTTAATTACACATATGCGCACAAAATGACTGCTATCGTGTCAGCAGCGGGACCTTAGCATATATATATATACAATATATACAAATACACAATATTGGACACAGACTATAAAGGGCACACAGTTTCCTTCACTAATGAAAGTCAAACACATGTTTGTTTCCACTGTTTTATTGTGTGCCTGTCGCGATAAGCAATTCATTGACTTATCGGCTCTGGAGTATTTTTGTTGGGTCATCTCTGGTAGGGCTAACCCATTCAGCGGGGGGGTGAAGTCAGTATTTGCAATGTAATTACATACACGCCCCCTTGACGGTAAAACGCCACGCGTGAGGGTTAGATTATTTCCCCGTCTCAATCCAAATTGAACTGGATGAAATAAAAAGGCACATTTGTCTTGAAGTAAATAAAAAGGGCGACCTGGAGCCAAGCCTGCAACTTCTCCCACAGGTGAAAGAGCTGACCTGCTGAAAACCCAACCCCCGCACACATTCTGGTCCTCTCTTGAGAAGAACAATAAATACATCTATTACTACACATTTAAAAAAAATGAATGCCATTTTAGTTTTGTGTTGCTTTGTTCTGAAAGCTGAACCTGCTGCTCCTCACAGAGAGAAGAGGGAAGAGGCTGTGAATGACTTTACATGGTGGATCAGGGTGGATAGCCCGCATTGTTCTGTGTGTCGACATGAAAGACAGCCCACACACCTACCAATCATCAAACCGTGGGGTCTTATCTCATTACGTGTTGATTTCTATCAACACGTAATGTTGTATCGATGTATATAGAGATGTACTGCAGCAAAAGTATTCTCCGTCGGGACTTCCTGCAACAACACCACGTCGTTATCTTGATTCTGATTGGCCAGAAGACATTATCAAAGATGTTCTATTGAGAAGACGATCACTACCTGACAACAGTTTTCAAAACCGTTTCTAGTCTTCGGTATTCTTGTTTTGGCGTGAGAATAGTTTGGGCAGCGTGAGAGCGTGAGATTGAGAGAGAAAGCGTGTGTCACACGCCAGATGCGTGAGAGTTGGCAAGCCTGCCTTCAGAAGCTAGGCAAGAATCCTTCCTGGCATTCGGAAAACAAAGAGTGGAACAGGCTAGCAAGTGTGCAGGTGTGCGTCATATGAGAGGCCCCGCCTCTTACATTTTCCGCCACAGATTTGGGGAAATTGGTCCGTGCGCAAAGCATTGTGGGGATTTGAAGGACGCAAAGTCTGCCCATGTGCAGCCTCGAAATTACCCTCAAACGAAGTACGCGGCCTCTGTGGAATTCCAAGTATGTTGGAGATTGGAACAGTCCTTCGGCGGCACTCGATGACGTAGCATCCTTGAAATATTGGCTTGGAAGCCAGTTTCTTCGAGATTGAGAAACGGCCACAGTTTCCATTACCCATTCAATCCATTAGCTGAGAGCGTGAGATTGAGAGAGAAAGCGTGTGTCACACAGATGCGTGAGAGTTGGGCAACCCTGAATTAAGAAATTGACTTTGGTATATAATGGTGCAAACACAGTAAGAGAAATGTACAGACACAAATATATAAATATTCTCTAAGCTTTTGTACGGTAGGAGTTGTTCCAAAAACACGAAACGTATCAGTAAAAAACATCTAAATTGTGCAATTACCTAGACCTTTGGACAGCTGCTGTTTGATTCTCCCTGCTTGTTACATCCTAACCCCCCTCAATTATTTCAGACTGAGAGGCTGTTAGCAGAGCTGAAATGTTCGCCCATTATGATTGGAGCTAAAAGCTAATCACAGTCCATCCACCCCCCCATTAGGACCTGTCAGAGGGCACTTACACCCAGAGCACACGATGTTATGGACAGTTATATAATCTCAATAATACCGTAATGCTCGACTGCAGATACCATAAATAAAATCATATTGAGACACATGGAGGAGCAGACATGTGATGGAAGAACATGAATCCAATCCAACTTTATTTATATAGCACCTTTAAAAACAAGAGTTCACCAACGTGCTGTACATCAATACATATGTAAAAGCAGCATACATACATTTAGACGAAACAGGATGTAAAACAAGAGACAATGAAACCATACTTATAGCCAGACTGAGAACTCTCACACACGATTTAAAAACAAATAAAAACCCCAATGTAAAGGCACAGACTGGAAAGGAGAACCTAACTAAAGGTTGGTAGTTTAAACCAATACACTGTGAGCACGGTACACCTGGAGTGCTGCCATTTGTATCGCTATCTCCGACTTTTATTTTTGTACTCTATTTTATATTTTATTTTTTGATTTCTTATTATTACAATTATTTGTTTAATCTCTCAAAAGTGTATCAGTATCCCTTGTTGTGAAGCACTTCGAGATTTGTCTTGTCAGATGAGAAGCACTATATAAATTAAATATATTATTATTATTAAAGGCGTGGTGAGTCCTAAACCTCTTACTGTCCTCTGGTCTGGAGGTCAATGGTTTTCCGAATGTGTTTTTGGTTCTTAGCCTTAAAAAGGCCCAAAATGTAATATTAAGAAGAATTTATCCTGTTTTCCTTATGCCTTCTCCTTCTAGTTGTGTCCTCTTTGTCGCTAATACTATTTTTTAAAACTTTTTTACCATTGCTTTATTCATATGTTTCCATTTAAACTGCATAGAGGGAAACCTGGGGAAGTGCATTGAGTATATTGTCAATAAAGACCAACTGATTCTACAACTGCACATGACTTATTTGACTGCAATCATCAGCTGTCATTCAGCTTAAACAATCCTAAAAATGCCTTTGACTCTCCGCAGCTGGAAGTTACTACGCTTTTCTATTGAATCTACGAACACAATGAGAGCGTAATGTTCTGGCTGCTGACACGAAACCCTTTTATGAGAGAAACAACCTCCTGCAGAGCTCCGGCTGCGGCTTGCAGTCTCTTCAAAAGGAATGAATATTACCCTGAGAACCACAAAGGAAACAGAGGCTTGCACTGATTACAGCTGACAGAGATATGAAGCATGTATGTACACTTTACGTAACGTTGGACTATTTATATATCCTTTTATTCTCCAGCAGAGTCCCACTGAGACCCACGTCATATACAGCAGAGCAGCTTTCAGTTAGTCAGTGTACCATGAGAGAAATGTCAGTATTATACAAACTGATTACATACTTTAAGGCATCACACCAACTGATTACTGTTACAGGTTGAAAGCTGTGCAATCAGCAAAAATAAGTTTAACATTAGCCGCCTTTAGCTTAGCGGTGGAGACGTGAAGTCATGTGACCGTGCTGTAGTTCCTTTATAGCCCAACATTAGCCTCCTTTAGCTTAGCGGAGGTGACGTGAAGTCATGTGACCGTGCTGTAGTTCCTTTATAGCCCAACAGTAGCCGCCTTTAGCTTAGCGGTGGTGACGTGAAGTCCTGTGACCGTGCTGTAGTTCCTCTATAGCCCAACATTAGCCTCCTTTAGCTTAGCGGAGGTGACGTGAAGTCATGTGACCGTGCTGTAGTTCCTTTATAGCCCAACATTAGCCACCTTTAGCTTAGCGGTGGTGACGTGAAGTCATGTGACCGTGCTGTAGTTCCTTTATAGCCCAACATTAGCCTCCTTTAGCTTAGCGGAGGTGACGTGAAGTCATGTGACCGTGCTGTAGTTCCTTTATAGCCCAACATTAGCCTCCTTTAGCTTAGCATAGTGACGTGAAGTCATGTGACCGTGCTGTAGTTCCTCTATAGCCCAACATTAGCCTCCTTTAGCTTAGCGGAGGTGACGTGAAGTCATGTGACCGTGCTGTAGTTCCTTTATAGCCCAACATTAGCCACCTTTAGCTTAGCGGTGGTGACGTGAAGTCATGTGACCGTGCTGAAGTTCCTTTATAATCCAACACAGACATACAACATTCCTGCTGCGCTCTATTGTCCCTTTATAACCAAACTATCTATTGGAATATACATGTTATGAATCAGTATCTTCTCATCTGTTTCAACCAACCCTTCTTGTTGCACAGAGAAAGTGAATGTATTTGTGTTTAACCCTTGTATGGTGGTCGGGGCTTTTGGACCCGTTTTCATTATTTAGCTAAAGAAAGATGAAATGATAAATTATTTGTTCAAACTCACACTCAATGGCCTTGGCTCATTTTCTGTGAAGAACATATGTCAGAACACATTTCATACAGTGTGTGTGTGTGTCTGCCCCTGCCATTCCCGCACAAGGTTGCAGCATTGTTGATACATTCCATCACGGACTCCTGTCTGCTCTCTCTTTCCCGCATTGTGTCTTGCGGGAACCAATCTGTATTTTGTTCCCACTCTATCCCTTTATCCCTAGATATACATGTGTGGCAAGACACAGTAAATAAAGCTTCGCCAGTTTGGGTCCTTAGCACAACTGATCAAGATGGCCAAACGATGCTCTGCTCAGAGGGCCTAAATGATTCTGAGAGAGAGAACCGTTTGATGATGATGAAGAGGAAGAGGCTTCAGAATGTGAGGGTCTGACAGTGACTTTGAAGAGGATGAGAAAACAGAACTTTAACTCATCAAAATGATCTAACAAATGTAAAAGGTAGCTTGTAATTGAGATGAAGTAACGACTCAAACATCTGTCGAGTATTTGAACATAAACTAGTTAGATTGTTGAATTGAAGCCAGAAAGGTTTCACCAGACCCCGAGCACTGGCTACTCAAACATGAACACCAGTGTTTCTACTACATGTACCACTGTGGCCTTGCTCACATTGGATTAGCGTCTGCTGGCCCCGTGCCGCAGCTCCATTTACCTTCTCCATGTGAGCTACACCCGCGCTGGGCGTTCCCTGCAGGGACTCTGCACACACGCTGATCGGATCAGCCTGAGCCGACGGGAGGAGGTGAACAGGAGCAGACATTTATGTCCGTGATTTCATTGAGCGGAATTGGAAGCAGAGTCGAATCAATCATGCATCGTGTCGCCACTTATATCTGAGTTTTCATTATGAAGCATCACCCAGCCTCAAATCCCGGCGTGTTCGAGAGCTCCAACCGCGTCGATACGGCCTTTCGAGTGAGAGGAACGTATGGCCGCCCGTTACAGGCAACGTTTCATTCCACTTCCTTCATCTCGCGCTCTTGCTTTGAAACCCCTCATCTATTTATCTCGGCACGGATCATTAGTTTAAGAAGCGAGTTATTGTCGAGCTTCAACATCTGTTATGTCGCGCGAGTGTAGACGCCATTCAGAATGCTAACACACTCCCTGCACGACAAGGAGGTTCGGTTTGTCCTCAGCGGATTCTGTATTTATTTACAAGGCGTTTCTTCTCCAATTAAAAAGCAATAAAGGATTACGCACACGAACACACACACTCACACGAGCACACACACACACTCACACGAGCACACACACACTCACACGAGCACACACACTCACACGAGCACACACACACTCAAACGAACACACACACACACACTCACACGAGCACACACACTCACACGAGCACACACACGCACGCACGCACACACGCACACACACGAGCACACACGAGCACACATGCGCAGACTAACACGCACACACACACGCACATTCACGCACACGCACACACACGCACATTCACACACATGCACATGTACACTCACGCACACACACGCACACGCACACACACGCTCATGCATACACACACACGAGCACACACACAGTAGACATAAATCAGTGCCAGAAAAAGTAGTTTATTTTCTTCTTTCGGCAGCACTTCCCTTACGCCGTGAGTCTGAACGGTGAACCCACCGCAGCCGTAGAGCCAGCATGAAGTGTGGGCTGTGTATCTGGTGTTAGAAGCTGGTTCACTCGTATCCTGATCCCTCTCCATGGTTAGCTGCAAGGCTAGAGATGTGGTTGGTGATGAATTGTACCGCCCAAAGCAGTCTGGGTGAAATGGTCTGATGAAAAGACAGCATCCTTTAAAGCCAGACCTCCTGAGACAATAACTCATTTTGTATTGCGCTGATACTGCACATCTTCGGGGGAAGTGGCTTTAGAAGGACGGCCTTCCTGTTGGCAAGAGATCGGACCCAAAAGCAGTAAAACATGGGAGGCAGGTGAACAAAAGGCGAGCTTGTATTCAATTACAAGCTGTTCTCGACGAGGTGGAACAACAAAAGGAGAAGTGACGAACAGAACGGGAAACCAGGAGCAAATAAATGTCAAAATAGAACAGGACACTAAACGGAAAAACTGAGACCGCGACCATACTTGCCAACTCTCCCGATTTTCGTGGGAGCCTCCCGATTTCAAAATCAGATTTACTCACGACTGTTTCCACTCGGACTTTACTACAGCTACATCATTGTTTGGTTTCCATGGTAGCGCGTGTCTTTAGTAGCGCGCGCAACTAGATAGTCACAGAACAACAATCGACAACTCGACCCTCTGCTCACTCCCCTTCCTGGTCCAGCCCATCAAGAGGATGGTGCTACAGGCCGCAAGGCAGTGCACTCAGAACTACAATGAGCATGCTAATGTTAATCTAACATGCCCCGGTGGTTTCGAAAGGCTCTCGATTTCTGAGGTCTCAAGGTTGGCATGTATGACCGACCGCGACACTTCAGTGGGATCCTTTTTGGAGGGGCTTCCTGACGGTGGTTTCTTCGACAGTGGGTTTAAACATCGCTCCGACAGTACAACATACCTGACTGACTGAAATGTATTCTGTGTGGGAACTTGATGCCAAAGACTTCAGGCTCTCAGAGTTTCTCCACGTCTCTCTGCTTCCTTCTTGACTTTGAGCCTCTCCGACACAAGCAGATGTTTTCAAGGTCAATTTCCACTGAGGCGTCCCTGCCTGCAAATCTAATTCAGAGATCAATTTGAGATTGGTTAACACGCAAAGTGCTGGAGTTTGTTTGAATCTGGGAATAATTAAATCTGTGTAACACACCTGCATGCCAACACACACACACACACACACACACACACACACACACACACACACACACACACACACACACGTACTCAGGCTTGGAAAGCAAATAGCTTCGTTTCCCAACCGCAGTAAGTGCTTCCCCGCTGCCGTGCGGGCGGAGGCTGGCATTTAAATATGTATCACCTGTAATGATTGTCACATCCACCACAACACCTGCTGTTCAGGTCTCTCTCTCTCTCTCTCACACACACACACACACACACACACACACACACACACACACACACACACACACACACACACACACACACATACCCACAGAGCGCGAGAACAGATACATGGCTGATGCATAGTTATGCCCCCGCTGCTTCTAACCTCTGCCGTATAAAGTAGCACACTATTGAAAGTACACATCCTCAGTATTCGTACTCGTTCTGCCGCTGAGGATTTACATATAAATGCTTTGTACTGCACGTGTTACGGTTAGGAGTGTAAAGCAATGCTTTCTCAAATGAAGTGTGTGATTCTTCAAAGCCGAGTGTCACGCTGAGACACCTTGTCAATAAACCAGAGAGACGCTTTTTATTCCCGTCTCCATTTCTCTTTGAGCAGCTCGGCTGTTAGGAGTCCTGCACACACCTCATCAGCTGACTGTGTTGGCACAGATGTACCATGAGAGCAGCTGTTCTTATTCGTCTGGCGTTTCTTATAGAAGTAAAATGCATCATTTGGCTCTTCGGATACATCGTCTAGGTTCAGTTGTGTAGAAGAGGATACGTCGTCCCTTGCATCTTGCATTACATTTCAAAGTGAGTCAAATAAGTCATCACACAAATATATATATTTGTTGATATTATGATTCTGCTCGGCTGAAGTGCATTAAACAAATGGTTTTTCAAAATCATGCTTTATTTATAAAAAAGGAGTTTGTTTGTGTCCCTTTTATAAATGTCCACCCTGTCCTATTGGGGAATCTGTCCCCGCTAAGAAAAGACAATCCCCTCCTGTCTGCCTTATCAGGACAATGATTTCCCTAAACATCTTTACGTTTCTTTGTTCTCGGCATTCGAGCAGAAAGGATTCGAGACAGAAGGAACACTCTACAATAACTGGATAATGTGGCTGAACAAAAAGAGTGCATAATGAGATCAATAATGAGATCAGTGTCTCCTCATTCAAAGGTCAGGAGAACGGTAGGAAGCCAAACAACGCCAATCGCCCGTTAAAAGAGCCATGCTATTGGTCATCGGGGAAACGTACAGAGACGCGAAAACAGAAAGTTCAAACTGCAGAAGTACACACGAGCAACACTCAGCGTGGAGCTTTCTCCATCGAGAAGAAGAACGCTTTACCAACGTGTTGTGCCTCGACAGATATGTTACGTTTAGTCATGTTTTTACTCTAGTTTGTGTTTTGGTCTTGTCACTTCCTGTTTTCATGACCGAAAGAACGAGATCGCGGATACAAGCGGCCGAGATGGGTTTCCTCCGCAGGGTGGCTGGTGTCTCCCTTAGGGATAGTGAGACGTTCGGTCATCCGGGAGGGACTCGGAGTTGAGCCGCTCCTCCTTCGCGTCGAAAGGAGCCAGTTGAGGTGGTTCGGGCACCTAGTTAGGATGCCACCTGGGCGCCTCCCTAGGGAGGTGTTCCAGGCACGTCCAGCTGGGAGGAGACCGAGGGGTAGACCTAGGACCAGGTGGAGGGACTATATCTCTTCTGGCCTGGGAGCGCCTTGGGATCCCCCCAGTCAGAGCTGGTTGATGAGGGGGAAAGGGACGTTTGGGGCTCTCTGCTGGAACTGATACCCCCGAGACCCGACCACGGAGAAGCGGGAGAAGATGGATGGATGGACTTCCTGTTTTTATTTTGAAAGTAATCTTTCCTGTCATTCCAGATCCCACACTTCCTGCCTTTGTGTGTTTCCCGCCCGTGAGATTGCTCGGCCCTGCCCTGATAGTTTTCACCTGTGCCCACCCCCCTCACCTATACGTAGCCCTGGTGTTCCTTTGTTCCTTTGTCAGTCTGTCTCATGTCGTGAGCACCCGGGCCTTTGGACTCCTGATACCTTGAGATTTAGACCTTTTGCCAAGTGAGTGTTTGTGTTGCTGGACAACTTAGTTTTGGCTGTTTAACTACTTTCTATTTTTTGAAAGTACGATTTAGTTTGTGATTAAAGAACATTCTATTGTTGGACATCTGTCTCCGAGTCCTGCTTCCGGGTCCTGCGTCCTGCGTCTCGGTTCACAACTCTGAGATCACGAGGTCTCTCTTTCTTCGGACACAGTGAAGAGTCTTCACAGAGGACTTGTGTCTGAAAGTGATGCTTATTCTTCATCGACCAATCAATGCTCGATGTGTGTTCTTAATTGTTTAACAATGGTTTGAGTTATTTTGTAGTTTAAACATGAAAGTCTTTGCCTTCTGGAAGTTTATCAAAATAAAAAACGATTTCCATAAGTTAGAAAAGTGTGTGAAAGAACCATCATATGGATTTGACCAGATAGATTTGCTGATAGATATATTTATATTGAAAAGAAAGTCGTATTTTAAAGGTTCCATGTCATGGCCATTTCTACTGATCATAGTTCCATCGTTGAGGTCTACTAGAATATATTTATATTGTTCAATGTTCCAAACTCTGTATAGCATGTGTATTCACTCCCTGTCCTACACGGCTTGTTGGAGCTCCTGCCCCCCCCCCTCCCCCTCATGAGCCCAGTGTGCTCTGATTGGTCGGGACGTTGAGAGGCTCGTTGCTGTGAGCTGCAACGAGGAGCAGACAGGCTTCGTTTCGTGAAAGGCTGGCAGAGGGTGGGGCCATAGCTCGGGGCGTGGCCTCTGGGTGTCCCCACGTCAGAGTACCCAGGAAGTAAACAACGGAAAATGAGGATACAGGGTGTACTTTGAGGATTTGTGACCGTTTAAGCATGACATGGGCCCTTTAATACACAATTGTGATTGGTCAATTTGGACATTTCAGAGGTTGTTATGGAGAATCAAGGGATTACGTGCAGCCGTAGTAATCCGCAGAAAGTAATCCGGTCAATTTAACACCGACTGTTTTTAGTTTGTGCGAATAGAAAAACACATCATCATGCAAACCATTCTGAAGCATTGAAGGCTAATTATGAGATTTCTTTAGACTTGTTTTCATGCTGGAAGATCCCAGTTCATATGTATATTATATATTATATTATATATGACCTGACCTCTGTATTAACCTGTGATCTAATCATCCCTGCAAATACACAAGCTGGACTATGGGTCTATACTTTAGAAAGAAAATGTTTACATGTAACGGACGTAATAACTGGAGTCCTTAACATTTGGAGCAATTCTGGAAAAATATAGAAACGGCAGACAAGAATATGCAGACAAGAATATGCCAAAGAATACTTCTTTTGTGTTCTCGGCAGCAGAGGCTAAGAGCGATCGTGCAATGATTATAATTTAACGGTTCCCATGATTTCATCTCAACACTGAAAGCCACAAACATCATGTCGCTGCAGACCTGGTGTTCTTGGTCGCAGAACATGACAATAACGGTACGTCCACACAGCAGCTTCAGAATAATCTTCCACCGCTTCCAAACGCTTCTCTGCCTGTTGACTTTGAATGGGGATGACGTCACTTTGCCTCGCTTTTCGCCGAACTGCATTGTGGGGGAGCGAAGCGAAGATTTCCAGGATTCCAAAGTTGAGCAATGTTCAACTTTCGAAGCTGAGCTGGAAGCGTCAGCCAATCAAACACGTTTATGCAAATCTGACAGTAGAAGCGCTAGCCAATCAAACCGCGTGTAAGCAGGGAGAACCAGACCGCAGTTAATGTCCTCATATTCCAAACGAGAAGTTACGGTAGCAAATCACCCGGTTCTTTACGACCAGAACTATTAACGGGATACAAACCGGAGGAACCAGCATGGAGGGAGGAGGCAGAGACAGTGGGGGAACTGGTAGGTTTTCGCCTGTTTGGGGAGTTTATATATATATATATATATTGCTCGCAGAAACTCCCCAAGCTGCTGCTGAAAAGTACCGGTTTTTCCTGTTCCCACCGCAGAGGCGCTGCCTCTTAGCTCCGGAATCCGGTTCACTTCCAGCTCCAAAAAATTGTCGGTCTAGAGGCAAGAGCTTCGGAGCTACGAGGCGGCGTCGCTTACGTCTCTCTTACGTCGAGGCGGGGGCAGATTCGTCGTTGATGCTGAAGACCACAAAGAAGTCTTGCATTTCGCACGTGATGTTTGTGAAGTTCCAAGTAAAGTTATCCGATGCCTTCCATGTCGTTTCGTAAGAGGATAACCAAAGCGAACAGCGCTTCAATACAATCGGCCATTGTTGTTGTTGTTGTTGTCGATGTGAGGGATTTCCGCGCGGTTTGGATTTTATGAAGCGGGCACGTAAACGATGACGTCATGACGCAGCAGCGGCAGCTCCGGGCGGTGAACAGAGCGGGAGCAGAAGAGGGAACCCGGAGCTGAACCAGAAAAGCTCCCGCTCGGAGGTGATAAGGGGGAGGGGTACCTTGGGTGGTGATTGGCTAATGGTTACACAAGACAAAAAACATCACACAATTACCTAAATCTGATTGGCTGTCGTATTCATACTGTGATCACCCTCTGTACAATGTGTACTACATATACTCGTATGGTAGTGTTCATACTGTGATCACCCTCTGTACAATGTGTACTACATATACTCGTATGGTAGTATTCATACTGTGACCCTGTCGCGCCTCGACTTTTTAAAGAGGTTTTCCCCACTGTTGGACCATCTGTGCTGGCAGCCTGCTCTCAGGGAAGGTCCCCGAAAACCTGAAACATGCAGTAGTGCAACCTCGTATTAAAAAAACCCAGCCTGGATCCCACAGTTCTGGCTAATTGTAGGCCCATTTCCAAAATGCCTTTTATGTCAAAGATCCTGGAGAAGATTGTCTACAGTCAAATTTTGTTTTTTCTGGAAGAGAACAACATACTGGAAGTTTTCCAATCCGGTTTTAAAACTATGCACAGCACTGAAACAGCGCTTTTAAGAGTCTTTAATGACATCCTTTTATCTAACTCTGGGGACTGCGTTGTGCTCCTACTTATTGACTTGACTGCTGCTTTCGATACAGTCGACCATGACATCCTGATCTCCCGCTTGGAGCAGTGGGTGGGCATTGAGGAAAAGCCCTGGAATGGTTCAGGTCATATTTGAATGACAGAACTTTCTCTGTCAGCCTTGGTGACTCTGAGTCATCCTCTGCTCCACTCCTGTATGGGGTCCCACAGGGCTCAGTATTAGGCCCCCTGCTATTCTCCCTCTGTTTGCTCCCTCTTGGGTCCATTTTTAGAAAGCACGGCATCGCATTCCACTGCTATGCTGACGATAGCCAGATTGATGTCCCTCTAACAAAGAAGGAGGGTTACTTAATTAGCCCACTGCTAAAGTGCCTAGATGACACAAAGGCCTGGATGGCGTGCAACTTCCTTAAACTCAATGAAGGAAAAACAGAAGTAATGGTTTTTGGTAGCACCACTGACACCACTTCTGTAGACCTGGGTCCCTTGCATCAGTACACCAAGCCCACCGTTACGAACCTTGGTATTAAAATGGACCGTGAACTCAAACTTGAGAGTCAGATTAAGTCGGTGGTAAAAACGAGCTTTTATCACCTGAGGCAGCGAGCGAAAGTAAAACCTTTTCTCTCCAGACAGCAGTTTGAGACAGTACTCCACGCCTCTGTCCCCACCCGGCTGGACTACTGTAACTCTCTCTACATGGGGGTCAGTGGGTCCTCGCTCGCACGACTGCAGCGGGTGCAAATGCCGCAGCAAGGCTCTTAACTGGCACACGGAAGTTTGACCACATTTCCCCTGTTGTAGCTTCTCTCCACTGGCTGCCAATTCATTTTAGGATCCATTTTTAAATAATTGTATTTACTTTTAAATCCCTAAATGGCATGACCCCACCATACCTTGCTGAGCTGCTACAGCACTACACGCCGAGCCGCCCTCTCCGGTCAGCGGACCAACTGCTCCTGAAGGTGCCTAAAACAAGATCAAAGCTCAGAGGGGACCGTTGCTTCTCTGTCGCGGCTCCCACACTGTGGAGCGCTCTGCCCCTGGAGACCAGACAGGCTCCTCCCACACTGTGGAGCGCTCTGCCCCTGGAGACCAGACAGGCTCCTCCCACACTGTGGAGCGCTCTGCCCCTGGAGACCAGACAGGCTCCTCCCACACTGTGGAGCGCTCTGCCCCTGGAGACCAGACAGGCTCCTCCCACACTGTGGAGCGCTCTGCCCCTGGAGACCAGACAGGCTCCTCCCGCACTGTGGAACGCTCTGCCCCTGGAGAGCAGACAGGCTCCTCCCACACTGTGGAGCGCTCTGCCCCTGGAGACCAGACAGGCTCCTCCCGCACTGTGGAGCGCTCTGCCCCTGGAGACCAGACAGGCTCCTCCCACACTGTGGAGCGCTCTGCCCCTGGAGACCAGACAGGCTCCTCCCGCACTGTGGAGTGCTCTGCCCCTGGAGACCAGACAGGCTCCTCCCACACTGTGGAGCGCTCTGCCCCTGGAGACCAGACAGGCTCCTCCCGCACTGTGGAGTGCTCTGCCCCTGGAGACCAGACAGGCTCCTCCCACACTGTGGAGCGCTCTGCCC
Source organism: Champsocephalus gunnari (assembly GCA_036324595.1). Classification (NCBI taxonomy): domain Eukaryota; kingdom Metazoa; phylum Chordata; class Actinopteri; order Perciformes; family Channichthyidae; genus Champsocephalus; species Champsocephalus gunnari. The sequence goes on from CM070431.1 coordinate 267,039, forward strand.
CTGGAGACCAGACAGGCTCCTCCCACACTGTGGAGCGCTCTGCCCCTGGAGACCAGACAGGCTCCTCCCACACTGTGGAGCGCTCTGCCCCTGGAGACCAGACAGGCTCCTCCCACACTGTGGAGCGCTCTGCCCCTGGAGACCAGACAGGCCTCCACACTGCCTGCTTTTAAATTGCTTCTTAAAACCCACCTCTTCTCCTCAGCGTTTTAACATGTGGCGTTTCAACATCTTTTAGAGTGTTGCTTTTTTTGCATTTAAATAGTTTTTTGTTTTTACTTGTACTTGTTTTATGGTGTGTGAGCTGAGCTGTGTTTTATCTATTTGCCTGTAGGCCTACAGCACTTTGGTCTGGAGGTTTAAAGTGCTTTATAAATAAAGTTGTATTGTGATCACCCTCTGTACAATGTGTACTACATATACTCGTATGGTAGTATTCATACTGTATGATGTGTACTACCTATACTCGTATAGTAGTGTTAATGCGAGGACTATCTGTACTGTGTCTGTTTCTATACTTCCTCATTGGACAAACTGCAGATGTTCTGGCTTCTGTGTCTCTTCCCTCCTGTAACCTCTTGTTTCATGACGCATGTTTTATGAGCCTCGCCGTCTCTCAGTCTGCAGAGTTGATGTTTTAATTTGCGGTGAACGCGACACATCCACGCTTCTCGTCAGGGCACTCAAAGCCCCCGCGCTGCAGAGTATTCCCCTCTCGGGTTTTGGGGGAAGCTTCTTCTGCAGAAACAGCGTGGAACGAAGCATCGCGGAGCGTCTCCCGCTCTGACTCCAGATGCAAAGGTTGTATTGCCCGTAAGCTGCAGCGTAGAAATGGCAATGGCATTATTCTGATCTGAGCTCCTCCGACAACGCAACATATATCATGAAATGCAAACATTAAAATACAAAACAAGTGGGTATTTCCTTAACGAGTAATCAAGTATTCATAATTGTCTGTATTTATGTCTACTATCGATCCCAGTTTCTCAATTTCTCTCAAAATGTGGATTTCTGATATGCACTGCAATCTGATTTAAAACCCAGTGAACAGCGCATTTCTTCGATTGGAGAGACTTGAAATAGCAGTTTCCTTAATGATTCATCAATTATATATATATATATATATAGACATTTGTATTGATTGGGATGAACCCCTTGAGATGCACCATCTCGTTTTCAAGGGGGTCCCGACAACAGCAACAACTTACAGACATACATAAACAAAAAGCAAAACATGACACACAAGACAAACCAAATACAGTCTGTTAAGTGAAATTCAAGCAATGCACACAATCATTACAATTTGAGACAGTCGAGCAAATCAGTTTCATCAATATCAGTTATAACGAGTACAGACCAGCTGAACGTGAGATGACAATGCATGTTTAAACAAACCCATTGATGCAAGAGATCTAACAGCAGCAGGTAAAGTATTCCAGTCAGTTGGGGCTTTGAACATGAACGCTCTTCTGCCAATCCATTTTTTTGCAGAGGGGACAGAGAAAAAAATCTCAACAGAATGTCTGACTTGATGAATTGGTGAGTAGGGTACAACATACTGCTTTAAATAAGATATGCGTCGGTATTTGTTTTGCCTAACCTCGATCCCAGTTTCTCAATGTCTCTCGAAATGTGGATTTCTCAAACAAAAGTCAATGACATTCTTCTGACCTGAGCTCCTCCAACAATAAGACACACACACATAGGAGTGGTAAAGCAGAGGCATACATATGTATCAGTAAAATAGCCATAAATATTTCTAAATAGTAGTGGAGAGGTATGAGAAGTCGATATACATGTTAATAGAATATGATATGCACAAGAACAGAATGTGAAATTAAATACGGTTTGTTGCGTTAAACTGTTCATGTTTCTGCTTTTGCGCAGTCTATCTCTGCTCACGCTGTTGCGTCAGCGTGTTCTCCTGCGTGTTGGCCATGTGTTGCACTGGACCCAGACACCGCAAAGACTTCAGCCGAGCACGTACGAACTGCGCATGCGTGAGTGGCAATAACTCTCCTTACCAGCAGGCGGCGGTAGTGTGTATTCGTCATTCAAAACAGGCAACAACCGGAAAACAGAGAAGAAGAACAGACTACGTGTGTGATATAAATAAACAACAGCTATGTGCGTTAGCTTCACCTTAGCATGTGTTTTTTGCAGGTGTTTGTTGAGGTTTGATTATGACTGATTTTAGGAAGTAACGTGTGTCGGCGCGATGTTAGTTACTGTAGTGTGATTACTGAATTATAAAAGTAGCGCGTTACACTACTCCGTTGCAGACAAAAGTAATATTATTACAGTAACGCGTTACTTTGTAACGCGTTACACCCAACTCTGATGATAAGACAGAAACAGTAAACCTTTAAGACCAAAAGTATAACATTTAACATTCTTTATTTATTCTAGAATATTTTGACAGTAGGTTTCAAATATAATGAATAGATTTTTAGGGTGAAATGCAATCATTGATACAACGTACAAAGCTCTGTAATCCACATGATAGTCTGATGCCATATCCCTGCAACAGTCAATACGATGTGTGTGTGTGTGTGTGTGTGTGTGTGTGTGTGTGTGTGTGTGTGTGTGTGTGTGTGGTGTGTGTGTGTGTGTGTGTGTGTGTGTGTGTGTGTGTGTGTGTGTGTGGTGTGTGTGTGTGTGTGTGTGTGTGTGTGTGTGTGTGTGTGTGTGTGTGTGTGTGTGTGTGTGTGTGTGTGTGTGTGTGTGTTGTGTGTGTGTGTGTGTGTGTGTGTGTGTGTGTGTGTGTGTGTGTGTGTGTGGTTTAAGCAGCTCAGATAAACGCTGGTGTAAACCTCGTGGATGTGTTAGTAAATATTCCTCCAGGGATCAGAGCTGTGTTATTTAGGGGGATCTCCATAATCTGAAGGCTAATTACGATGTTTCCCAGAATGCATCAGTGTCTGGCTGCTGAATATTGATCCGAGACGGTGAAGGTTAGCTCCGTCCCTCTGGAGGAGCGCTGCTTCCTGAGAGGACTGGACCATTTATCCCAACATGGACTCAGTCTTCCTCTAGAGTCTAGCCCAGTGGCTGTTGAGCCCCGAGCCTGTTTTTCATTCCCAGAACAAATTACCATATCTTCCCTTTCTTCAACTTCCCTTCTAAAAGGGTTACATTACTAATCTTTTGTCTCAAAGTAATGATAAACCTGTGAGTTGGATGTAGAAAAGTCAGAATCAATATAGAATTATTTTTAAAGTAAATTCAGATTGAATACAGTAAAACAACGTACATGATAGTGTCCTTCCAAAAAAATTACTTACAGTGAAAACCACCCTTGAATGATGGGATGGCAGACTAAAGGCTTTAGGAATCTAAACTGTAACAATAAGTGCCCTGTATCAAGATGGATGCAAAACAAGGGACATTTGACCTTTTTATAGAGGTTTAGAAAACACAATACACCTCTGGGGTCATTTGGGTGTATTTGCCGTTTCTCTGGAACCCATTGGTCGATTAACCTTTATTTATCCAGATTGGTCCCTTGAGATCACAGATCTCTTTTTCAAGGGAGACCTGCAGAACGCCAGATTTTGGCGATTGACACCTCTTTTGAACCGTTAGAGCCAATACAAAAGTTCCTAAAATCCATCTGATCCCCTAACCCTATCCCTTTCCATTGAGCAGTGAGAGTGATGCTCACGCATGCTTGCCCAAACCGAAAGCTACGTTACGCTCTGAAAACTGAAAACTAGGCTTATTGATCGTAAATATGATGATGGATTATCAGTGAGCATTCAAAGGGACACAGAGACATTGGATTAACCTTCAGCAGCGTTTTTATCGTTGTAATGCCATTGAACCCAACTTTTGATCAGAAAACAGCAACGGTAAGAGTTCATTGCCGTTTCAGCCACGTGAAGTGGAGTTGTGCGTTGTCTCTGCTGGCTTTCGCTGCCGCGGGTTTTTGGTCGCTCAGTGATGATTCTTACAGCATCGGAATCTGTGGAATATGAGTTTGTGTCGGTCCGATGAAGTATAAAAGATCGCTAACGTGAGTTGTGTGCTAAGTGCGTTAGCATTCTTTCGTTTAGTGATATTCAGAGGCTCTGCGTTAGACTTGTGTTTTGTTTCGGTAAAAATGTTTCATATCGTCAGTTAGCTGAGTTTCTTCCCGTTAAGTGGGTATGACACATTCATAGTTTGTTAAATGTTAAGAAGCCCTCAGACGCTGTTTCCTGCAAGATGTTGCGGGAGCCCCCCGGGGTTAACAAGTGAATTGATCCAAAATAATCTGATTTAGTAACTGCAAATAATGTGTTGCGTAGGGTTGCAAAGGGGCGGAAAGTTTCCGGTAAATTTCCAGAACGTTTCCATGGGAAGTTAAGCTGGGGAATTTTGGAAATATTCGATGCAAAATTAAACAAAAAAACATGACATTCCAACAGATTAAACAAAAAAAACTAAAAAATGTTTTAAAAAGTAAAACAGAACAAGTTTTAATTATTTTATTGAACAATTATTTGTTTCATTGAAGAACGAAAACAGGAATGTTGAGTTAAATGTTACTCATCCCCCTAAACCCCAATCATTAAAAAATGAACAAAAATGCACCCCATCCAAAGATCCCCACAAAGTCCCATTCTAAATGTGAAATGGAAAGAGCCCTTCTCCCTCCACAAAGTTCCATCAAACATGAAAATCTTCCTTCAAGCGATCCTCTGCATTTTGGCTAAACCCTTTCAGTCAACGGGCTCTCCCTGGGCCTCATCAACATCACACTCTGAGTCTTCCTCTTCAGTGTCACTGTCCAGCCTGTTGAGGATGGCTCTGTGTCCGGCTCAGAGACCCTTAGGTTTGCCCGAATGCCAACCAGTTTGGCCAACCTTTGTGTGGTCTCAATAGCCATGCGGTAAGCAGTGTGCTATGGCGTGGATATTCAAGTGTACTTGAATGGCATCTGTTTGTTGCAGTCAAGATTATGCTAAAATATACTTTCCCCAACTATATTTAAGTTCCCTATGAAGAGCCAACCTTCCATTTGGAAAATTCCCAGTTTATTCCCATAAATTCCCGTTAATTCTCGTGGAAAGTTTCCATCTTTGAAAATTCCCGGAATCTTGCAACCCTAGTTACATGCCTCCCTCTTTACATCCCTTGACCCCTTCCTCACTACCTCCCTACATCCTTCCCTCCCTTCATCCTTTCATCCCTTCCTCCTGAGATCCTTTCATCCTTACGTCCCTTCCTTCATTCATCCTTTCCTCCCTCCCTATTTCCTTCCTTCCTGCATCCTTGTATTCCTTCCTCTCTTTCTCCCTTCATCCCTCCATCTATCCCTTCTTCCCGTCTCTCATCCCATTTTAGGAAAAATGTGGTTCATACGTTGTTGGATCAGAAACTGAATGTGTGTTTTTAATTTCTCCAGATGAATTCAACGAGGAGGTTAAACAACAGGCTGGTTCCCAGGGCCGGACTGGGAAAATAAGTCAGGCTGGGAATTATACACCCAGCCAGGCCACTACCAGTTTTCTTTTGTGCCATTTTCCTGGATTTATTTGTCAATATTTACAGCGTTGCTGCCCGTAGTGATAGCCCTAAACTTTAAATCTACTACCCCAGAATAAACATGGGTTACTATTTAAAATAAATGTACAAATCTATTTAGGAACCTATGTGAACATATTTTAAGTGGAGGTGGACCTCAAATCCTCTAGGGGGTCCGTTGGACTTAAATGCATCAATCTTTATTATTAATTATTGCTATTCTTGAGCCAAATAAGTAATAACACATTGTAAAGATACCATAGACGTTTCCTCTTGGTGCTAACCCATCCAAATTGGGGATATTCAAACTGTTAATTGATAAATGTATGAAGCGGTATCATCCAAAAGCCATGTTTCCCTTTTGGGGTTAAATTAACCTTTTTGTTGTCAAATCAAGTCTGAAATGGGACAACGGGTTTTATTAAGAAACCCTCAGAGGGCTCACACATTTAAACCACATTATTTATTTATTTTATTTTCAATAAAAGCGCTTTAGGGGATTCAAAACATTACAGTAAATACAGGGAGGTAAGGAAGTCTGCCTGTGGACTATTGATTATGAGATATGTTGCTGAAGCTGCAGAAAGAGTGGAACTTAATGATTATAAACGAGAATTTAACACGATATACGCTGCATAGAAATACCCCATTCTGTTGATTAATCTTAAAGCTCGTATATTTTGTTAGGAATGGGCAAACATGAATCTTAATGAAGGGATCAGAAGCAGGGTAAGATTATTATTTAAATTCATGTCGTTATATAATATAAATTCAAAATATGATTAAGAAAATACAGCACAGATGTTTTATTTCACAGAAAAGTAATGTTATGTACATTGCTCAGAACTCAAAGCTAGGGAAGGGTATTTTGGAGAAACCAGCTCGAGATCGCCATAATTTGAAAATACACAGCTGGAAAATAATCTGCCACTTCCTTACAGACTTCCTCACAGAGCCCCTCCTCCAACACACACAAACGCGCACATGACCAATGAGGGCAGAAATCAGTTTGTGCACAGAGGAAGGCTGACAGGCAGGTAGGCCATCCAGTTACTTTAGCCGGGCCGGCTCAGATGATTGGTCGTGCTTTTTACAGCGCCACGGCTTCCACAGATGATATTCTTTTGATGTTAAGAGCATTCCATGGAATATAACAAAAAGTGTATCTCGAGCCGGTTTCTCAAACTTACCTACCCCACCTTTAAGCACTTCCTAACTAGCTCAACATCCAACTCAGTCTCACGGCATGTCGTGTTATAGTCACAACATTAATCTTTTGATTCGTGTTCACCAACACCATTTTCCCCTTTTTTTCGTGTCACACAGAACGATTTTAAAAGCACGGTATTTCTATTGGCAGTGTGTTTCGTGCCTGCAGCACGTATTTTTGTCCGGTCGGGTCTTGGAAGACCGGAAGCTGTGGGGTTCATAAAAACATGTTCTTACTCGATATCAAGCCACGATTATTGTTTTTATTTTAAATTGTATAATTTCGGACCTGGGCGCCTCCCTAGGGAGGTGTTCCAGGCACGTCCAGCTGGGAAGAGACCAAGGGGTAGACCTAGGACCAGGTGGAGGGACTATATCTCTTCGCTGGCCTGGGAGCGCCTTGGGACCCCCCCAGTTAGAGCTGGTTGATGTCGCCAGGGAAAAGAAAGTTTGGGGCTCTCTGCTGGAACTGCTACCCCCGCGACCCGACCACGGATAAGCGGGAGAAGATGGATGGATGGAATTTCGGACTTTTGTTTCCGAAAATAAATGGGGCTCAGAGCCTCAGGATACTGAAATCTGTATTTTTTAAATATTTTTTTCCTTCTAATTTGTTATTCTTTTCTAAATAACACACTGTTATTTACTCACCAATAACACACAATTATCCTTGCATTTATTTATTTGTTTAATTCCATAATCTCTGGCTTTTTTGCCGTCCGTCAGGAACTGAATTTCAAAATAAAATAACCGGAAACAGATACGCACCCACTGAACTGATTACCCAACATCCTCAGCTATGGTTGAAGCTCGGTGATTGGATGTTTTAGCCACAATGCACGCAAATTCCAATAGAAATTCTGACAAATCAATTGTGTCAAAAAAACACATTTTGCCTTTCACATCCAACATGTTATGCTCCTGTAAAGAAAAATAATGAACTTTGTTTCACCCTCTGCTGCTGGACATGTTTCACCTTTTTGTTTCTCATGCTGAGCTCCTCTTACTTCGTGTCTCCTCCTTTTAATCCTAACTAAACACCTTCCTCCCTTTTTGTGTTCTCATTTGCATTTTAACAAAGCGCCGATTTCACCACATTTCATCACATTTCATCACACCAGCTTCCTTTTATCAGTTCACACACACCTCTGCAGACAGGTGTGTTTGTCTCTCTGTGTGTGTGTGTGTGTTCTCTCCTTCCTTCTGAGGCTCATCTTTCATACATGTGTTTTCACACATTAGCTCCTCATTAGCATAACTAATGACACAATTAATGCTCCTCAGATCTGTGGAGCGGGCCATTAGCAGCGCCGCCTGCGGCTTCCTGTCATTGCGTTCCTGCAGAGAGAAGAAGTGAGGATAAAAGCAAAGCGACATCAGAACAGATACGTAAGAGAGGAACAGTTAAGATGTCAGGATGAGGGGTTTACTCTGCAGCTGCTGCTCAGTACGATCCATCCATTTACAGTGAAGGGGAAGTTAGGTAAAACAGGGTTTAAATGAGTAATTAAAGGGGTTTTAATGCAGTTATGTAATGGCACGAGTGTCAACATTAGAGGTTTGTACACAGACGTAATTATGTTTATCTGTTCAACCAACACACTGTCTGTCTGTATTCAGATAGAAGTTGTGTTCCATCAGGCTGGGGTTTTCTGAGCGTGCTGGAGTTTTACTGTTGTGGAGTTGACGGACTTGAGTTAATTACTTACTCTTTATCAGACCTACTAATTGACCTATCAGAAGCTGTTGAGTCCATGCAAGTTACACTCAGATCCACCTGGATCAGCGAGGTCTTACTTCTTCTAAGTCCCTGGTCGGACCAGGTTCAATTAACTGCTGTTATTAATGCCGATGATGTACTAACTTAAAGCAGGAGCTCGGCTCAGGGCCGTTTAGGTTCCCCCATGCTCACCAAGACGTGCTTTGTCTTTAATACAAGGAGGCGTGTGGCGCAGTGAGGTAGTGCGTTGGTGTTCGGATCAGGTTCAAACCCCACTGCATGTAGTTGTGTCCCTGAGACACTTCAAAGTGCTCCTGTGGGGATTGCCCACAGTATTGAATATGTAAGTCGCTTTGGATAAAAGCGTCTAACAAGTAACATATGATGTAATAAATTATTCTGAGTTTATAATGGTGTGACAGTCATTCATTCGCGATTACATGTAAAGTCAATCTAAAGTCGTGGATAGACGCACATTTGCTCTGGTGGCACGATTGAGAGTTACATTTGTTCAACTCAAGCGTCAAATTCAGGTGACGCATTAACCAATCAGCGGTGACGATCTCAGCCTGCCGTAACTGACGTTGAATCACAAAACCAAAAAAACATCCGTTAGCAGTTAGCAGTTAGCTGTTAGCAGTTAGCAGTTAGCAGTTAGCTGTTAGCAGTTAGCTGTTAGCAGTTAGCAGTTAGTAGTTAGCAGTTAGCAGTTAGCCGTTAGCCGTTAGCCGTTAGCCGTTAGCAGTTAGCAGTTAGCTGTTAGCAGTTAGCAGTTAGCTGTTAGCAGTTAGCAGTTAGCCGTTAGCCGTTAGCCGTTAGCCGTTAGCAGTTAGCTGTTAGCTGTCAGCAGTCAGCCGTTAGCAGTTAGCAGTTAGCTGTTAGCTGTCAGCTGTCAGCTGTTAGCCGTTGGCAGTTAGCAGTTAGCTGTTAGCAGTTAGCTGTTAGTAGTTAGCAGTTAGCAGTTAGCTGTTAGCAGTTAGCTGTTAGCTGTTAGCTGTTAGCAGTTAGCAGTTAGCTGTTAGCTGTTAGCACCCTGAGCCCACAGCTCCTCATATCTGTTCAGAAACTGGAGAAAAGTTGTACGATCCGATCTCCAGCCAGAAAACACGCATTTAAAAGTGTACTATGTAAATAAAGCTTTATTATTATTATTATTTTGGATAAGGTCGAGGCCTTCTGCTGTGATTGTGTTTGTGGCTTCATAGTGACACAGTTAGTAATATACTATTGCAAACATTAGCATATTTAATGTTTCAGCTTCTTTAACTCTAAACTCTTTAAAAGGGTTCTCATACGCAATGATTTCTGATTTATGGAGTGATGCAAAGAGATATCCAAAATACATCTTATTATCTATAATTACTTTTTCTTTCTTCAATTTATTATCCTATTCACTTCTGATGTCTCCCTGAACATCTGACAGAAATATCAGTAAAAAGAGAGCGTTATGGTTTGAATATTCTTCTGAACGCAAACTGTCTCAGCGCTGACCGCTCCTCACACGCGCTGCTGTGTCATTTGCATCTTAAACACTTTTATTTCTATATTTGTTCTGCCGACGCCATGTTCCCCGTTCCCACTTTGATTTCCATTTGCAATGTGTGCCTTCCTGACAGCTTTGACTTGAGACAATAAACGGAGCGCCGTTCAACAGATACTTATCTCCGCCGGGTCGTTCCCCGTTCCGTGTCAGAAAAGTGACATTTATTTTCATCGCAGCTGGACGGCAGCTCTGAAATTATCCCATCATGCACTGGGGGACGATCCACTGGACCAATGTAGTCTCTTCTACTTTAAAATGTGTCCCCTCTTCTTCATGTCTCTTCTACATCAACATGTGTCCCCTCTTCTTCATGTCTCTTCTACATCAACATGTGTCCCCTCTTCCTCATGTCTCTTCTACATCAACATGTGTCCCCTCTTCTTCATGTCTCTTCTACATCAACATGTGTCCCCTCTTCTTCATGTCTCTTCTACATCAACATGTGTCCCCTCTTCTTCATGTCTCTTCTACATCAACATGTGTCCCCTCTTCTTCATGTCTCTTCTACATCAACATGTGTCCCCTCTTCCTCATGTCTCTTCTACATCAACATGTGTCCCCTCTTCTTCATGTCTCTTCTACATCAACATGTGTCCCCTCTTCTTCATGTCTCTTCTACATCAACATGTGTCCCCTCTTCTTCATGTCTCTTCTACATCAACATGTGTCCCCTCTTCTTCATGTCTCTTCCACATCAACATATGTCCCCTCTTCTTCATGCCTCTTCCACATCAACATGTGTCCCCTCTTCTTCATGTCTCTTCTACATCAACATGTGTCCCCTCTTCTTCATGTCTCTTCTACATCAACATGTGTCCCCTCTTCTTCATGTCTCTTCCACATCAACATGTGTCCCCTCTTCTTCATGTCTCTTCCACATCAACATGTGCCCCCTCTTCTTCATGTCTCTTCTACATCAACATGTGTCCCCTCTTCTTCATGTCTCTTCTACATCAACATGTGTCCCCTCTTCTTCATGTCTCTTCCACATCAACATGTGTCCCCTCTTCTTCATGTCTCTTCTACATCAACATGTGTCCCCTCTTCTTCATGTCTCTTCTACATCAACATGTGTCCCCTCTTCTTCATGTCTCTTCTACATCAACACGTGTCCCCTCTTCTTCATGTCTCTTCTACATCAACACGTGTCCCCTCTTCTTCATGTCTCTTCTACATCAACACGTGTCCCCTCTTCTTCATGTCTCTTCTACATCAACACGTGTCCCCTCTTCTTCATGTCTCTTCTACATCAACACGTGTCCCCTCTTCTTCATGTCTCTTCTACATCAACATGTGTCCCCTCTTCTTCATGTCTCTTCTACATCAACACGTGTCCCCTCTTCCTCATGTCTCTTCTACATCAACATGTGTCCTCTCTTCTTCATGTCTCTTCTACATCAACATGTGTCCCCTCTTCTCCATGTCTCTTCTACATCAACATGTGTCCCCTCTTCTTCATGTCTCTTCTACATCAACATGTGTCCCCTCTTCTCCATGTCTCTTCTACATCAACATGTGTCCCCTCTTCTTCATGTCTCTTCTCCATCAACATGTGTCCCCTCTTCTCCATGTCTCTTCTACATCAACATGTGTCCCCTCTTCGTCATGTCTCTTCTACATCAACATGTGTCCCCTCTTCTCCATGTCTCTTCTACATCAACATGTGTCCCCTCTTCTTCATGTCTCTTCTCCATCAACATGTGTCCCCTCTTCTTCATGTCTCTTCTACATCAACATGTGTCCCCTCTTCTTCATGTCTCTTCTACATCAACATGTGTCCCCTCTTCTTCATGTCTCTTCTCCATCAACATGTGTCCCCTCTTCTCCATGTCTCTTCTACATCAACATGTGTCCCCTCTTCTTCATGTCTCTTCTACATCAACATGTGTCCCCTCTTCTTCATGTCTCTTCTACATCAACATGTGTCCCCTCTTCTTCATGTCTCTTCTACATCAACATGTGTCCCCTCTTCTTCATGTCTCTTCTCCATCAACATGTGTCCCCTCTTCGTCATGTCTCTTCTACATCAACATGTGTCCCCTCTTCTTCATGTCTCTTCTACATCAACATGTGTCCCCTCTTCTTCATGTCTCTTCTCCATCAACATGTGTCCACGAAGTCCACGCAATCCGAAGTCCACGACTTAATCCAGAGCTCAGGACAGAGGATCCAGGACACAGGACCACAGCAAGAGGACCAGCCTCGACTCCGGATCCCGGCGTAGATATAGACACAAAACAAAAACAAAGATGTGGTTCATGGGAACAGGAGAACACACAGACACAGACAGAGAGGGGGAAGGTCACTGGATAGAAGTTATTCTTGATAACCCTAGAAAGATCTCATGAACTTCCCCACTCGATCTATCAAGACCCGAGCAGTTCTATAGATATAGATAAGAAACAGAGATCGGGATTAGAGATTTAAGACACCTCGAACACTTTTTTAATCAAACGTTTGGCAGCTTGTGGCACCTGATATGGATCTGTGGAGGCGTGTGGCGCAGTGGGTTGTGCGTTGGTGTTCAGGTCAGGGGGTCACAGGTTCAAACCCCACTGCAGTCAGCATGTCGTTGTGTCCCTGAGACACTTCACCCCAAAGTGCTCCTGTGGGGATTGTCCTCAGTGTTGAGTATGTGAGTTGCTTTGAATAAAAGCATCCAACAAGTAACATGTAATGTAATCTGTGTGAACAAGTCCACTTAGAATATTTACTTTTATACAACTTAAAGTGCTTTCAAAGTTTCTGGGGGACTATTTTCAGCAGCGGATGAATCCACATTTGGTGCATTAATAAGAATGTCTCACAGCCACTTCATGTGAGATGCAGTCGACATAAACTACAGTGTGTGTGTGTGTGTGTGTGTGTGTGTGTGTGTGTGTGTGTGTGTGTGTGTGTGTGTGTGTGTGTGTGTGTGTGTGTGTGTGTGTGTGTGTGTGTGTGTGTGTGTGTGTGAGAGAGTGTGAGTGTGAGTGTGTGTGTGTGTGTGTGTGTGTGTGTGTGTGTGTGTGTGTGTGAGGAAGAAGATGTGTGATCTTCATCCTGTGTGAAGAAGAACTGAAATAGTCTTCTCACATTGTATCACCTTTTCTCCACTGGACGGGCTCCAAGAGGCCGTCATGTTTCCTCTACACAGGGTCACTTACGTAGCTTAGCTATCCACCATTGGGTTAACAAGTATAACATGCATATTCTGAAGAGCGACCTAAACATTTTCGATAAGGGTCCATGGTATATTCATTTGTCGAAAGTGTCTGTATCGTACTGTCTGTGTCTACCTGATCTCTAGTGTGTTGCATTTCTGTACTGCTGTTCATAATGTTTAAACCCCCTGTTCACAGAGTAAAAACATCAGTTTGTCTATATCCGCCACATGTGTATTTATATGTGTACTTGAATAACTTGTTTTTCACTTCTGTTTAGATCCGAAACTACATTTCTGTGCCATGCCAGTACAGATGAATCTAATTGAATCTTAAAACAGTGGCTCCTTGAAGATGTTCCTACTTCTTTGTTCGCACTAACAGCAAGCCGAAGTCTTTGCTTGATGAGTTTATTTAAGGGTTTCTGGGTGAAGTTGAAACCCCGTCTCTCCTCACGCCTCCACACATCTGAAGAATATTCCAGGCGCTGTCAGATGAGCACTTTTTGTGAAACGCACAGAGACAGTAATTCACAGCGAGGAAAGAAACCATTCCTCCCACATCGACTGCAGGCGTGGGCTGAAGTGTCTTAAGATACTATTTCAGAATCACGCTGACCTCTCAAACTTAACTCAACTATAACAAGAGTTTAAAAGGTTTAATAACTTTATGACGGGAACACCGGAAGCGAGTTAGCATTTGACCACTACCGGTTCCCTCGTCTCAGAGCCAACGGGTTCTCTCCATAGGACTTTGGAAAATAGCTGGAAGTAAGGTCTGTGGTGGAGACGCATTGAGGAGACGGATCACGATTTGTGTCTGAAAAACGATGGTTGAGTGGCTGAATAGGACGACAGAAGTTGCGGAGGACGTTGTACGCAGGGGAGCTCCTTGTGAACAGGCATGGCAGGCAACTGCTTGGGGCCCCAGATCAGAAGGGGGCCCCCGAAGATTAACCTGTTAAGCCCTCAGCCTGTTTTTCAGGTCTCAGGCTCGAAAATGACATTCCCAGAACAAATGACCATACCTTCACTTCTAAAAGGGTTAAGTTAATAATCTTTTTTCTCAAAGCAAGGTTACACCTGTGTGATCGATGTAGAAGAGTCAGAATCAATATAGATGTTTTTTATTTTCAAGTAAATTCAGATTGAACACAGTAAAAAAATGTAAATTATAGTGTCCGTCTAAAAGATAAACCATTACTTGTAGTGAAAACCTTGAATGATGGGATGGTAGACTAAAAGCTTTAGGAATCCAAACTATAACGTATAATAAGTACCCTGTATCAAGATTGATGCAAAACAAGTGACATTTGACCTTTTTAGAGAGATTTAGAAAGGAAAAAAACATTTCTGGGGTCATTTGGGTGGATTTTCCATATGTCTGGCCCCCCTCGGTCGATGTTGACATCTCTTTCTAACCGTCAGAGCCAATAGAATTGAGGGGAAGTTCCTAAAAATCCATCTAAACATTACCCATTGGTGAATGAGTGCTGATGAAAAGCTCGTTCGAGGGGCCCAAAGTGAATGTTTGCCTAGGGCCCCCACCGACTCTAGGATCGCCACTGGTTGTACGTCATTACGCCGAACACGTAAACACTAAGTTAGTTTCTGTTCTGCTTGAAGGCAAGTCCCTGCCTCCTGCAGACTGTTCAAACAAACGCTTCAACTCGTACCATTTTGAGTCTGTATGTTTGAATATGGATCTTAAGTTGGCGTGACTTTGAAGTCGTGCTGCTGGACTCGGCTGTTGTTCCTTTAGAGCAACGTTAGCATTTTGCTTCGGGCCATTAGATTCATGATTAGAAAATGATAAAAGTGGGCTAGACATGAAACGTGCATTTCTCAAACAGGTTTGTTTTCCACAGACCTTATTTCGAGCTCTTTTCAAAAATCCTATGGAGAAAACCCGTTGACTCGAGGGAACAGGAAGTGGTCAAATGCTAACTCACTTCCGGGTTTTAGGACCCGTCCCTGCACCACGCTATTTCAGGATTGTTTTACGCTGCAATGGACAGTCTTTTACTTATGACTAGTGATGGCAAAATGAAGCTTTGAATGAAGCTTCGAACCACTCGGACAATTGTGTCGGAAATAGGTTAATTTCTCGAAGCTTCAGTTACAGCGACCTCTCCTGGTGAAGTGCAAGGCTGCAGTGGGTTTAACGTATCTTTGCCTTGAAATAATGAACTGAATATTCGATGCACACACACACTAAGACTGAATATCATGTTCTCTTTGCAATTAAAGATTGATAATTGTGTGTATTGGGTTATTGAGAAGAGACTAGAGAGTGCTGGGAATTTGTTTGGGCGGAGAGGGTATCAGTTATTAAAGTAGTAAAGTTGAAAAGCAATGATTACAAGTTTAACTATTCCGGGCTTTGAACCAGCTGCGAGGAGGACATCGCCGGCTCTATCCACTGGGCTATCTATTCCTCAAACTATTGAAGTGTTTTTATAGTAATTATTGTCTTTTTATTCACAACTTCTCCCCATTTCCAAGTGTTTCCCGAGCCAGAACGACCTATCTTTCTTCCTGGCTTGCTCTATAATGATCCAATTCAACAACTCAACAGCAACAACAACCCACACATTGCGCATTGTTTAGAGCGGTCATAAAGTGTTGAAGCGCTCACATTTGAAACTGTTTCAACCTGTCACCTGTCAGAATCGAGACGAGGAGGCAGTGCATTGAATCACCTGATTGGACGGCGAACCAGTCAAGTGATTCATTACGGGAATGAAGTAGCTGCTGGTTCGGACGTCACATGTCACGTGACTTGAAGCAAGCTTCGAAGCACTGCTTCTATGGAATAGGAAGTCCAGGGTTGAAGCTCCGTTCGAAGCTTCAGTGTCAAACTGCTGATGACCATTTCCAAAGATATTGATATTGAATATTGTTGTGCTTTTATCTTACAGTAATGTGTGCATTTGTATACATGTGTGTTTTGATTGTGTTTATATAGGATATACATATTTATATATATATATATTTGTATTTTTGTATTCGGGATTATGGGAAACGGTATTTCGATCTCTCTGTCTGTACACACAAACTGAAAGATTGACAATAAAGTTGACTTTGACTTTCGATATAAAGACGGTGTTCCCGGTGGACGTTGTGCTGAGCTTCATGTGAGATATAAGGAACACTAAATCATCCGTCGGTCGTCAAGATTAGATTCTAATTATAAACCAACCTATTGAGGTGTGACATCGCCACGCTGCGAACACGGCTAATGACTGAAATGTAGAACTAACTTCATCGGCTCGTCTTCATCAGCCTCCCTCTTTAATTATCTCCGCTACGTCTACGACAAACTGCCTCCGTGCGACGCTTCAGTCGGAGTCATGTACTCCTCTCGAGCCTCTAATCGACGGCATCCATCTGCAAAGCTTCAATGCGGCGGCGCACATACATGATGGGGATTGTGTGTACAGCGTGAACACCTTTAATTAGGAGGCATGGCTCGTTTCATGCTGGATCAAAGAACACGTCGGTAAGCTAGTCTTATAATTGACTGGATCTTCTTAATCATCCGTTGTGTTCTTGACATTCGGGGAGTCGTTCAGACGAACAGTAAATATGACGAATATTTACGAGATGGACGTTAGCTTCGGGACTCTGTCAACTTCAAACACGTTTGGACTGATTTTCCAGAGATTGACAGCTCGTTTTTTTTGAAAATGTCCTTTCTTTGACATGTTTGAATATTTAAAACAAAATATGACTCTTGGAAATTCGGCATTTCTGTGCAGTGTGAGATAACAGAGGAGAATATATACGGTGTTATCAATCAATCAATCAATCAATGTTTATTTATATAGCCCAATATCACAAATGTTACATTTGTCTCAGTGGTCTTCACAGTGTGTCCAGAATATCAGTATGACAATACCACACCCTCTGTCCTTAGACCCTCTGTCCTTAGACCCTCTGTCCTTAGACCCTCTGTCCTTAGACCCTCACATCGTACAAGGAAAAACTTCCAAAGAAAACCCAGTTTAAAGGAACATGGAGAAACCTCAGGGAGAGCAACAGAGGAGGGATCCCTCTCCCAGGACGGACAGACGTGCAATAGATGCCGTGTGTAAATTGAAAAGTTAATACATTTGCAACATAGGTAGTCCAAATGTTTGGAAATGCATGTGTGTATAATAGGAAGATGAATCCACGAGGATATCCATCCAGGACCGATGATCCAGGACCACAGCCACGACTCAAGATCCAGCGCTCGCGATCCAGGACACAAGACCGCAGGATCATCCATGACTCCGGATCCCGGCGTATATAGACACCAAAAAGAAAGACATGTGGGGAAGCTGGGTTAATCGGAACATGAGAGGACACGGGTACAGACAGAGAGAAGGAAGAAGTAAGATGTCCCCGACAAACTAAGCCTATATCAGCAAAACTAGGGGCTGAATCTAATCAGCCCTAACTATAAGCTTTATCAAAAAGGAAGGTCTTAAGCGCACTCTTAAAAACGGATAGGGTGTCTGCCGCCCGAACACAAACTGGAAGCTGATTCCACAAATGTGGAGCTTGATAAGAAAAGGCTCTGGCTCCCATTGTACTTTTAGAGACTCGAGGAACAACCAACAACCCTGCATTCTTGGAACGCAATGCCCTAGTAGGACAGTAGGGTATAATGAGTTCTTTAAGGTAAGATGGCGCCTGCCCATTAAGGGCTTTGTAGGCGAGAAGAAGAATTTTAAATTCTATCCTGTGTTCTATAGGGAGCCAGTGTAAGGCAGCCAGAACAGGAGTAATGTGGTCCCTTTTCCTAACTCTGGTTAGTACACGAGCCGCAGCATTTTGAATCAGCTGAAGCGACTTGATTGACTTCTTGGTACTCCCTGATAGTAAAGAGTTACAATAATCCAGCCTAGAAGTAACAAATGCATGGACTAGTTTCTCTGCATCGCTTTGAGGCAAGATATGCCTGATTTTTGCAATGTTACGTAGATGGAAGTAGGCGAAATGTTACATTTCAAACCAAAGCTAATGTGGGTATCTCGATTTTAGAAACATTTAGCAAATCTTAAATTTCAACCACCATGTGAATCCTCCTCCTCCTCCTCCTCCTCCTCCTCCTCCTCCTCCTCCTCCTCCTCCTCCTCCTCCTCCTCCTCCTTCACAGGGATATAACAACGTGCCCCGCGGCTCGTCTCGTATCAAATGGATCGGTTGTTGGAGATTGAATTTGGTGGTGATGTGAAGAGAGATAAAACCCATCTGCTTCTCTTTTCTCTCACTTCACCTCCCTGTGTTTTCATACATTACAACTCATAATTAAACGTGTCCTTCTCTTTCTGCCGTGCACTTCAGGCCTGCTCAAAGTTTGCATACCTTTCTGTTACTGAATGTCCTCTTCCAATACGATGCAAGGTATTTGGATGTTTTAAGTTAACGCAAGTCGATACTGGAATTTGCCTCGTAGTCTAAGTGTCCTTTGAACATTTCACTATGCATAGTTGGCCACTACAGATCACTTGATCCAACGGTCTACCTTTGGGTCGAAAAACACACATTTGAGTCCGTAAATCATTACTTATAATATTGTTGTCGGGTTATAAGTTGTTGATTCAAATCTTTGTAGTGGACCCTGAAGGCAGCATCTCCCTGGTTTCCTTCCAATGGGATTGTAGATTTCCTAACTGTATATTATAACTCATAATGAAATGTGTCCTTTCTCTTTCTACCGTGCACTTCAGGCCTCCTCAGAGTTTGCATAACTTTCTGTTAGGAAAATACTGAATGTACTCTTCCAATATCAGGTTTTCAAACTAAAAGCTGCCACCTGATTGGCCGAACATCCCGACCAAAATGTTATTTCATCGTTGCGGTTTTAACTTGTAGATAGACGGATATAGTCAGCTGCAAATATGGTTAGACCGCAAAAAAATTGCAACAAAAGGTTTCTCAATACCAGTCTACCTAAACCTGACCACTACAAAGGCCTACTTTTCAAGATGGCGTCCAAGATGGTCGAAAATCCCCATATTCAATATCTTTGGTTCGCCAGTTTCTTATAATGACCTTATATTATTAATATGACAAGAATGCTCATTTCTGACGTGGAGCTAATCTGAAGTAAACATTGAATACTGCTTTCTAGTCCTCCATCTTGTGACTGTGTGACTCCCCTCTTGGATATCAGCATGTGAAGGACACTGCTCAGGAATTGGCTGATGCTCTGTATGTGATGACTCCTTCCCTCTGGAGAGGATCAGAAACACACGGATCCTGAGGCTGAAGCTCAAGCCGGGGACCAGGGAGAATTCTCTAACACTTTCCGTTTCTTTTTTTGAGTTGTTCCATGTTTGAGTCAGAGCAGTGGGCTGAATATAACTTCCCCCCTCTCAACTCCTCACTGTTTGTTTTTCGTGTATAGCTTCATTTCTAACCATAGAAGAAGAGCTGCTCGCTGAGAGGAAGTCAACAGGTTAAACTTTCAGAGCCGTCTCTGTGTCTTAACTATTCCTCCAGCACTGAAAGCAGTCCATCTCCGTCCCACTGAATCCGTCTCTATTGACGTCACCGGCATCTTTATCCAATTCTAATTCAAGTCAGGATTTTATTGTCATATGCACGAAGCTACAGCGGAGACATGGCCTTCTTCTGACCTGAGCTCCAACAATGCAACATATATAATAAAATAAAAACGATTTATCAAGTATTCAGATAATTGTCTGTATTTTTATTTCCACTATCGATCCCAGTTTCTCACATTCTCTCAAAATGTGGATTTCTCAGACTAAAATTCAAAGATATTCACTGTGATGTGATGTAACACCCAGTGAGCAGCACATGTGTTCCATTTCAGAGACTTCAAATAGCAGTTTCCTGAATGATTAATACATTATCAAGATATTTGTCAGTATTCTTTTGGCTAGCGTCGATCCCAGTTTCTCAATTTCAATCGAAATGTGGATTTCTCAAACAAAAATCAACAACATTCTTCTGACCTGAGCTCCCCCAACAATGCAACATATAATAAGAACAAATCTAATTAGAGCAAAGTCTATATACGTGTAAATCAGTGCTTCTCAAAGTGTGGTCCGCGGACCACTGGTGGTCCGTGAGCGCCCCCTAGTGGTCCGTGAGTATATTGGTAACATTTCACATTTGAAATAAATATACATTTCAGTTTTTCGCACTCTCGCGGGAATATCTCCGCAATGGAGCGAGATTAAGTTTCACTTTTGATTGCATGATATAGCCCAGCGCAACACCTTCATCACACATGTTGCCACTTGTTTGTACCATTTTTAGGCGATTTGCAATCTGTTCTAGAAAAACAATGTGTTTTTTGATATTTGTGGAGTTAGGTGGTCCGCGAGTGTTTTTTTATTGGTTAAGTGTCCTTGGTATGAACAAGTTTGAGAAACACTGGTGTAAATAGAATATGATATGTACATGACCAGAATATGAAATTAAATATTGTACATTAAGACAAATTTGTATACGGTTTATTACGGTGATGACAAACAGCTGAATGTGTATCGAGGCACTTTACAGAGCTCAGGTGTTTAATAGTGTTATGGATAAAACTGTCCCTGAGTCTCTTTCCTCACAAAGCTGTCCTTCTCCAAGTGCAGCACTTTCAGCAGGGTTCCTAGAGTGAACTATACGCATTGTTTTCTTCCACGAAACGTCTCTTTCAATGACATTTCGATGGAAGCCTTAACTGTTCACCGTGTGTTTAAAGCTGCGCCTGT
The DNA here is from genome assembly GCA_036324595.1 of Champsocephalus gunnari. NCBI lineage: Eukaryota > Metazoa > Chordata > Actinopteri > Perciformes > Channichthyidae > Champsocephalus > Champsocephalus gunnari. The sequence goes on from CM070431.1 coordinate 287,888, forward strand.
AATGTGGAAGGTTTGCTTTCCTGGAAACCTTTTGAGTATGCAGTCGAGTTGTAAGGTGACAAACAGTTTGTAGGAGACAGGGGTGGCATTGTCCTCCAACAGTTTGTTCTGTTGAAAGGCCACAGATCTCACCACCTGGCAGGGTCACCGTGAGTCACTGAGGAGGCTTTTGAAAAACCTGCTGCCCCTGAAAGACAGAGAAAAACTCATTGATTATTCACTTCAAGTATCTTTGCTGCTGAGTCACTTTCCCCAGCATCCTTCACTAACACATCGATTAGAAAGCTGCAGCTGATTCAGAAGGCCGCTGCTCGAGTCCTAACTAACACTTAGAAACAGAGATGTGGAAGTACACACATCATTTACTCAAGTAGAAGTACAGATACTCGTGTTTAAAAATACTCTGCTGAAAGTATAATTACTGACTAAATGTCTTTACTCAAGTCAAAGTAAAGAGGCTTTGAAGTGTACTTCAGTAAAAAGTAGCCATAGCTAGCAGCTGCTTTAAAGAGTACCTGACCTCCCATTTATATTAATAGAACAATAATGTCATTGTTAGCTAATGAATGTTTCCATGGTGACCAACGGCAACATGACAACGTTTCCATTGGTCCCTCTTCTTTAGAGAAGACCAGGAAGTGATGGATACACGGATCGTGTTCAAATCAATAGGCACGCAATGACTCTAAAGAATAATGATCACGCACCAACACACATTCAGACTAAAGGAACCAGCTGTTTGGGAAATGAGAGAAGTAGAAAGTACAGGTATTTGAGTTCAACATGAGAGAAGTAGAAAGTACAGGTATTTGAGTTCAACATGTAAGAAGTAGAAAGTACAGGTATTTGAGTTCAACATGTAAGAAGTAGAAAGTACAGGTATTTGAGTTCAACATGTAAGAAGTAGAAAGTACAGGTTTTTGAGTTCAACATGTAAGTAGTAGAAAGTACAGGTATTTGAGTTCAACATGTAAGAAGTAGAAAGTACAGGTATTTGAGTTCAACATGTAAGAAGTAGAAAGTACAGGTATTTGAGTTCAACATGTTAGAAGTAGAAAGTACAGGTATTTGAGTTCAACATGTAAGAAGTAGAAAGTACAGGTATTTGAGTTCCACATGTAAGAAGTAGAAAGTACAGGTATTTGGGTTCAACATGAGAGAAGTAGAAAGTACAGGTATTTGAGTTCAACATGTAAGAAGTAGAAAGTACAGGTTTTTGAGTTCAACATGTAAGTAGTAGAAAGTACAGGTATTTGAGTTCAACATGTAAGAAGTAGAAAGTACAGGTATTTGAGTTCAACATGTACGAAGTAGAAAGTACAGGTATTTGAGTTCAACATGTTAGAAGTAGAAAGTACAGGTATTTGAGTTCAACATGTAAGAAGTAGAAAGTACAGGTATGTGTGTTCAACATGTAAGAAGTAGAAAGTAAAGGTATTTGGGTTCAACATGTGAGAAGTAGAAAGTACAGGTATTTGAGTTCAACATGTAAGAAGTAGAAAGTACAGGTATTTGAGTTCAACATGTAAGAAGTAGAAAGTACAGGTATTTGGGTTCAACATGTAAGAAGTAGAAAGTACAGGTATTTGGGTTCAACATGTAAAAAGTATAAAGTACAGGTATTTGTGTTCAACATGTAAGAAGTAGAAAGTACAGGTATTTGTGTTCAACATGTAAGAAGTAGAAAGTACAGGTATTTGAGTTCAACATGTAAGAAGTAGAAAGTACAGGTATTTGTGTTCAACATGTGAGAAGTAGAAAGTACAGGTATTTGAGTTCAACATGTGAGATGTAGAAAGTACAGGTATTTGAGTTCAACATGTAAGAAGTAGAAAGTACAGGTATTTGAGTTCAACATGTAAGAAGTAGAAAGTACAGGTATTTGAGTTCAACATGTAAGAAGTAGAAAGTACAGGTATTTGAGTTCAACATGTAAGAAGTAGAAAGTACAGGTATTTGGGTTCAACATGTAAGAAGTAGAAAGTACAGGTATTTGAGTTCAACATGTAAGAAGTAGAAAGTACAGGTATTTGGGTTCAACATGTAAGAAGTAGAAAGTACAGGTATTTGTGTTCAACATGTAAGAAGTAGAAAGTTCAGGTATTTGTGTTCAACATGTAAGAAGTAGAAAGTTCAGGTATTTGAGTTCAACATGTGAGAAGTAGAAAGTACAGGTATTTGAGTTCAACATGTAAGAAGTAGAAAGTACAGGTATTTGAGTTCAACATGTAAGAAGTAGAAAGTACAGGTATTTGTGTTCAACATGTAAGAAGTAGAAAGTACAGGTATTTGTGTTCAACATGTAAGAAGTAGAAAGTAAAAAGTCGTCAGAAAAATAAGTAGCGGAGTAAAGTACTGATACCAGAGAAATGTACTTAAGTACAGTAACACAGTATTTGTACTCCACTACTTCCCACCTCTGATAAGAAAGTGGATCACATCACTCCTGCTCTGAAGTCTTCACACTGGCTTCCTGTGTGTCGAAGAATAGATTTCAAAATACTGCTGCTGGTTTATAAAGCACTGAATGGTTTAGGCCCAAAATACATTTATGACCTCCTGCTAAATGATGAACCATCCAGATCTCTCAGGTCTTCAGGGACTGGTCAGCTTCCTGTCCCCAGAGTCAGAACTAAACATGGAGAAGCAGCGTTCAGTTATTGTGCTCCAAACATCTGGAACAAACTCCCAGAAACCTGCAGGTCCGCTGCAACTCTGACTACTTTCAAATCCAGCAAGAAGACTTTTCTTTTTCTCGCTGCTTTTAATTGAGCTATTCATATCTTAGACTGCACTGTAACTTTTATCCATGTATTTTTTCTTTTAATGTTTATTGTATTATCTTTGCTTTTTAATGACTGATTTTAAATGCCATTTTCTGAATGTCTTTCATTTGTGCAAAGCACTTTGAATTGCCTTGTGTTGAAAGGTGCTATAAATAAACTTGCCTTGCCTTTGGGAGTCCCATGTCCTCTCCTGTCCACCAGAGCATCACCTCAGCAGCGTCCAGATGGGCCTCTGACCTCCGACCCTCTGACCTCCGACCCTCTCTACAGGACGTCAGACATGAACATTCACTCACAGCGACGCTCTTCAGAGGAGATGCTGCAGCAGTGTGTGAAACAGGGTTATATAATAAAGCTTTATTTATAAAGCACTTTGCATACAACACATGCAGCTCAAAGTGCCTTACACAATCAAACATCACAAGGTTAAAACAAACAACAAGAAATTCCCCTCAGACTATTTGTTAAAAACGTTCAAAGGTACACGCAGCTAAATATAACATGTTATCAGGTTAACACAAGGAGGTACAAGGTATGATAATACAAATACAATAAATAATGGTTATAAGACAGAAGACAACTGAGTCGATGCAACAATATAACATTTAAAATACAAAGTGAACATATAGGTACACCAGAAAGAAAAGGAAAAAGATTAAGATACAATACATAAGACGATATAAAGGTAGGTGGATACTAAAGACTAAATACCATTTAACGTGGGGGGTTGCTAATAAAAAGCGAATCTAAAGAGACGTGTCCTTAGCTGGCGTTTTGAAATGTCCACTGAGCCTCTCTGATATTCCTGGTAGGGTGTGAGGAAGAAGAGGCCCCATTCCAAACCAAACCCTACACACTCTGTGAAGGAGTGGAGGAGGAGGGTGTAAATATGAAAACTCCCTCTCTCCGGCAGAAACATTATGTAACTGTACGTAACAACGGTTTCAAATCAGCATTGCTTTGACAAAAAATACAAATGTAAAACTAAAATAAAACTCCAAACATCTTTCATTGTGTTTCAAAGCGCTTTTAGTTTTAAACCTGGTGTTTATAAGCGTCTTAGTTTTTGCAACGGTCTGTAAATATACACAACTTTATAATGAAATGCACACATTTACCTTTTTCTAGCCTAAACACAGGTACTGTTACGATTATTGTGTCATGTCACGTTTTCCACGTCTTGGTTTGAGTGTGTTTCCGTTCTCCCCGTCATGTTTCCTCCCTGTATATTGTCTGGTCCTTTTCCCTGTGTTTCATGTCTGTCGTTAGTTTCCCTGGTGTGTCTAATTTCCTGATTGTTGTCACCTGTCACTCCTTGTGTGTCTCCTGTGCTCATCAGTGTCAGCCCCGCCCCTGATTGGTCCCACCTGTGTCTAGTTACCCTGTGTTTAAATCCCCCTGTCTCCCAGTGTTCAGTGTCGGTTCGTCTTGTGATTTGGCTTGTCCTCGGTGAGTGTTCTGTTCTGTCTTTGTCAGTATAGCCTTGGAATAAAGGAATTATTTGTACGTTAATCTGCATTTGGGTCCTACCTGCTTCACACACCGTAACATTACGAACCGACCAAAGATGGACCCAGCGGATTCAGCTTTTTGATGCCACAGGCGGCTGCTAAGAGAAGGAGGCAGCCAAGCTAGCAGCCATGCCTCCATGCTCCAGCACCGGCCCACGCAGCTTTGCGTCCATACTGGATTACCTGGTTTACACAGCCAGGGTCCAGGCTTCCGCTCCGGACCTTACAGCCAAGTTTCCGGCTCCAGAACCGGACCTTACAGCCATGATTCTGGCTTCAATTCCAGCCCCCGCAGCCATGTTTTCCAGACCCAGCTCTGGCCCCAGCTGCCACAGTCCCCTCTCCAGTTCCCTCCTCTAGTCCCTCCTTCATGTCTTGACCTGGGTCACCGGTGAGTGTTCTGTCCGTCCCAGTTCTATTCCTTATCCTTGAAATAAAGGTATAATCAGTTTAATCTGCATTTGGGTCCTGCTTCCTTCGCTCTACCGTAACAGGTACGATCCTCAGTCAAAGCATATGAGGTCATCACGAGGTCGTTAACATACTGACGATTTTAAATGTCTATTGTTTTGCGAATATTGAGACGGCTGTAAAACAGGGTTAAGATAAGAAGTGCTTTATTGATCCAATTTGGTAAATGTTGTACATTGGAGAAATTAAAAGACTATACACGTCCACAATGGAAACATCTCAAATAGAAATAAAATAGCATAAGAAAAGTAGAAATACAGATTGCTATGAATAAGAGAGAGCCTGCAGACGGGAGGAGTGAGAACATCGCTGACCTCAGCAGAAGACAGCCAGGACACGTTAAACATGCATGGCGTCTGAACATCTGAGGCTCTGGAGCTTTATTTTCTACTTTTATGGGCTAATAAAAACGGCAGATTCTGGTCACATTTGAATAATTCAAATCGCACGAATCTGGTGCATTCCCCGTGTTTTAGGCTGCATCCTTTATAGCATCTCAGAGTGTGTTCCTGGAGGAAGCAAGGTCGCGGATTAAAGAGATGTTGTTCAAATGAACTCTACAACACGTCTTCAGAAGGAGGCGCACATCGTTAAAGTGGAAAGTGTTGTTAAAGCTGAAGCTCCGGACGTTCCGGAGAGGATTTATTCCAACATGTCCAATAATAAATGAATAATCTCAAAGATGTCGGAAACGTTGTCTCTCAAGAATATTCAGTGCTGTGACGAGGCGGCTGTAACATCCCTCGTTATGCAAGTGTTGAACATGCAGGACAGGAAATCCATGGTCTTGCTATGTTGCTATGGACAACACAGAAGCACGTTGGGATGCTAGCCTCCGCAGACCTTACACGCACAGAAGCCCAGAACACACGACAGCAGAGGGACGATGCAACACATGATAATAGGGCCTCTTTAATAATATATAGGATTCAAATACAAGAATACTACATGTTTTATGTTCAGGACAAAAGACCCTGCATTGAGTTTATTAAAGAATATGTTAACATTCTAGAGACTGTAATTCATACATTAATAATGTTTATGACGACTTCTTACTTTCTACTTCTTACATGTTGGCCGACGCCAGCTCCCCGTGTTCTGTCGGCGTACCGACCGTCTCAAGTCTCCTCTCGAGTCTCCTCTCAAGTCTCCTCTCGAGTCCCCTCTCGAGTCTCCTCTCGAGTCCCCTCTCGAGTCCCCTCTCGAGTCCCCTCTCGAGTTCCCTCTCGAGTCAGATCTCGAGTTCCCTCTCGAGTCAGATCTCGAGTTCCCTCTCGAGTCAGATCTCGAGTTCCCTCTCGAGTCAGCTCTCGAGTTCCCTCTCGAGTCAGCTCTCGAGTTCCCTCTCCAGCCCCCTCTCCAGTCCCCTCTCCAGTCCCCTCTCCAGTCCCCTCTCCAGCCCCCTCTCGAGCCCCCTCTCAAGTTCCCTCTCCAGTCCCTACTCAAGTGCCGTTGGAGGTCCTGCTGGGGGTCCTGCCAACTCTATGTCCAGTCCCGTTGGGGGTCCCACCGACTACTCTTCTGCGGGGGTCCTGCCAGCTCCATGTCCTGTCATGTTGGGGGTCCCACCGACACCAAACCTTGCTCCGTCGTGGGTCCCACCGACACCAAACCTTGCTCCGTCGTGGGTCCCACTGACACCAGCCCAGGTTCCGTCCAGGGTCTCGTCTGACCCGCCAGGGATTCCACTAGCTCCTGCCCGTCCTTGTGCCCGGCCCCTTGAGTTCCTCAGCCGCGGTCTCCGCCCAAGAGCCCGACCCCCTAAGTGCCCGGCACCCTAAGTGCCCGGCACCCTAAGTGCCGCGGTCTTCGCCCTCAAGCCCGGCCCCCTGACTCTCCCGGCTGCGGTCCTCGCCCTCGGGCCTGGCCCCCTGACTCTTCCAGCTGCTGCCTTTGCCCTCATGCCTGTGGCCTGTGGCCTTCGCCCCTTTGTGAACTCTGCCTTGCCCCCGGGCAGTCTGCCCGAGATCCCCTCCATGGACTCTGCCTTGCCCCCGGGTTGTCCGCTCGAGACCCCCACCATGGACTCTGCCTTGCCCCCGGGCCGTCCGAGAGCCCCTCAATGAACTGTGCCTTTCCTGGGCTGTCGATCCAGACCCGTCCTCCGGACCCCCTCCACCCACCCTGTTGGAGATGTTTGACTATATGTAGGGACGTCTGGAATCCGTCCCTTGAGGGGGGGTTATGTCAGGGTTTGAGTTTTGTTGTGTCTAGTTGTGGGTTTATTTAGCTTATTATTGCTGTTCTCCCTGTCATGCTTTCCTCCTGGTTTCTCGTCTGGTCCTTCTCCCTGTGTTTTCCTCCTGTCGTTAGTGTCCCTGGTGTGTCTAGTTGTCTGATTGTGTTCACTTGTGGCCCTTGTGTGTCTCGTTGTCTGATTGTGTTCACCTGTTGCCCTTGTGTGTCTCCTCCCCTGCCCCCCGGCTGTTTCTCGTGATTACCCCTCCCTGTGTTTAGTCTCTTCCTGTGTTCGGTGTCGGTTCATTGTTTGTCTTTCCTGTCTCCCTCCATGTTGGTCACAGTCAGTTTGGTTTGTTAATGCTACCTGGTGCTACTTGTGTTTTTTCGTGCCATGTTTATGTTCATCAGCTTTTAAATAAACTCGTTTTTGTTTCTAGACCTGTTACCTTTTGGTTTTTTTCTGCATTTGGGTCCGACCTTTTGCGCAAATATGAAACATTATGATGTGATATGAATGATAATGGGACACATCGACGTCTGCACTCACAGTGACTGTAGGCTAGGTAATGTACTCTGATCCGGTTACTTATGTTGTGGCAGATATTTAAGTAAGCTTTCTTAACGCTAATGCTATAACAGTCAGACTGCTCTGAAGATGGAGGTGATATTCTATTAATGTTCACGTTCACACAGTCGGTGATTTCTGCCGGCCGTCTTTCCTGCAACGGCAGCTTTTCTGTATTTCCTTTCTCCTGTAATATGACTTGATCGCTTTAAACTCCGCACACTGAGCTCTGATTGGTCAGCAGGCGGTGCTTTCACTGAGTTGAGCTCTTAGCCTGCAACCTAATCTGCTCCGGAGCAGGCTAGCCGCTCAGCATCAGTTACCATGGAGATCTAGCCCGCTAAGAAGAGAACCAGCTTCGTAGGACCGGAAACCCAGAGTTTTCCCTGAAGTTAGCCGCGAAGAGAACATCCGGCTGCGTAGTGCAGGCCTCTGGGGACACTAAAAAGTGAAGAGTCATTGCGTGCCTATTGGTTGGAACACGATCCGTGTATCCATCACTTCCTGGTCTTCTCTAAAGAAGAGGGACCAATGGAAACGTTGTCATGTTGCCGTTGGTCACCATGGAAACATTCATTAGCTAACAATGACATTATTGTTCTATTGATATAAAGGGAGGTCAGGTACTCTTTAAAGCAGCTGCTAGTTATGGGTACTTTTTACTGAAGTACACTTCAAAGCCTCTTTACTTTGACTTGAGCAAAGAAGTTTAGTCAGTACTTCTGCTTTCACCAGATTATTTTTAAACACGAGTATCTGTACTTCTACTTGAGTAAAGGATGTGTGTACTTCTACTTGAGTAAAGGATGTGGGTACTTCTACTTGAGTAAAGGATGTGGGTACTTCTACTTGAGTAAAGGATGTGTGTACTTCTACTTGAGTAAAGGATGTGGGTACTTCTACTTGAGTAAAGGATGTGTGTACTTCTACTTGAGTAAAGGATGTGTGTACTTCTACTTGAGTAAAGGATGTGGGTACTTCTACTTGAGTAAAGGATGTGGGTACTTCTACTTGAGTAAAGGATGTGTGTACTTGTGCCACCTCTCGTCCCTCCGGGCGCTGAGCGTGGAGTCGGACAGGAACAGAAACAGAAGCCTGGCGAGTCTTTTCATCGTCAGCAGATTTTTTTTGAGAATCTGCCCGCAGAGGAAAAACTCAACATGCAGGAAACAGACATTTGAGCTGATATTTAATTCAGCTCCGAGCAGTTCCCTGAACACAACATACAACAACAACAACAACAACATGTGGAGTCCAGACAAAGAGGACCAAATACCTCTGAAGCCCTTCAGGAGACTTCATCTGGGGAGAATCCGGACATCTCTGTCCCTAAAGTCACATGGATACAAATATTCTGATGGAAAGTGTGAATGTGCAGGAACTCTACAGACTCTTTGCAAATATGCAATCCAAGCAGCGATCAGACGACAGAAGCACTTTATAACACCTCAGATGCTGGACTAAGAACTGATGAAAAGATATACAAACCTTTTAGAGCTTGAACTAGAAGACGAAGTTATACGAACAGAATAATAAAAACAGCTGCGAAACTGTGGTGCGCCGCGTGTGGGAGTGTGGGTGCTAGTGGAGCCTCACAGATGGGGGTGCTGCAGCCCCCTCAGTACCCCCCCCTCCTTCCCGCCAACACGGCCCCCAGACCCCACGTAGCATTCTGTCTGTCCTTACTGGTGTCAGGTTCTGGATTCTGGTATGTTTTGTAAGAAAGAAAACGTACTATAACACATTTTTGAGGCCAAAACATATTTCTATATAATTGGGGCGGTGGTGGCGAAGTGGATAGGGACTCGGCTTGGCAACTGGAAGGTCACCAGTTCAAGTCCCGGCAAGACCAAGTGCTACCGAGGTGTCCCTGAGCAAGGCACTGTTCCCCACACTGCTCCCCGGGCGCCGTTCAAAATGGCAGCACACTGCTCCTAACACTAGGATGGGTCGAAATGCAGAGAAACCGTTTCCCCACGAGGGATTAATAAAAGTCCATCTTATCTTATCTTATCTTTCTAATGCAGTAGATTTGTGGCTACTCTTTTTCCATAACGAGTCTCCTTGCAGACTACCTAATAATAATAATAATAATTTTATAAAGCACTTCATATTTGAATTCAAATCCCGAAGTGCTACAAGTAGTGAGCATGAACAGTATACATAAACATTACACAACACGGTAGAATTAATTAAAAATAAATAAAAATGCCAAAGGCTCTTTTGAAGAGATGGGTTTTGAGGCCTTTGAGCTAATGTAAACAAAGACCGTATTACTTCCAGAACACGTGTCATTGTTTCTGAAAGGCCCGTGGGTGCAAAGCCACATTTCAGATATTACGTCATATCGGACGCAAATCTGGGATCAGCTCCGTTGTTCCCCCGTTGTTAGAGATGTGGGTACGGAGGGTTTTGTTTTCTGACACTTTGTGCGTCTCCTGACACCGGGGACGCACATTTATGTAGAAAAGACATCAAAAAGTGCATTGTGCATGAGAGGAGACCTTGAGTGAAACAACATGTGCCTGACAGAAGGACACGAAGGATGGCTTCTCGTCGTCCTTACCTGTAATTGAACCGGTGACTCAGTGATTACAGTACTGGGTCTTTAAGCGTTGGCCATATGGAAGCCTTTCGCTCCGATCCCTGCTGTAGTAGAGGTGGAAAGCTCGATAATCTGAATCTCCACGGACATTACCGCCGCTAGCCGGAAGGCAGGTGCTTTAATTTCCAGTAACGGGCAGTTATTACCGGGCAGATCTCCTTACAATGGAGTAAGTAATGGCCCATGGTGCTTTGGGTGCTCCTCTAAGCTGCCTATTAGAGTTTAATGTGATTTACACGGCAGAGGACAGCAGCGCTGCATCGGGAAGAGAGGGAGAGTGCCGCCTCTCTCCGTGTGGATTTGAGTGTTTAAAATGCGAGCAGGAAAGAATCCATGAAGGAATTTAATGATCTGCTTTTCTGCAAGTCTGCCAGAGAGAAGGTGGTACAGCAGAGAGGCAATCAAGAAGTGAGATAAAGCTGCTGTGTGTGTGTGAGGATTAATCCCTGAAGTCAATTTCATGAGCAGAATAATCTGTACGGGAAGCGGGAAGTCGTGTAGTCGAGAGAAATCTGTTGGGATTGTCGATGGGGAGCTGAGCAGCAGTTTCACGATATTACACGATATTACACACCATGACAAGTGCAAACAACCTGGGTTTACAGCCTTTATTTATAGCCTGGACGCCTTAGCCTGTCATGTGTTGTTGTTTTCAGGATAAAGTATGCTGCACAGAAATGGCATCCATTTTCACCTAAGTGGTATCATGAAGACAGTTCAAGTTACAGTATATCACCCATTTACAGTGTTATCCGCCCATTACATGGCTGTGGTATATCGGCCTTCATGCTGTTGAAAGTAAACCTTACTTTCACCATGAGTCAGTCACCGTGTTGAGATTTGGTTTCATGTATCTATTAATGACTACAGAGCTAGAGAGATGGATTATGTCAGAGAATAATCTCTGTGTCGAACAAACGGTTATGATACTTACACGTTTAGTTCAGCAGGAAAATATCCACGTATTAACACCACTTAATGATGTCTGTAGTTAAAAGCTAATGTTGGGCTATAAAGGAGCTACAGCACAGTCACATGACTTCACGTCACCACCGCTAAGCTAAAGGTGGCTAATGTTGGGCTATAAAGGAGCTACAGCACAGTCACATGACTTCACGTCACCACCGCTAAGCTAAAGGTGGCTAATGTTGGGCTATAAAGGAACTACAGCACGGTCACATGACTTCACGTCACCACCGCTACGCTAAAGGCGGCTAATGTTGGGCTATAAAGGAACTACAGCACGGTCACATGACTTCACGTCACCACCGCTAAGCTAAAGGTGGCTAATGTTGGGCTATAAAGGAACTACAGCACGGTCACATGACTTCACGTCACCACCGCTAAGCTAAAGGCGGCTAATGTTGGGCTATAAAGGAACTACAGCACGGTCACATGACTTCACGTCACCACCGCTAAGCTAAAGGAGGCTAATGTTGGGCAATAAAGGAACTACAGCACGGTCACATGACTTCAGGTCTCCACCGCTAAGCTAAAGGTGGCTAATGTTGGGCTATAAAGGAACTACAGCACGGTCACATGACTTCACGTCACCACCGCTAAGCTAAAGGTGGCTAATGTTGGGCTATAAAGGAACTACAGCACGGTCACATGACTTCACGTCACCACCGCTAAGCTAAAGGCGGCTAATGTTGGGCCATAAAGTAACTACAGCACGGTCACATGACTTCATGTCACCACCGCTAAGCTAAAGGAGGCTAATGTTGGGCTATAAAGGAACTACAGCACGGTCACATGACTTCACGTCACCACCGCTAAGCTAAAGGAGGCTAATGTTGGGCTATAAAGGAACTACAGCACGGTCACATGACTTCACGTCACCACCGCTACGCTAAAGGCGGCTAATGTTGGGCTATAAAGGAACTACAGCACGGTCACATGACTTCACGTCACCACCGCTAAGCTAAAGGTGGCTAATGTTGGGCTATAAAGGAACTACAGCACGGTCACATGACTTCACGTCACCACCGCTAAGCTAAAGGCGGCTAATGTTGGGCTATAAAGGAACTACAGCACGGTCACATGACTTCACGTCACCACCGCTAAGCTAAAGGAGGCTAATGTTGGGCAATAAAGGAACTACAGCACGGTCACATGACTTCAGGTCTCCACCGCTAAGCTAAAGGTGGCTAATGTTGGGCTATAAAGGAACTACAGCACGGTCACATGACTTCACGTCACCACCGCTAAGCTAAAGGTGGCTAATGTTGGGCTATAAAGGAACTACAGCACGGTCACATGACTTCACGTCACCACCGCTAAGCTAAAGGCGGCTAATGTTGGGCCATAAAGTAACTACAGCACGGTCACATGACTTCATGTCACCACCGCTAAGCTAAAGGAGGCTAATGTTGGGCTATAAAGGAACTACAGCACGGTCACATGACTTCACGTCACCACCGCTAAGCTAAAGGAGGCTAATGTTGGGCTATAAAGGAACTACAGCACGGTCACATGACTTCACGTCACCACCGCTAAGCTAAAGGCGGCTAATGTTGGGCCATAAAGTAACTACAGCACGGTCACATGACTTCACGTCACCACCGCTAAGCTAAAGGAGGCTAATGTTGGGCAATAAAGGAACTACAGCACGGTCACATGACTTCACGTCACCACCGCTAAGCTAAAGGAGGCTAATGTTGGGCTATAAAGGAACTACATTACAGTCACATGACTTCACGTCACCACCGCTAAGCTAAAGGAGGCTAATGTTGGGCTATAAAGGAACTACATTACAGTCACATGACTTCACGTCACCACCGCTAAGCTAAAGGAGGCTAATGTTGGGCTATAAAGGAATAGCCATGATACATTACCTACTAATTATTCACAGTTTGTCCTATAACAAGACAAAATGTACTATACTAACTTGATCATGAGGTAAGATCTGAACCTGAAGGTCATGTTTTAAGCCACACAACCAACAACCAGTTGACCCTGCTGTCCTCTGATAAATACTGGTGTCATATCTTGTCTATAATTGGACACATTTCACTGTTCAACTCTTTGTCTCACAGGAAACAGAGTTTTTGGACATGCCATAAAGGTCCCTGAGCCAAAATCAAACAGCCATGCTTTGGTTGTGTTCTCAAACACCAGCAGGACTCCCCGGAGCAGCTTTCCTTCAGGAAGATATTTATCCCTAACAGACATCACAGATATTTCACAGGAGATAGAAACTCAGAGTTATGTGTCTGAGGAGAAACTTCATTTCTCTTTCTCCTTTCCCCCCGAGCCTCAGCCGGATACATCCTGTTCGCTTCTGGACCTTTTCTAAGATGATATGATCCTGCCATGAGTGAAAAGCAGTCTCTCGATGTCTTCAGTTACAGTGCTGTTGGTAAAACCCCAACATGTCACGCTAGCAGAATCACATGTTCTCTTTTTGTCAACAACTGATTCTGCTCTTCTGTTTGTCTGAAAAACAAATCTCTCTCTCAGTTGTTATCTTGCTGCTCGTGTCTGTGTGGAATAAGGGTGCAATTTAGAAAGCACAATCACAAACGGCACTGAAACAAGGCACTTGTTAATAAATACGCCGATGGGTTTTCCACATGTGGAGGGTGAAGAAAATTGAGGAGAGTGGAACTCTGAGAGAAGAGGGGGAAAGTGAAACGTGATGGACAACAGGTAAAGCATATCAATCAGATAGTGGCTCTTCATGTGTCGGGTCTTGATATGTGTCTGTTGGTGTTACACATGGAGCTGCTGGTCAGATTTCAGACTTGATCTGAACATTAAAGTGGACCTACTATGCTATATTGGAAACATATATTGCAAGGCAAGGCAGGCAAGGCAAGTTTATTTATATAGCACTTTTCTGTACGCGACAATTCAAAGTGCTTTACAAAACAAATTAAAATACCTTTTAGGAATACATACAGTAAAAACACATATAATGGCATTTTACAACAGGCATTAGAAAGCAAAGATAATACAATAATTGAAATAAACACCACAGGTAAACAATACATGTTTAAAAGGCATACTGTAGTGCGAATATGAGCAGCTCGATTAAAAGCAGCCAAAGAGATGTGTTTTCAGTCTCGATTTAAAAATAGTAAGCGTTTCTGCGGACGTGCATGATTGGGTAGTTTCCTCCAGAGTGTCGGGCGTAACCGCGAAACGCTGCCTCTCCATGTTTTGTTTTTACTCTCGGAGCCGATAGCAGACCCGTCCCAGAAGACCTGAGGCACCTCGATGGCTCGTAATTATGCAGGAGTTCAACAATATACTTTGGTCCTAAACCATGATTTAAAAACTAGCAATACTACAAATCAATTCTTTGGCCGACTGGAAGCCAGTGTAGAGACTTCAGAACCGGACTGATGTGATCCACTCTTGTAGTGTTAGTGAGGACTCGTGCAGCAGCGTTCTGGATCAGCTGCAGCTTTCTGATGGATTTTGTAGTCAGCCCTGTGAAGACACCATTGCAGTAGTCGAGTCTACTGAAGATAAAGCATGAGCAAGCTTTTCTAAGTCCTGTTGTGACATTAGTTTTTTGATCCTCGATATATTCTTCAGGTGATGATAAGCAGACCTGATGCCTGTTGTAATGTGGCTGTTGGAATGCAGGTCTGAGTCCATCACTACACCGAGACTTCTGGCTTTATTAGTGGTTTTGTAGTCTGCCGACTGAAGCTCTGCGATGACTTTTAGGGCCAGACCTAGACAAAACATGTCTGTGAAGTTTGTTTTTCAAAATACCAAACAGATCCCCCGTTGTAGCCACGCCTCAAACCGCTCATACCCGTCTTTCCCAGCCCTGTTAGAGAAACGCGGATCGTGGGTCCTTAGCTTAAAAAAGAAAGAAAAGAGGAGGCGGAGCTAATGCCTGATCAGAATTCTACCGGAGATAAAGTTAAATTCTGCTGTGATAAAACGCCATCCTGTTCTAAACCACATCAAGGATTATTTCTGAAACAGTCTGGAGCTCAAATGCTTTTTCTCTTGCGGGTTTATCACAAGGTGTGTTCCTTTTTATTTTCTGCTTTTCAAACACATGTGCTCTCCAGTACAGGTTAGCTCTGTATCCTTATACAGGGTACTTATTGTACGTTATAGTTCGGATTCCTAAAGCTTTTTGTCTATTATCCCATCAAGGGTGGTTTTCACTATAAGTAATGTTTTTCTTTTGGACGGATACTATCATTTATATTTTTTTACTATGTTCAATCTGAATTTACATTAAAAGAAAAAAAAATATATATTGATTCTGACTCTTCTACATCCAACTCACAGGTTTCTCCTTGCTTTGAGAAGAAAGATTATGAATGTAACCCTTTTAGAAATGAAGTTATGGTCATTTGTTCTGGGAATGTCATTTTCGAGTCTGAGACCTGAAAAACAGGCTCGGGGCTGAACAGATATATTTATGATCCACGTCAAGTATTCAGTTTCGTGCATTTCTTCCAGTTTGTCCAGAGGTCTTCTCATCAGGGCTCTATAAATAAAGAACTATGCGGCAGATTGGTAATATCTAATGCAGCCGAACCGTGTATTACAATGCCGTTATGCACACTAAAGCATTATTTAATTTTTTTAATTTCATATCGCATTAACACCATTTCCCAACGTGCATTGTGACTAAAACATCCAATCACCGAGCTTCAACCATAGCTGAGGATCTTGGGTAATCAGTTCAGTGGGTGCGTATCACCTACTTCTGTTTCCGGTGACTTTATTTTGAAATTCAGTTCCTGACGGACGGCAAAAAAGCCTGAGATTATAGAATTAAACCAATAAATAAAAGCAAGGATATTTGTGTGTTATTGGTGAGTAAATAACAGTGTGTTATTTAGAAAAGAATAACAAATTAGAAGGAAAAAAAGATTTTTAAAAATACAGATTTCAGTATCCTGAGGCTCTGAGCCCCATTTATTTTCCTCAGACATTATACGATTTAAAATAAAAACGATAATCGTGGCTTGATATTGAGTAAGAACATGTTTTTATGAACCCCACAGCTTCCGGTCTTCCACGACCCGACCGGACAAAAATACGTGCTGCCGGCACGAAAACACATTACCAATAGAAATCCATTGCTTTTAAAATCGTTCTGTGTGACACGAAAAACAGATGAAAATGGTGTTGGTGAACACGAATCAAAAGATTAATGTTGTGACTAGAGCACGACATGCCGTGAGACCGGGTTGGAATATAATGTAAGCATTCAGAGCATATTATCCGGGTGTTTTCTGGGCAGGTTTGACATCCGGACCAAACAGTTGTTGGCATTTAATTGAATGACTTTTCCCGTCACTATTATCCACCGAAGTGGTGTCTTCTGGGAATAGTTGGGGTCTCCATCCATACTTGCCGATC
Source organism: Champsocephalus gunnari (assembly GCA_036324595.1). Classification (NCBI taxonomy): domain Eukaryota; kingdom Metazoa; phylum Chordata; class Actinopteri; order Perciformes; family Channichthyidae; genus Champsocephalus; species Champsocephalus gunnari. Next base: position 304,352 of record CM070431.1, read on the forward strand.
CTCCCGACTCTTTACACTTATCTTGCTACTTATTTTTTATTTTGAGGATGGAGGATCTGGTAGTGTATTAGAACTTTGTGTCTTGGTTCAGTTTATGCACTGTTCCCCTTTCTACACACTTCTTGTTATAATTCTAAAGCTCACCTTCTATTTAAATCACTTTCCACGAAGATCAAACTTCATCACCAAAATAATGTCCAATCTTCCTCTTTCTTTAATCCATTTTCTATTTGCTGACTTTGATCACAGACGGCGTCTCAGGTTTGAGGCGAGGTCACCTTCAGCCTGCAGCTCCTAATCAGACGTTAATTAACCAGAATCTGCTCGTTAACCAATCATCCATCAAACGGCCAATTAGGCGACTCAATATTTCATACATTTTGTCGTCGGTAAGCAAAGCCTACATTTTTGAGGCTCGCATTTCAAGTGTAGGAATCTATTTTCATTACCATAATTCATTTGTCCTGGTGCCTCGCTCTACCGGTTCATCCTGTCCTCTTTCCCAGCTGCACCTGAACCTTCCCTCACATTTCGTGCACGGTTATTATCTTCCATAATTTACCAGACGGTGTCGAGGAATCAGCGGCTGCAGGTTGAGAATCACGGAGGTTTTATATTTCATTCAGGGTTCACAAAGAGAAGGAGAAAGTTGCTGCTGAGCTTGGAGAGGGTTTTCTTATCGAGTCAGCCGGTTAGGCTCGGAGGGTTGAAGCGTTTTCATTTGTAAACCTCTAATGTCATCCAGTCGAAGGAATATCTGGAGCGTGGAAAGTAGGATAACTTTCTTTCGCTGATCTTGCCTCGAGCTCTCTTCCTTTCCCACCTCTTGTGTTCAGGAGAAAGTCTGGGAGTCCTTCAGCCTCTCCTCTTCCTCCCCGGCCACACACGAAGGACGTTTCAACGGACTTGTCCTCATTAATTCTCCATTAGCAGGAATGTAATGGATTTTTAATGAAGGAGTGAAACACACAAAGACGACATCAGCGAGAAGCCGAACCCCGTCCTGAATCCTCCTCAGAGGGAAGCTACCGTCTTTCAGGTTTCAAGATTCAAGGCTTCATTGCCATTAGCACACACAGTGTAGATGTTGCAATGAAACACTTAAAGGTCCCCTATCATAATGTTTCTCATCAATATATTACAGGTCTCAGATATATAGAGAGCCTGTCTCTGATTGGCTGAAACTCCAAACAGATCATTGCAGCATTACCCATAATCCCCTCTGTTTCAGCCCTGTTTCCAAAGTCTCAGGTCTTCTGGGTCTCTGTTCCGAGAATAACCTGAACATGGAAAAGCAGCTTTTAGTTATCATGCCCCAACAGTCTGGAACAAAGCACGTCCGCCGAAACACTTCCTAACACTTCACGCACCGATTGGCCGCTGCTTTTAATTGAGCTGCCCATACTCGCACTACAGTGTGCCTTTCAGTCATGTATCCTGTACCTGCTGTGTTTATTTATTTCATTTATTTCATTACCTTTCTTAAAGGTGGGGTAGGTAAGTTTGAGAAACCGGCTCGACATCGCTAGAATTTGAAAATACACAACCGGAGAAGATCTGCCACTTCCTACAGAGCCCCTCCCCCAACACACACGAACGAGCACATGACCAATGAGGGCACGAGATCAGTGTGTGCCCCGATGGAAGGCTGACAGGCAGGTAGGCCGTCCAGTTACTTTAGCCGGCTCAGATGATTGGTCGTGCTTTTTACAGTATTACGGCTTCCACAGAGGACATTTATTTATGGATTTTGTTTGTCAAAGCACTTCAGATATTCATTGCTATCGGGATGTTAAGAGCATTCCATGGAATATAACAAACAAGTGTATATCGAGCCGGTTTCTCAAACTTACCTACCCCACCTTTAAATGTCGTTTGCTTTTAATCTGTAGAGCACTTTGAATCGCCAGGTGCTGAAAAGTGCTGTATACATAACATTGCCTTGCCTTACAAACTGTTTCATATTCAATCCTGAGTTAAACTTTGTTAAATAATTGGTTATCAAATTCATTTATAATAATACAAATAATAATATGCACTGTGAAAGATGTCTATAAAATAAGTAGATACATGTTGAATACTTCACATTAGATGATTGCTCAAACTTTTCCACACTCACATCGCATTTCCTAAGGTTGATATGTTTTACAAACTGAAGTCTGTATTATTTGTGTTCATTCAGGGAGGAGACCACCTGATAATTAATTATTGAATTGAGCAGCTTCTAAACCCACAGCGTTTTGATTTAAAGGAGCCCGGCTTAATCGCTGCCTCTAAAGGTCATTTTTAATTAACGCTGCGACTCCGTAATGCAGCGAGATTATACAGAGTTCCAGCAGAATACTAAAGAAGCAGCCGGTGTTGCTGAAAGGTGTGTGTGTGTGTGTGTGTGTGTGTGTGTGTGTGTGTGTGTGTGTGTGTGTGCGTGTGTGTGTGTGTGTGTGTGTGTGTGTGTGTGTGTGTGTGTGTGTGTGTGTGTGTGTGTGTGTGTGTGTGTGTGTGTGTGTGTGTGTGTGTGTGTGTGTGTGGTGTGTGTGTGTGTGTGTGTGTGTGTGTGTGTGTGTGTGTGTGTGTGTGTGTGTGTGTGTGTGTGTGTGTGTGTGTGTGTGTGTGTGTGTGTGTGTGTGTGTGTGTGTGTGTGTGTGTGTGTGTGTGTGTGTGTGTGTGTGTGGTGTGTGTGTGTGTGTGTGTGTGTGTGTGTGTGTGTGTGTGTGTGTGTGTGTGTGTGTGTGTGTGTGTGTGTGTGTGTGTGTGTGTGTGTGTGTGTGTGTCGCTCACACAGAGAGACTCACTCATAATTACATGAGGAGGAGAGCTGGATGTTAGAGCGAGGTCAACGAGGAGCTTCTGAAGCACTCAGAGGCTCTGATTGGTGCACGTCGGAGCAGAGAGGAGGCTCTGATTGGTGCAGAGAAGAGAGTCGTTATACTCCTGCATGAGATGAGAGGAAGGGGTCTGCACAGGTTTGGATTGGATTGTTATCCGTCCTGGTCATAACTTCATAAATAACTACGTCTGGAAGCAGAAGGGAAAATCACTGAAAGCAAATTCACAGTACATCAACACTTTTGAAAGAACATCCATAACATTAATCTGTTTGCAACTTATACATCAATATTCCAATGACTTCGACTATTTCTATTATATCATATTTTATTTACTTGCACAAGTATCTGTTTTATTGAGTTTGCTCTGTTGGAGGAGCCCGTGACCTAACAATGTCATCGTCATAACTACACTGCAGCTAACGTACAAATGTATTCTGACATTATATTCTTGGCAAGTCCCCGGGCCTCGAGTTTCAAACCCCTGCCCTACATCTCTCGTCATTTCAAAGTGCACCCGAGTGAAGCATTGCACTTGTCTTAAAATGCTCTCTTCCCCCGGCCCCGGATGTGATGTCCCCTCAATTACCACATGTCAATACGTTGCTGAATACATGTGAAGCCTTCTCTGTCACAGTCTGCTCCATCATTCACCTGTGGTTTTCCATTCACCTGTTTTCCACACCCACTCGTGAGCTCACTCTCTTTCTCTTCTGCACCCATTCGCTTCTGCCAGTATTTAAACCCGCACCTTACACACACTCTTTGCCAGATTGTACTTTGCCTCATGCTTGTCTCTCCCGCGTTCAACACTAGATTGCCTACCCGGTTCCGACCCTGCCTGTCCCCGACCCGCCTGCTCTGCCTGTTCCCTGATCCTGCCTGTCCCTCGACTATCCTGTCCGGCCTGTTATCCGACCCTGCCTGTATCTACGCTGACCGCCTCGCTCACTCCCTGCCCCTCTGCCTGTCCCTGACTCACCTTCTGCCCGCTGTCCTCCGGTGCGTTATACTGCCCGGTTGGTATTCCTCCGATCCAGTGGAATCTCCAATAAAGTATATTACCAATTCTCCTTGGTTTCTCGAGGGCTGCATTTGGGTTCTCCTTAAGATTGTGACAGTCTTGATGTATATAACTAATGTCTATACACTTCTGTCTTTGAAGTGTATTCGTCTATTGGAGAGATTTTTCTTTATTTATATATATCCTAAAGTCTTGCCCACGGCAGCACATTGGTCAGAGCCGGCCCTGGCTGCCACAACACTGTAGTGAGTGACTGTGCTGTTGATTTATTAATAATGCATCTAATATCTGGGGCCTTTTTCCTTTAACTTTCACGGGTTCTCAAGAGAGGAATTATAAAGGCAAGGCAGGGGTATTTATATAGCCCCTTTCAGCAGCGGGCGATTCAAGCTTCACAACAATGAAAGGCAATACAAGTGACAATTCAATTCCAAATGTGTTCACAATTGGACTGTTAAGTATTTCCCCGGTAATGTTCTGTGAATCTGACGGTAACACATTTTGTTATCTTTCGGCATTGCATCATAGCTTCCAGATTTAAAAATCCAAGTATTTATATTTGTATAACATACCAATGATATCTTGTAAATAATCCAACACCACACTTGTTGCACAAACACAAAGTGGTGTTCTTGATCATTCAGTCCGTGCATGTTTCTCTTAGAGGTTCCCTATCATCTCATCCGTATCTCACAGGTCTCAGAGCCTGTCTCTGATTGGCTCAAACACCAAACACATCATGCAGCATCCCACAATGCCCTCTGTTTCAGCCCTGTTTCCAAAGTGCTGATTCTGTGGCTTTAAATGCTGATGAGCTGCTGCTGGCCACGCCCCCTTGCTTCTGGTCTGTTGTTCTTGCCTAACCCACACATGACGTCAGATATGAACCTTTAAGTCACGTAGGAACCGAAATGTAACGGCCCGTCCACACGGCAGCGTGCGTTGAAGCTTCCAACGCTTCTGCCCGTTCACTTTGAATGGGGTGACGGCACTTTTAGCCGAACTGCATTGTGGGAAGCGACGTGGAGCGTTGCTCGCTTCAAAAGTTGAGCAATGTTCAACTTTTGACGCCTCGATGGAGACAGCCAATCGAATCATATGCCAGTACAAGCTCTAGCCAATCAAACCGCGAGCTGGTGTGTCAGGGCGGGAGATTCATGTGATTGGTTGTTGGTCGAGTGTCAGACACGCACGCCGCCGTGTGGACGAGCCGCTAATGAGTGGATTTCACACGCTTGCATCAGGACGAACAGAGAGAAGCTTTATTTTGTATAAAATACTTTATTAATAATAATAATAATAATGCAGCACCTGAATCTGGTCGGACTCTTGGAGCTATATGCATTATGTCATACTGTTCACTCTCCCCTACATGTCTGCATCAGTGCTCTCTGAGTCCAGGCCAGGTAGTGCAGAAGCCTTTTCAATCAATCAATGTTTATTTATATAGCCCAATATCACAAATGTTACATTTGTCTCAGTGGTCTTCACAGTGTGTACAGAATATCAGTATGACAATACGACCCTCTGTCCTTAGACCCTCACATCGTACAAGGAAAAACTTCCAAAGAAAACCCAGTTTAAAGGGGAACATGGAGAAACCTCAGGGAGAGCAACAGAGGAGGGATCCCTCTCCCGGGACGGACAGACGTGCAATAGATGCCGTGTGTAAATTGAAAAGATAATACATTTGCAACATAGGTAGTCCAAATGTTTGGAAATGCATGTGTGTATAATAGGAAGATGAATCCACGAGGATATCCATCCAGGACCGATGATCCAGGACCACAGCCACGACTCAAGATCCAGCGCTCGCGATCCAGGACACAAGACCGCAGGATCATCCATGACTCCGGATCCCAGCGTATATAGACACCAAAAGGAAAGACATTTGGGGAAGCTGGGTTAATCGGAACATGAGAGTACACAGGTACAGACAGAGAGAAGGAGGAAGTAAGATGTCCCCCGACAAACTAAGCCTATATCAGCAAAACTAGGGGCTGAATCTAATCAGCCCTAACTATAAGCTTTATCAAAAAGGAAGGTCTTAAGCGCACTCTTAAAAACGGATAGGGTGTCTGCCGCCCGAACACAAACTGGAAGCTGATTCCACAAATGTGGAGCTTGATAAGAAAAGGCTCTGGCTCCCATTGTACTTTTAGAGACTCTAGGAACAACCAACAACCCTGCATTCTTGGAACGCAATGCCCTAGTAGGACAGTAGGGTATAATGAGTTCTTTAAGGTAAGATGGCGCCTGCCCATTAAGGGCTTTGTAGGCGAGAAGAAGAATTTTAAATTCTATCCTGTGTTCTATAGGGAGCCAGTGTAAGGCAGCCAGAACAGGAGTAATGTGGTCCCTTTTCCTAACTCTGGTTAGTACACGAGCCGCAGCATTTTGAATCAGCTGAAGCGACTTGACTGACTTCTTGGTACTCCCTGATAATAAAGAGTTACAATAATCCAGCCTAGAAGTAACACATGCATGGACTAGTTTCTCTGCATCGCTTTGAGGCAAGATATGCCTGATTTTTGCAATGTTACGTAGATGGAAGTAGGCGGTCCTTGAAATTGATTTTATGTGGGCGTTAAAGGATAAATCCTGATCAAATATAACACCAAGATTCCTTATAGTCTCACTGGAGGCCAAATTAATGCCATCCATAGTTAGTATATCTTTAGATAATTTGTTTCGTAGATTCTTCGGGCCAAGTACAATAACTTCAGTTTTGGTCGTGTTTAACATCAAAAAGTTTAAGGTCATCCACGTTTTTAAGTCCTTAAGGCAGTCTTGAATTTTATTTAGATGATTAATTTCATCAGGCTTGATTGATAAATATAGTTGAGTATCATCCGCATAACAATGAAAGTTTACAGAATGATTCCTTATAATATTGCCTAACGGAAGCATATATAATGTGAACAAAATAGGTCCGAGCACTGAGCCCTGTGGCACTCCATGGCTAACTTTGGTTTGCGTTGAAGATTCATCGTTAACACGTACAAACTGAGAGCGTTCAGATAGATAGGACCTAAACCTGTTTAGTTCCCTGTATGCCAACTAAATGCTCTAGTCTTTGCAATAGGATATCATGGTCGATAGTATCAAATGCAGCACTGAGATCGAGCAAAACAAGAATAGAGACAAGTCCCTTGTCTGAGGCTATTAGAATATCATTTGTGACTTTAACCAGAGCTGTCTCTGTGCTATGATGTGTTCTAAAGCCAGACTGAAAATCTTCAAATAAATCATTGTTTTTTAAGTAATCACACAACTGTTTTGCGACCGCTTTCTCAAGAATCTTTGAGAGGAACGGAAGATTAGAAATAGGTCTATAGTTGGCTAAAACCTCTGGATCGAGGTTATGCTTTTTAAGAAGCGGTTTTATCACTGCTACTTTGAATGATTGTGGAACATAGCCTGATAATAAAGACATATTCATAATATTTAATAAAGAAGTGCTAATTAATGGAAAAACTTCCTTCAACAGCTTAGTTGGAATTGGGTCTAACATGCACGTTGATGGTTTAGAAGAGAGAATCATTGAATGTAATTGTTCAAGGTTAATGGCTGAAAAGCATTCTAGTTTACTATCTAGTGTAATATTAGAACTTACGATTCCGGGAGCTGTTGATAACACTATACTGGTCGAAAGGCAAGAGGTCATTAATTTTGTTTCTAAGAGTAACAATTTTATCGTTAAAAAAGCACATAAAATCATTACTACTGAGTGCTGTGGGAATAGAAGGCTCAATGGAGCTGTGGCTCTCTGTCAGCCTGGCTACAGTGCTGAAAAGAAATCTTGCATTATTCTTATTCTCATCTATTAATGAAGAGTAGTAGGCTGCTCTCGCTTTACGCAGTGCTTTCTTATATTCACTGAGAGTAATATGCCAAATTAAACGAGATTCTTCAAGTTTAGTGGAACGCCATATCCTTTCAAGTTGTCTAGACTTTTGCTTTATTTTGCGGGTTTCGGCATTATGCCATGGAGCTAATCTATGTTGTTTTATTTTCTTCTTTTTCAAAGGAGCAACAGAGTCTAATTGTATTCGCAGCGCATCTATAGCACTATCAACAACATGATCAATTTGGGGTGGTGTACATTTTGTATACGTTTCCTCCCCTACATGCAGACATGCTATCGAGTTAAGTATTGGTGGAATCTCTTCCTTAAATGTGGCTATAGCACTAACAGATAGGTTTCTGCTGCAAGAGCTTTTGACTAATGCTTTGTAGTCTAGTAACAGTACTTCAAAAGTTACTAAGAAATGGTCGGATAAAGCAGGATTATGCGGTTCGACTAATAGTTGCTCAATTTCAATACCATAAGTCAGAACAAGGTCGAGAGTGTGATTATAGCAGTGGGTTGGTTTATTTACACTCTGACAGAAACCAACAGAATCTAATATAGAGTTAAATGCAACTGTAAGGCTATTTGTATCATCGTCAACATGAATATTAAAGTCACCTACGATAATTACTTTGTCTGTTTTAAGAACCAAAGTTGATAAAAACTCAGAGAATTCTGATAAGAATTCTGAATAAGGACCTGGTGCACGATACACTGTAACAAATAAGATTGGCTGCAAAGTTTTCCAGGTCGGATGCGTAAGACTAAAAACGAGGCTTTCAAAAGAGGTATAATTTAATTTTGGTTTAGTATTGATAAGTAAACTTGAGTCAAAGATTGCTGCAACTCCACCTCCTCGGCCCGTGCCTCGAGCAATATGAGTGTTGACATGGCTGGGTGGAGTGGCCTCATTTATGCCGACATATTCTTCATGTCTCAACCAAGTTTCAGTGAGACAGCATATATCAATATTATAATCTGATATTAAATCATTTACCAATATTGCTTTAGATGCTAGAGATCTTATGTTTAAGAGACCACATTTAATCTTCCTGTTTTGTTGCACTGTAGTGGTTGTTACATTTACTTTTATTAGGTTATTATGTATGACACCTCCATTAGGTTTTACCTTAAATTGTCCTTGGGCAGACACACACACATAAATGATTGTCTTTTATTGAGATTGTAGTGTTTTTATTACATGTACAGCGCTTTGGCTCAACCACAAATCGCTTTTAAATGTGCTTTATGAATACAACTTGATTTGATTTACATCTGCTCACGGATATCACAGAGAGTGGCTATTGCCTGAGATCCCAGGATGTGTTTTTATCACATGGACCAAGTGCTAGGACTGTTTTAGGCACTTACGGCCCGTCCACCCGACACCGTCGACAGCGTCGACAACTCCAATCTGCCCATTCACTTTTAATGGGGTGACGTCATGTTGCCTCGCTTTTTCGCCGAACTGAATTGTGGGTAGCAGAGCGGTCCGTCTCCGGAGACGCCGGAGTAGCCAGCGCCAGCCAATCAAATCCCGTTTCGGAAAATGAGACAGCTAAAGCCGTAGCCAATCAAACCGCGTCTAAGCTGGGAGAGATATCCCGCCGTTCATTTCTATATTTCAAAAAAAGTTGGAGGAGAAACTAACTATCGCCGTAGCAACTCACCCGGTTTTGTATGACCAGACCCTCTTCACCTACCGGGACACAAACCGGAGGAACCAGGCGTGGAGGGAGGTGGCAGAGACAGTGGGGGAACTGGTAGGGTCTTCGCCTGTTTGGGGAGTTTATATATATATATATATTGCTCGCATAAAATCCCCGGGGGTATTTGCTTTGTATGTCGGGGGCGGGACATTCATGTGATTGGTTGTTGGTCGCGTTGCTTGAATAAAATCCCCAAGCTACAGACACGCCCAGATCTAAGCTGTTTCTGAAGCTGTAGTGTGGACGGGCCGTAAAGCTTGTATGTGCGCAGCTCCTCTAGCTTGGAACACTCTGCAAAACATATTAAAAATGAGCATGCTGGCTCCCCTGCATCCTCTTAAAGCACAGCTCGAGGAATTGATATGTGATACTCCTGGTACCGGTCTTTGTGAATACGTTTGTAACCTGAACCCCGGTCATTATGTTGTATGTGTCCTGTTTTAGTTTTCTGCTGTAACCAATGTGTCTCCCTGTGAAAGAGACCGCTGATCTCAACGGGATTTTTTAATCTAGATAAATAAAGTCTACAAACAAACAAAAACCAACAAAGGCTTTTAGTCAACAGGAAGAGGATTAGTATGACCGGACAAGATGAAGAGGAACAATACTACGGACATGGTAAGGGTTAAGATGAAGACACTCATGGTGAAAAACACACAACAACGGGAACTAAGTGATCTGCAACGAGACGAAGAGATTTGAGCTACAGTAAATAATGGCGTCTGTTGACGTGAGTTGAATGTGGGACCTCTCCAGTTGCATTTAAGTCAACGCTGCAAAGAAAGCCTTAACGTCATGCTCGTATGTCTGTTTTAAATGTGTACTTGTTGACGTTGTTCCTTGGAACTGCATTCAGTATAATTCCAGCAGGGGGCGACTCCACTGATTGTCTCGAAGTCTATGAAGAAATGACCCTATTTTCCACCTAAAAAGACCCAAACTGTCCCGAAGTGTTGAGTTTGAACTACGTTGTAACCTTATTATGTGTATTGTACATTCAACTCAGATGTATGTGTTCTAGTTTCTGGTGTGACGCAACGTAGAGTAAAAGCAAAAGCACGGTGATGTTAAGTACATAACAAGTAAAGAAAAGTAAAGTAACAGAGTGCAACGCAATGTAATGTAACATAGCAACATATGCAGTCCAAGACACCAACCATCTTTGAGTCCATCGTCTCTGCAGCATGGCGGTCGTGATCTCTTCTTACGGACATCTTTACTCACACACACAGTCACACACACACACAGACACACAGTCACACACACACACACACACACACACACACACACACACACACACACACACACGCACACACACACGCACACACACACACACCACCTAACCCTACACCAACCCTAACCCTAACCCTAACCCTAACCCTAACCAAGTCTTCACCCTAAAATTAATTATCCCCTCATGGGGACCTCCAATGTGTCCCCATGAGGGAAGCCAGTCCCCACACGTGACTATGTAAACAGATGTGGGTCCCCACAAGGATAGTAATGCCAGACCACACACACACACACACACACACAGTCACAGTGTGCTGATAGGCGATGGGTTGCACAGCCAACGAGCCTTCATCAGGAACCCCTTGTTTAACCGAACGTGGGTCACTCCTGGGATAACGATGTTCTTTCTGTACACCCCGTAGAGTACCGTCTGACGCAGTCGACTAAAGTCAGAGGTGTGTTCTTTACAGGTAATACATTGAAGGTGCTGACGGGACTGCATCTCTGTGGAGTTGTACATACCTTTTACGACTTGAAGTGACAAATAAAATGGATCGATTGTTTGTGGACCGGTGGACAAACAAACACACACACACACACACACACACACACACACACACACACAGTGTCTGAACATAATACAACAGCGAGGAGGAGGGGTCGTCAAAACCTACTTTCACACTCTCGAGAGTTCACTGTGTGTGAGGTGTGGTGTGTGTGTGGTGTGTGTGTGTGTGTGTGTGTGTGTGTGTGTGTGTGTGTGTGTGTGTGTGTGTGTGTGTGTGGTGTGTGTGTGTGTGTGAAATCAGGCTGGGAGGCGACTAAATGAAGGAGTTATCAGGGTCAGTCGCTGCGAGAGTTTGTCGCTCCTCTGCTCCTCGTTTCACCTCGGGCTTCATTAGCCGCCTAATTGGCCTCGAATTCAGCGCCCTAATGACTCTGTTTTATCACACGGAGTCATTACTGGTTGGCGAGGTCATCAGGGTGACACCACACACACCACACACCACACACCTCGTAAAACGGTCAAGCTAATTGTGTGAGAAAGCAGAAACGCTTCAGAGTTGAACTCACATCGTGAACCCCCGGATGGTGTGAACCCCCGGATGGTGTGAACCCCCGGATGGTGTGAACCCCCTGATGGTGTGAACCCCCGGATGGTGTGAACCCCCTGATGGTGTGAACCCCCTGATGGTGTGAACCCCCTGATGGTGTGAACCCCCTGATGGTGTGAACCCCCTGATGGTGTGAACCCCCCGATGGTGTCGTTACGATGTGTTTGCACAACATGGTGACGGTGCCACCGTTTTACCCTGGTATGCATTTGGAAAACGTTGTAACCGGAGTTCAAAGTCAACTTTATTGTCAATCTTTCAGTTGGTATACAGCCAGAGTCACCCCACTCGTAAGTACCAACCTACCCGGTGATAAACCTGTTGCTGATTCTCACTCTGAACCAGGACCCTCAGTATCTACAGGATGTGCGAGATAAGTGTTTCCTGATCAGGTGTCTGCAGTTCGCCGGCATCCTAACGACCTCTGAGGAAACCTTCGAAGGGGGGCGGAGACGAGAAGAGACAACTGTCAAGGTCAGTCGTTCCTCGGCTCGTTACGCCGCGGGCTTCATTACAGCGGGTAATTACTGGTCTGTACGGTCACCCACACCACACACACACACACACACCGCACGCACACACACTGACACACACTGAGGGGCTTCAGGGGCCAGAAAGACATCTGAGGAAAACATATACAATGCATATTCCCATCAACTTGTCGTCCATCCAGGAGACTATAACTGGACGCGAGGAGATGACACGAGTATTAACTTGCATTCAGGTGCCGGATAGCATTGTGGACCAGAGAAACATATAAAGAAGAAAGTAAGTGTTGTGTATCTCTGATTAGATGATGGTACATTGTTTTGCAGACATGCATTGATCCAAACGGAAGTCTTCCCGCAGTCGGAGAAACAGAACTATGAATCTTTGCTTTCACACAACATGCACTTATTGAAATGTGTTCTACCACGTGCAAAACTAATGTATATTTGAAGCACATTTGGGAAGCTAACGCAACGTTTCAACTGCTTCCACGCATTTCTGCAGGAACCATTTCAAAATATACAAAATGTTTCCCAAATATAATTCAAGAGAGCGAATAATGATCAGGCTGAACGCGGGAGAAGCTTCAGCGTAATGAACAGCATGAGAGATACCATGCATGTGTGATGTGTACAGCCCTTTCCCGTTCGAAATACACATACGGCGTTATGCGTCCACTTAACGAGATAATGGCAAAATAAAAAGGTTAATCACTCGAGTGCACAATAACCTTAATAACTCAGGAGAGGGAAAACACCAATTATTTGGATATGTTAATTCATCGCCTCTCAAATGAAGACCGTAAGCTGGAATAAGCAGCAGCAGCAGACGTGCAATTAAGGTTTGTTGTTGTATTTAATGTAAAAAAACACACAATTATACATGAGAGACTGTGTATCTAAAGGCGTAAACAGTATTCTGATAATCTTGAGCTAAACTGTGCAATCTGTGTTTCCCATTGAACCTCATTTGGTTGGACAAATGCGTACGAATCTGATTTCCAAATTAAGCCTGCAAGGCGGGGACGCTAACACACATCTCAGAGTCAACGTAACAGGGAACGTTTGAGTGTGTGTGTGTGTGTGTGTGTGTGTGTGTGTGTGTGTGTGTGTGTGTGTGTGTGTGTGTGTGTGTGTGTGTGTGTGTTAGACACAGTGGGGGGGGCTGTTTTTGGAGATAAAGACAAAAACAACACAGTTATTAAGAGAAGAAACATCCGGAGGCAGGAAGGAAGCGGCTGTGAATGGATGTCTCTGGGAGGAAGAAGAAGCAGCAAATTGGGGCCGATAAAGCCGCAGATCCACACCTAATGAAGAGATTCAGTCATTATTAGTTCTCCAGAATGAAAAGAGGAGCAGGAATAATTGCTTTCTAACAGCTCCTTTCAGACATGGAATCAGTAACGCTGCTGGTTTAATCTTTTCTTGTCGAGTTTATGTCTCGTTATCCTCAGGTCTTTGTTCAGCTGGCTGTTAAAACACCACACGTCTTTATTTCACTCCTACTGAGTTCTCTTGAGTTCCACGTGGAGCTGGATTCGTTAAAAAAACTTGTATTGCAAAATAATCAACTTCCACACAGTCAGAATAATTTACAGTTGCAACTATTGTACTCAACAGTAGCCGCCTTTAGCTTAGCGGTGGTGACGTGAAGTCATGTGACCGTGCTGTAGTTCCTTTATAGCCCAACATTAGCCTCCTTTAGCTTAGCGGTGGTGACGTGAAGTCATGTGACCGTGCTGTAGTTCCTTTATAGCCCAACATTAGCCTCCTTTAGCTTAGCGGTGGTGACGTGAAGTCATGTGACCGTGCTGTAGTTGCTTTATAGCCCAACATTAGCCGCCTTTAGCTTAGCGGTGGTGATGTGAAGTCATGTGACCGTGCTGTAGTTCCTTTATAGCCCAACATTAGCCGCCTTTAGCTTAGCGGTGGTGACGTGAAGTCATGTGACCGTGCTGTAGTTGCTTTATAGCCCAACATTAGCCACCTTTAGCTTAGCGGTGGTGACGTGAAGTCATGTGACCGTGCTGTAGTTCCTTTATAGCCCAACATTAGCCTCCTTTAGCTTAGCGGTGGTGACGTGAAGTCATGTGACCGTGCTGTAGTTCCTTTATAGCCCAACATTAGCCGCGTTTAGCTTAGCGGTGGTGACGTGAAGTCATGTGACCGTGCTGTAGTTCCTTTATAGCCCAACATTAGCCGCCTTTAGCTTAGCGGTGGTGACGTGAAGTCATGTGACCGTGCTGTAGTTCCTTTATAGCCCAACATTAGCCTCCTTTAGCTTAGCGGTGGTGACGTGAAGTCATGTGACCCTGCTGTAGTTCCTTTATAGCCCAACATTAGCCGCCTTTAGCTTAGCGGTGGTGACGTGAAGTCATGTGACCGTGCTGTAGTTGCTTTATAGCCCAACATTAGCCGCCTTTAGCTTAGCGGTGGTGATGTGAAGTCATGTGACCGTGCTGTAGTTCCTTTATAGCCCAACATTAGCCGCCTTTAGCTTAGCGGTGGTGACGTGAAGTCATGTGACCGTGCTGTAGTTGCTTTATAGCCCAACATTAGCCACCTTTAGCTTAGCGGTGGTGACGTGAAGTCATGTGACCGTGCTGTAGTTCCTTTATAGCCCAACATTAGCCTCCTTTAGCTTAGCGGTGGTGACGTGAAGTCATGTGACCGTGCTGTAGTTCCTTTATAGCCCAACATTAGCCGCGTTTAGCTTAGCGGTGGTGACGTGAAGTCATGTGACCGTGCTGTAGTTCCTTTATAGCCCAACATTAGCCGCCTTTAGCTTAGCGGTGGTGACGTGAAGTCATGTGACCGTGCTGTAGTTCCTTTATAGCCCAACATTAGCCTCCTTTAGCTTAGCGGTGGTGACGTGAAGTCATGTGACCCTGCTGTAGTTCCTTTATAGCCCAACATTAGCCGCCTTTAGCTTAGCGGTGGTGACGTGAAGTCATGTGACCGTGCTGTAGTTGCTTTATAGCCCAACATTAGCCACCTTTAGCTTAGCGGTGGTGACGTGAAGTCATGTGACCGTGCTGTAGTTCCTTTATAGCCCAACATTAGCCGCCTTTAGCTTAGCGGTGGTGACGTGAAGTCATGTGACCGTGCTGTAGTTGCTTTATAGCCCAACATTAGCCACCTTTAGCTTAGCGGTGGTGACGTGAAGTCATGTGACCGTGCTGTAGTTGCTTTATAGCCCAACATTAGCCGCCTTTAGCTTAGCGGTGGTGACGTGAAGTCATGTGACCGTGCTGTAGTTGCTTTATAGCCCAACATTAGCCGCCTTTAGCTTAGCGGTGGTGGCGTGAAGTAATGTGACCGTGCTGTAGTTCCTTTATAGTCCCAACATTAGCCGCCTTTAGCTTAGCGGTGGTGACGTGAAGTCATGTGACCGTGCTGTAGTTCCTTTATAGCCCAACATTAGCCACCTTTAGCTTAGCGGTGGTGACGTGAAGTCATGTGACCCTGCTGTAGTTCCTTTATAGCCCAACATTAGCCACCTTTAGCTTAGCGGTGGTGACGTGAAGTCATGTGACCGTGCTGTAGTTCCTTTATAGCCCAACATTAGCCTCCTTTAGCTTAGCGGTGGTGAGGTGAAGTCATGTGACCGTGCTGTAGTTCCCTTTTTTTACTTTACCTTAGGTGTTTTTTATGTTTTGTTATTCCTCTGTATATACTGTATATTTGATGTTACTGCCTTGCTCTCTTTGAAGACATTACAAAGTCATTTGATTACCAAAAAGCAATATACTCCTACGATTTCAGCTTCTCTCTCATGACAACATTAATGCATGTTGAGTGATCTTCAAATCGCTTTGTTTAAACTAATCCCTCCATACCCCACGACGCCAGTGTCCAACAAAATACTCCCCGAGCGTTAAAACTTGTCAATCCTTATCCTCAAACACAAAGAAATCCACTGAGTTAGTTTGTATAACATCAGTTGACGTATGAATCATTTCCTGTTAGTGCTAAAATAATTCAGTTTGTGCATCACCATATGCCGTCTTGGATATGAGCCAACGCTGATTATAAGACGTTCGCCCACACAGCACCTGTTCTCAGAGATAAGTCTCGCTTTAATATCACAAGCAAGTGCAGCATTTTGCATTTAAACAGTATTTAAATAAAACTGCAGGAAAACAAGAGCCTATTTTACCATCTCACATGCGGATAAGTTCACATTTTGGCAGGTCTTTTAGATATAAATGCATATTGGTTTTTAGTTTTGGTCATTTTTATACTTTACGTTGAGTCCAGTTTTATTCAAAGTCCTAATAAGTTGGTCAAAATGTTTTGTCAGCAATTCATTTTTTTTGTCTTACTCCGAAGTTAAATGTCAGTTTTTTAAACCCCTTCAATGATAACGAATATATGTGTCCCATATAACTTAGTAGTTAGAGCTAGCATCCCATAAATATGTAGATACTATGGGTTTTATTCCCAATAAAGGCAAGTAAAACAAAATGCATGTATACCGCATTTAATTAAAACTGCAGTAAAAAAAAGGCTAAAAGAGTACATTTTCAACATTATGTAGTTACTGTTAAGACGCACATGCCTATTGGTTACCCTTTAACATTTTTGGTTGAGAATGTCAGATTCAAATGTTCTTTTTCAGCCGTCAGAATCTTTCAGTCAATGTAGTTGAAAGAAATGATTTTAAACACAGTTTGAATTATTTAACGGTGAGTGGTGAAGGACTCTCCACAAAAACACCAAAGAGAGCGTTCTCCTGGCTGCTCGTTAGTGATGACCCACCTGGTCCGTTTTGAGCCAATTAGCTCCGTCTAACATGCAGATACACAACTTCTCATCCACCTCCTGAACCCAAGAAGCGAAGGGTCCAAGAGGTTTTAGGACAAGGTAACTAACAGTCAGGAAAACGTCACAACCACTGAAGACAATACAGGATGTTCAAGACTCTTTAAAGTGCATTTGCTCGAGGATTAAACTCTGCATTTTGATTTGGGATTGACTTTCAATCATGGGAGCCTGCTTGTTGCGTATTTTATCATTTCTGGACGTCTCAGGAGCTTTTGATTTCGGGCATTTAAGACCTCAGACATCCAATACAATTTCATATCGTCACACATACTACACAACCTGACATCTGTCACGTGTTGACTCTGAATCTGTTCTTTGGATAGTTGGGAAATCATGTTCTGGTGTCAACATGCTTTTGCAGTTCTTAGAGCACAAGATATAAGACATACATTTATATTACAATTCCCCCTGCAGGTGTCCATAGACCCCACATGCTCAATGCAAATTAGGGCCAAAAAACCAACTCCAGGATGTCACTTCGTCGGGAAACAGTTCTCCAGTTTGATGGAAACAAGTCATGCTTTTATGGCCGATTCAAAGAGTTTCAGAAAGGGTCAACATCGTCATATTGGGATACTGTAATACCATCACAGACGTAGAAAAGTTGATTTGATCCCAGTTAATGTTTATTGACGTCGTTGCTGTGTCGTCATCTCGTCTAAATGATGGAAGAACAACTAGTTTGAAGAACAAATATGTCCATCCTTTCACACACACATACGGGTATTGGGCCGAGCGCGACACCGTACTTCCGGTATCCGCCGTTTTACGCGAGGTGCAAACAGCCGTACACCGTCGAGGTGTTGCTAAGCTTCCTGTACTGAATATCAGTCTGTTGCCTTAATCAATATCTAGTCAACTCTAAAATACCACATATATGCAATGGCATGATAATATTATGGTGACAAGTGGGTATCCACCTGGTGTTTCCAGAAGATAGACGGAGATGCTGCCAAAATCGACGAAGGCCACTGTCGTTTTCCCATACATCTACAGGCAGTCTGTAAGGGCAATCCGACAACCCACACAGCTCTAGTTCACGTGGTAATGACCTAGAGCACACCCCTCAGGCCAGAGATGTAATCCGAAGACATGCAGCGATTTCTTCGGTCGTTAATTCAGAAAAAAAAACCTAGTGCGCTCTGCCTGGCTACGTTAGCTGTTTATATTAGCACCTCCAGGATATTAGCACCTCCAGGAAAATGGCGTATTTATATATATATATATATATGGCGCGTGTTGCATTGTGGGTAGCCCGTGACATCACTGTGTGTGAAAGAATAGCGTTTGATGATGATTGAGTAAGTACAAAGCAGAAAAAACCGAGGACTAAGACCATGAAAATGTAGTTTTCTGGTGCGTACTGTATTTCGCTGTGTTAGTACTCTGTGCAAAGACGATGCTTTGAACCAACTCAATCAGCATCGAAAGTTGAAGATCAAAAGGATTTCGAGTGAAAGCTTTTCCTGCGGGAGGGAAAGTGTATTCTGGAGATATTTAGCAAACGCATCCTTGAAGCTTACCTCAAAACGCGAAGGTGTTATCTTTTAAAAACACCTCACATATGACGCTCATCTTTACGGATGCATCAAACGCTGCGGCTGAATGTCATCCTGCCTTTCCAGTCCTCACAGACTCGCAGCAGAATGTTTGTTTTGCAGCGCGGGGAGATTTCCACAGCTTCTATCTCCGAACATGACATTTCTCTAAAAGCATTTACTGGCTTCAGAGAAAGTCTTCACCGTGAAAGATGAGATGGAAACTCCCGCAGGTTGAACTTTTTATTGAGCAGCTCTGCCGATCGCTGCACTTATTCTGAATAATCCATACACTGTACTTCTTTATGTGTCTTCAGGGCTCACTTCCTCGCAGCAGCGGGCTTTTACAGGGCGTCACATCTGAACGTCTCTTTCGATGGGGGCTCTAAAAGATATTCAGCTTCTCTTGTTAACAGACTTTAGCTGTCCACTTTTTATTGAACGTTAAAGGACTGGGAGAGAACTGTGGGATCTCTCTGCTTTATGGTGGTGCTTTTGAAACGGAGAGAATGAAATGAGATGTGCTTCTTTGATATCTATCGATTTACTCCCTAAAAACACATCCTGCTCTTATTACCCTCACTTCTGCAGAGACAGGAAGAGAGGAGGACATTTCAATATGACAAACAACAACCCTTTAACAGCCGGACATTTAACAGACCTGGAAGAGTCTCCTGTCTCATAATAAAGTGGGACAGGGACGTCGTATTTCTGTGTTGGTCCCTGAAGGCACCATCTCCCTGGTCCAATGGGATGTCTCCATGATATTTTGGATTAATGCAGAAAATAATGCGTTGTGTTGAGCAGGGTAATCTCCACATACACTGAACAAAAATATAAACGCAACACTTTTGTTTTTGCTCCCATTTTTCACGAGATGAACTCAAAGATCTAAACATTTTCTATAAACACAAAATACCCATTTCTCTCAAATATTGTTCACAAATCTGAAACAAATGTGTGATAGTGAGCACTTCTCCTTTGCCGAGATAATCCATCCCACCTCTCAGGTGTGGCATATCAAGATGCTGATTAGACAGCATGATTATTGCACAGGTGCGCCTTAGGCTGGCCACAATAAAAGGCCACTCTGAAACGTGCAGTTTTGCTTTATTGGGGGGGGGTCTGGGGGGGTCCGAAAACCAGTCAGTATCTGGTGTGAGGAGTAGGGGTAGGGTAATGTTGTGAATCGAGTGGCCCATGGTGGTGGTGGGGTTATGGTATGGTATGGGTATGTAATGGACGACGAACACAGGCCACACGATTCACAACATTACCCTAACCCTATCCCCCACGCACGCACGCACGCACGCACACACACACACACACACACACACACACACACACACACATACACACACATACACGCCACCCTCCAGATCCTGGGACGGGGAGATCTGCTTTTTGGGCATACTCTGCCGCCGTTCCGTGGTCCGGCTCCGCTCTGCACTTTTTAACCATTTATCTGAAACGGTCTCGTCCTCACGGAGCTTTCATGATGCTTTTAAAAGGGTTTTTATAAGGTTTATGTTTACGGAGGTTTTTAATGTTTTATAAAACACCTATCTACCGAGAGCCAGTGCACCACGCAGGGCTCCTCGGAGCCCTGCGTGGTGCACCTGATATACTATTATATCAGGTTATTATTAATGATGCATTAGCACTTAAGATGCATTTTAATATTGTCTCTGGCTGCGATAGAGCAAGCTGTATAGCTACTGCTGGTTGGTTTAATTTACTGTGAAACAATGCACTGTGTTTCATGTTCTCACATCTTTCTTATTCTGCAAAGTAAACTGAAAATATATCATGCAAGTATTTGACTAGAAGCATATACATACAGTTTCTTCCTCTCCTAACCTTCTGTTGCGTCAAGATGCTCGTCTCCATGTCGACAGATGTGTCTCTTGTTCACCACGTCACAGTATGCCGTTTTCCTCACGCGGAGCCAATCAGTCATCCTGCCTCTCTGCAGAACAGGATGAATAATTATCTTACTTTGGTGAAATGAGGAAGAGCGCCGAGGAAAACATGCGT
>CM070431.1:330000-352500 GCA_036324595.1 Champsocephalus gunnari
TCCCTTTAAACTGGGTTTTCTCTGGAAGTGTTGCCTTGTACAATGTGAGGGTCTAAGGACAGAGGGTCTAAGGACAGAGGGTCTGAGGACAGAGGGTCTAAGGACAGAGGGTCTAAGGTCAGAGGGTCTAAGGACAGAGGGTCTAAGGACAGAGGGTCTGAGGACAGAGGGTGTGGTATTGTCATACTGATATTCTGTACACACTGTGAAGACCACTGAGACAAATGTAACATTTATGATATTGGGCTATAAATAAACATTGACTGATTGATTGATTGATTGCATCACGATGTGGCTCTAATGTCTGGATGGCTGCTCTCGCCTCGTATAGATTTCCCCATCATGTTAAGGTCCTTATGCATTCCTGTCCTCCAGAGCAACAAGAAGCCTTGACTCCAGGAAGCCTTGACTTCGGGAAGCCTTGAATTCGGGAAGCCTTGAATTCGGGAAGCCTTGACTTCGGGAAGCCTTGACTTCAAGATGCCTTGACTTCGGGAAGCCTTGACTTCGGGAAGCCTTGACTTCGGGAAGCCTTGACTTCGGGAAGCCTTGCCTTCGGGAAGCCTTGCCTTTGGGAAGCATTGACTTCGGGAAGCCTTGCCTTTGGGAAGCATTGACTTCGGGAAGCCTTGACTTCAAGAAGCCTTGACTTCAAGAAGCCTTGACTTCGGGAAGCCTTGACTTCGGGAAGCCTTGACTTCGGGAAGCCTTGACTTCGGGAAGCCTTGCCTTCGGGAAGCCTTGCCTTTGGGAAGCATTGACTTCGGGAAGCCTTGACTTCAGGAAGCCTTGACTTCAGGAAGCCTTGACTTCAGGAAGCCTTAACTTCAAGAAGCCTTGACTTCGGGAAGCCTTGACTTCGGGAAGCCTTGCCTTCGGGAAGCCTTGCCTTTGGGAAGCATTGACTTCGGGAAGCCTTGACTTCAAGAAGCCTTGACTTCAAGAAGCCTTGACTTCAGGAAGCCTTGACTTCAAGAAGCCTTGACTTCGGGAAGCCTTGCCTTCGGGAAGCATTGACTTCGGGAAGCCTTGACTTCAAGAAGCCTTGACTTCAAGAAGCCTTGACTTCAAGAAGCCTTGACTTCGGGAAGCCTGGACTTCGGGAAGCCTGGACTTCAAGAAGCCTTGACTTCAGAAAATCCCTCTGCTGTCCGTCCGAGCTCTTCTAACGGCAGAAACCTTCTTCATGCTCAGGTTTGTGTACGGATGAAAGCAGGAATGTAATATTTGATGTAATATTTTAAATATTTTCATTAAATTCTCTTTTCCACTTTTTTTAAGTATTGTATTAGAAAGTTTGAACACGGTGCTGCTTCTGTGACAAAATAATCTATCAATCTATCTATCTATCTATCTATCTATCTATCTATCTATCTATCTATCTATCTCTCTATCCATCCATCTATCTATCTATATATCTATCTCTCTCTCTCTATCCATCTATCTATATATCTATATATATATATATATCTCTCTCTATCCATCCATCTATCTATCTATCTATCTATCTCTCTATCCATCCATCTATCTATCTATATATCTATCTCTCTCTCTCTATCCATCTATCTATATATCTATATATATATATATATCTCTCTCTATCCATCCATCTATCTATCTATATATCTATCTCTCTCTCTCTATCCATCCATCTATCTATCTATATATCTATCTCTCTCTCTCTATCCATCCATCTATCTATCTATATATCTATCTCTCTCTCTATCCATCTATCTATATATCTATATATATATATATATATCTCTCTCTCTATCCATCCATCTATCTATCTATATATATATCTCTCTCTCTCTATCCATCTATCCATCTATCTATATATATATATATATATATCTCTCTCTATCCATCTATCTCTCTATCCATCCATCTATCTATCTATATATCTATCTCTCTCTATCCATCTATCTCTCTATCTATCTCTCTATCTCTATCTATCTATATATCCATCTATCTATCCATCTATCTATCTATCTATCTATCTCTCTATCCATCCATCTATCTATCTATATATATATATATCTCTCTCTCTATCCATCTATCTATCTATCTATCTCTCTATCTATCCATCTATCTATCTATATATATATATATCTCTCAATCCATCTATCTCTCTATCCATCTCTCTATCTATCCATCTATCTCTCTCTGTCTCTCTCTCTCTCTCTCTCTCTCTCTCTCTCTCTCTCTCTCTCTCTCTCTCTCTCTCTCTCTCTCTCTCTCTCTCTCTCTCTCTCTCTCTCTCTCTCTCTCTCTCTCTCTCTCTCTCTCTACCTATCCGTCTATCTAATTCATATATCTTATAAAGAAGATCAGAGACACAGTACTCATGCTATATCTTTCTAGAAACACCCGATCATATGATATCAGTTCTCATTACTTGCCGTTAACTCCTAAATGAAGTTTTCAAACCAGATCAGTGGGACATGTTATATCATGCTGTGACGATGTTGACTGAACATATGTGTATATCAGTTTTAACACTGTTTTGTCCTCTGTTTAGCGACACACTTCCCCCACAGCAGGTTTTAAGTGTTCGGGTTTTAATTGGCTCGAAGCAGAGTCAGGTTTTACTAATGATATGTTGTGACTTTAGGGACAGCACATCATCTTTTCATAACTACACAATTGACCCTTTTCTCAGCCTCATATCCTAATCCTCGTTCTGATTATAGCTTTATTTCTCGTTTCCAACGTCCATCAATCTGTATAAATGCGCCGTATGATTGTTGGCATCACAGTTTCTGTTCCTCTCTCAGAAACTGGGGATCATTACGTCGCGCCGTGGAGAATACATCTGTCCTCCTGAGAAACATGCAGTTTAATAAGTGATCAAACCCTGAAGATTAACATCCGTGAGTTTCCTCCATCTGTCGTGCTGACATCCCAACGTCTTCCTCTAATGATGAAGCATCACCGTCACGTAAAAGCCTTTTCCTCACATGAGAAAGAAGACTTAGAGCTATAATCACACGAGAAAGAAGAATGTGTGTGTTGTTGGGGAGATTAAAGGAGATTTGCAGTGCCACAAACACTGTGTTACCGTTACAATCTGCACCTGTAGAGACCGTATCGTGTGAGAAACAAGACGCTCTATCCATCCATCCATCCATCTATCCATCTATCCATCCATCTATCTATCCATCTATCCATCTATCCATCTTTCTATCCATCTATCTATCCATCTATCCATCTTTCTATCCATCTATCTATCCATCTATCCATCTTTCTATCCATCTATCTATCTATCTATCTATCTATCCATCTATCCATCTATCTATCCATCTATCCATCTTTCTATCCATCTATCTATCCATCTATCTATCCATCTATCCATCTTTCTATCCATCTATCTATCCATCTATCCATCTTTCTATCCATCTATCTATCTATCTATCTATCCATCTATCCATCTATCTATCTATTTATCTATCTATCCATCCATCCAACTATCCATCCATCTATCCATCCATTACATTACATTACATTGCATTTAGCTGACGCTTTTATCCAAAGCGATTTACAATAAGTGCGTTCGACCAACACAATACAAACTATCCATCCATCTATCTATCTGTCCATCCATCTATCTATCCATCTATTCATCTATCCATCTATCCATATATCCATCTATCTATCTATGTATCTATCTATCCATCCATCTATTCATCCATATATCTATCTATCCATCTATCCATCCATCTATCTATCCATCTATCCATCTATCCATCCATATATCTATCTGTCCATCCATCTATCTATCCATCCATCTATCCATCTATCCATCCATCCATCTATCTATCTATCCATCTATCCATCTATCCATCCATCTATCTAGCTGTCCATCTATCTATCTATCTATCTATGTATCTATATATCTATCTATCTATCTATCCATCTATCCATCTATCTATCTATCTATCTATCTATGTATCTATATATCCATCCATCTATCCATCCATCTATTCATCCATCTATCTATCTATCCATCTATCCATCTATCCATCCATCTATCTATCTGTCCATCTATCTATCTATCTATCTATGTATCTATATATCTATCTATCCATCCATCTATCCATCTATCCATCCATCCATCTATCTATCTATCCATCTATCCATCTATCCATCCATCTATCTAGCTGTCCATCTATCTATCTATCTATCTATGTATCTATATATCTATCTATCTATCTATCCATCTATCCATCTATCTATCTATCTATCTATCTATGTATCTATATATCCATCCATCTATCCATCCATCTATTCATCCATCTATCTATCTATCCATCTATCCATCTATCCATCCATCTATCTATCTGTCCATCTATCTATCTATCTATCTATGTATCTATATATCTATCTATCTATCCATCTATCCATCTATCTATCTATCTATCTATGTATCTATATATCCATCCATCTATCCATCCATCTATTCATCCATCTATCTATCTATCCATCTATCCATCTATCCATCCATCCATCTATCTGTCCATCCATCTATCTATCCATCCATCTATCCATCTATCCATCCATCCATCTATCTATCTATCCATCTATCCATCTATCCATCTATCCATCCATCTATCTATCTGTCCATCTATCTATCTATCTATCTATGTATCTATATATCTATCTATCTATCCATCTATCCATCTATCTATCTATCTATCTATCTATCTATCCATCTATCCATCCATCTATCTATCAATCTATCCATCTATCCATCCATCTATCTATCTGTCCATCTACCTATCTATCCATCTATCTATCCATCCATCTATCTATCCATCTATCTATCCATCCATCTATCTATCCATCTATCTATCTATCTATCCATCTATCTATATATCTTTAGAGACCGTATTGTGTGAGAAACAAGGCCCTTTCTTGTGAAAGAAACCAATTATAACCTGCATTCCAATATGCATGGTTGTTATAGATTCATGAGTTGTAGTTCCTGGAGAATCTGCATGTCCCCTCCCTTTGGTTTCACTGAAGGCAGGGCTAACACGGGCTGGCACCTCTGATTAATAAGGGACTGAATCTCATTGGCAGTCGCGTGCATAAAGATGTCAGGCCGTTCCTGCAGGCTGACACTCGCCTGATAAATCTGAAAATAACGTGACGTTTCCGCCCCGCTGTGCCACTTACTGCGAATCTGATGGGATCGAGATGTAAACGAGTCCTGAGCGGCGTTCAAGTATCCCATTTACTCTCACTTCCTCGTATGTAAACGTGGAAATCAGCAGCGTTCAGATGTGTTTATTCAAGGGTTTGATTCCCCTGCACGCCGTGGAGAGTAAGGGCAACGTGCATGTCGTGAAATGTTGACACTTAAATGGATATTATTGGTGGCTTATTTGACAGTTTCCTCATAATGTTTATATCAAATTGGATGTAGATAAACAAAAGAAAATAAATATCTTCAGGAAAAAGGTCAACTTTGTATTTTTTAGAGATTTTATAAAACCAATTGAACAGACATAGATAACTTCAGTGCCTAAAGAAACTATTATTTGAACAAAAGACAAACACATTGCATGGTATCTTATTTATTGAACGGCGTTCTGATATGTGATCTACTCTCACTTCCTCGTATACAGAGGCAAAAGTACACACATCCTTTCCTCAAGTAGAAGTACACATACTCGTGTTTAAAAATACTCTGGTGAAAGTAGAAGTACTGACTAAACTTCTTTACTCAAGTCAAAGTAAAGAGGCTTTGAAGTGTACTTCAGTAAAAAGTACCCATAGCTAGCAGCTGCTTTAAAGAGTACCTGACCTATCAATAGAACAATAATGTCATTGTTAGCTAATGAATGTTTCCATGGTGACCAACGGCAACATGACAACGTTTCCATTGGTCCCTCTTCTTTAGAGAAGACCAGGAAGTGATGGATACACGGATCGTGTTCCAACCAATAGGCACGCAGTGACTCTAAAGAATAATGACCACGCACCAAAACACACATTCAGACTAAAGGAACCAGCTGTTTGGGAAATGAGAGAAGTAGAAAGTACAGGTATTTGAGTTCAACATGTAAGAAGTAGAAAGTGCAGGTATTTGAGTTCAACATGTAAGAAGTAGAAAGTACAGGTATTTGTGTTCAACATGAGAGAAGTAGAAAGTACAGGTATTTGAGTTCAACATGTGAGAAGTAGAAAGTACAGGTATTTGAGTTCAACATGAGAGAAGTAGAAAGTACAGGTATTTGAGTTCAACATGTAAGAAGTAGAAAGTACAGGTATTTGAGTTCAACATGTGAGAAGTAGAAAGTACAGGTATTTGAGTTCAACATGAGAGAAGTAGAAAGTACAGGTATTTGAGTTCAACATGTGAGAAGTAGAAAGTTCAGGTATTTGGGTTCAACATGTAAGAAGTAGAAAGTACAGGTATTTGTGTTCAACATGTAAGAAGTAGAAAGTACAGGTATTTGAGTTCAACATGTAAGAAGTAGAAAGTACAGGTATTTGAGTTCAACATGTAAGAAGTAGAAAGTACAGGTATTTGAGTTCAACATGTGAGAAGTAGAAAGTACAGGTATTTGAGTTCAACATGAGAGAAGTAGAAAGTACAGGTATTTGAGTTCAACATGAGAGAAGTAGAAAGTACAGGTATTTGAGTTCAACATGTAAGAAGTAGAAAGTACAGGTATTTGAGTTCAACATGTGAGAAGTAGAAAGTACAGGTATTTGTGTTCAACATGTAAGAAGTAGAAAGTACAGGTATTTGGGTTCAACATGTAAGAAGTAGAAAGTACAGGTATTTGAGTTCAACATGTGAGAAGTAGAAAGTACAGTTATTTGAGTTCAACATGTAAGAAGTATAAAGTACAGGTATTTGAGTTCAACATGTAAGAAGTAGAAAGTACAGGTATTTGTGTTCAACATGAGAGAAGTAGAAAGTACAGGTATTTGGGTTCAACATGTAAGAAGTAGAAAGTACAGGTATTTGAGTTCAACATGTAAGAAGTAGAAAGTACAGGTATTTGTGTTCAACATGAGAGAAGTAGAAAGTACAGGTATTTGGGTTCAACATGTAAGAAGTATAAAGTACAGGTATTTGAGTTCAACATGTAAGAAGTAGAAAGTACAGGTATTTGTGTTCAACATGAGAGAAGTAGAAAGTACAGGTATTTGGGTTCAACATGTAAGAAGTAGAAAGTACAGGTATTTGGGTTCAACATGTAAGAAGTAGAAAGTACAGGTATTTGAGTTCAACATGTAAGAAGTAGAAAGTACAGGTATTTGTGTTCAACATGTACGAAATATGTGCCGCGTTGTGATGTATTTATTCATGGCTTTGATTTCCCTGCTCACCATTGAGAGTAAGGGGAATGTTCATGTAGTGAAGATGACATGTTGACAGACAGAATGGGAGCTTTAATCAATCAAAACACACATGCGGGACATTTCCATTCAAACAGCTATGTATGAGGATGAGGTTTCACTTACTGCGACTAAAATAGACTGGAAGCAATATGAAACGTGTCTGGTTTGTATACGGCGTTATTAACATAATAGGCCTATACGGTGTTGATTGATATTTGCAAAACAATGGAAGTGCATCTTTTCTGCAACATGAGATTTAATGGATGTCAAATCAACACTGTGACCCCGGACTGTAATACATTATAAAACAGTTAGCTGACATATTTTTTCCCAAAGCACTTTACATGAATCAACCATGGAGACACAGATCTGAAACAGCAAGCATCCTGCAGAGAACGCTTCAATTCAGCCAAAGATAGACCGTACCCTTCTCCTCTTGAGATTATGAAACAGATGTAACATCCCACTGAATATCAGAGGTCAGGCTTCTTAAATGTCATGTTTACTCCATGTGAGGACTGATCTGTGCTATAGAGACACAACCATATACAACCAGCACAGCCCCTAGTGGACCCCCCCCCACACACACACACACTCTCACACACACACACACACACACACACACACACACACACACACACACACACACACACACACACACACACACACACACACACACACACACACACACACACACACACACACAGACACACACACACAGTCAACATGTTCTCACTCCCATCCCGTCACATATTGACGGACGGTCAGGGCCCCTCCCCGTCACTCTATTGCATACAGGGTACCCCTTTCCCGTCAGGCTTCTATGGGCAAGGCGTCCCATAGACCTTCATTGCGGACAGCGGACCCCTTGACCGTCAGACTTCTACGGGCAGGGCGTCCCATAGACCTTCATTGCGGACAGCGGACCCCTTGACCGTCAGGCTTCTACGGGCAGGGCGTCCCATAGACCTTCATTGCGGACAGCGGACCCCTTGACCGTCAGACTTTTACGGGCAGGGCGTCCCATAGACCTTCATTGCGGACAGCGGACCCCTTGACCGTCAGGCTTCTACGGGCAGGGCGTCCCATAGATCTTCATTGCAGACAGCGGACTCCTTGACCGTCAGGCTTCTACGGGCAGGGTGTCCCATAGACCTTCATTGCGGACAGCGGACCCCTTGACCGTCAGACTTTTACGGGCAGGGCGTCCCATAGACCTTCATTGCGGAAGGCGGACCCCTTGACCGTCAGGCTTCTACGGGCAGGGCATCCCATAGACCTTCATTGCGGACAGCGGACCCCTTGACCGTTAGGCTTCTACGGGCAGGGCGTCCCATAGACCTTCATTGCGGACAGCGGACCCCTTGACCATCAGGCTTCTACGGGCAGGGCGTCCCATAGACCTTCATTGTGGACAGCGGACCCCTTGACCGTCAGGCTTCTACGGCAGGGCGTCCCATGGACCTTCATTGCGGACAGCGGACCCCTTGACCGTCAGGCTTCTACGGGCAGGGCGTCCCATAGACCTTCATTGCGGACAGCGGACCCCTTGACCGTCAGACTTTTACGGGCAGGGCGTCCCATAGACCTTCATTGCGGACGGCGGACCCCTTGACCGTCAGGCTTCTACGGGCAGGGCGTCCCATAGACCTTCATTGCAGACAGCGGACTCCTTGACCGTCAGGCTTCTACGGGCAGGGCGTCCCATAGACCTTCATTGCGGACAGCGGACCCCTTGACCGTCAGACTTTTACGGGCAGGGCGTCCCATAGACCTTCATTGCGGACAGCGGACCCCTTGACCGTCAGGCTTCTACGGGCAGGGCGTCCCATAGACCTTCATTGCAGACAGCGGACTCCTTGACCGTCAGGCTTCTACGGGCAGGGTGTCCCATAGACCTTCATTGCGGACAGCGGACCCCTTGACCGTCAGACTTTTACGGGCAGGGCGTCCCATAGACCTTCATTGCGGAAGGCGGACCCCTTGACCGTCAGGCTTCTATGGGCAGGGCATCCCATAGACCTTCATTGCGGACAGCGGACCCCTTGACCGTTAGGCTTCTACGGGCAGGGCGTCCCATAGACCTTCATTGCGGACAGCGGACCCCTTGACCATCAGGCTTCTACGGGCAGGGCGTCCCATAGACCTTCATTGTGGACAGCGGACCCCTTGACCGTCAGGCTTCTACGGCAGGGCGTCCCATGGACCTTCATTGCGGACAGCGGACCCCTTGACCGTCAGGCTTCTACGGGCAGGGCGTCCCATAGACCTTCATTGCGGACAGCGGACCCCTTGACCGTCAGACTTTTACGGGCAGGGCGTCCCATAGACCTTCATTGCGGACGGCGGACCCCTTGACCGTCAGGCTTCTACGGGCAGGGCGTCCCATAGACCTTCATTGCAGACAGCGGACTCCTTGACCGTCAGGCTTCTACGGGCAGGGCGTCCCATAGACCTTCATTGCGGACAGCGGACCCCTTGACCGTCAGACTTTTACGGGCAGGGCGTCTCATAGACCTTCATTGCGGAAGGCGGACCCCTTGACCGTCAGGCTTCTACGGGCAGGGCGTCCCATAGACCTTCATTGCGGACAGCGGACCCCTTGACCATCAGACTTCTACGGGCAGGGCGTCCCATAGACCTTCATTGCGGACAGCGGATCCCTTGACCGTCAGACTTTTACGGGCAGGGCGTCCCATAGACCTTCATTGCGGACGGCGGACCCCTTGACCGTCAGGCTTCTACGGTCAGGGCGTCCCATAGACCTTCATTGCAGACAGCGGACTCCTTGACCGTCAGGCTTCTACGGGCAGGGCGTCCCATAGACCTTCATTGCGGACAGCGGACCCCTTGACCATCAGACTTCTACGGGCAGGGCGTTCCATAGACCTTCATTGCGGACAGCGGATCCCTTGACCGTCAGGCTTCTACGGGCAGGGCGTCCCATAGACCTTCATTGCGGACAGCGGACCCCTTGACCGGCAGGCTTCTACGGGCAGGGCGTCCCATAGACCTTCATTGCGGACAGCGGACCCCTTGACCGTCAGACTTCTACGGACAGGGCGTCCCATAGACCTTCATTGCGGACAGCGGACCCCTTGACCGTCAGACTTCTACGGGCAGGGTGTCCCATAGACCTTCATTGCGGACAGCGGACCCCTTGACCGTCAGGCTTCTACGGGCAGGGCGTCCCATAGACCTTCATTGCGGACAGCGGACCCCTTGACCGTCAGACTTCTATGGGCAGGGCGTCCCATAGACCTTCATAGACCACGTGATCAACAACGATGGCTGACCTTCGTGTTATTCTCGGGGGAAATGCCTATTTTAAGGTTAATTTGGCCATTAAAATGCGTTTTGATGTCATTCTATGCGAGTAATGAGTTTTTATTTCTGATTATTTGTGCAGTACATGTACATGATGTTTAGTTTGCTAGTTAGGACGAAGATTACTTCATGAATGCTAACTTTTTTTTGGTGGAAATGTGTTTTTCACAGCAAAGTCACCCTCTGTACTTGGACTTATTGGGAGAATCTAAAGGCAAGAAAATCCCAAATATTCATTTAGGTCTTTGTTGTAGACATTTAGTTTTGCCGTCTGTGAGGAAAATACATGGGGCTCAGAGCCTCGTATTTTTAACATCTTTTTTTCCTTCTAATTTGTTATTATTTTCAAAATAATATACTCACCAATAACACACAATTATCCTTGCTTTTATTTATTATTTGTTGATATGCTTCCCCTGCACTATTTATTAAAGCTCGTAATGTCTTTTCAGTTTTATAAAGCACTTTGAATTGCCTTCTGTTGAAAGCTAATAATAAGAATAATATATTTTATGTATAAGCGCACTTTTCATTTGCGTAAACAAAACTCAAAGTGCTACAAAATTAAAAATTAAAAAGGGTGAAACAAAACAACAAAAACAATAAAAACAATAAAAAACTATTTAAAAACAATTAAAACAACAGAATAAAAGCTGTGACATTCGTGCTGGCATGGCATAATGTGGGGGGTTTACAAATATAGTTAAAGGCTATTCTAAAAAGATGCGTTTTTAGGCCTGGCTTGGGAGGGCACTCCACAGTCTGTGGTGTCCTCAGCTGGCTTGGGAGGGCACTCCACAGTCTGTGGTGTCCTCAGCTGGCTTGGGAGGGCACTCCACAGTCTGTGGTGTCCTCAGCTGGCTTGGGAGGGCACTCCACAGCCTTTACTGAGCGCAGGGTCCTCGTGGAGGTTTGTGGGGTGAGCAGCTCCTTGATGTAGGAGGGAGCATTTCCATATATGCACTGATGAGGGAAGAGGGTGATTCTGTATTCAATCCTGAGTGAGACCAGGAGCCAGTGCAGTGATTTGAGGATGGGTGTGATGTGTTCGTACTTCCGCACTCTCAGCAGGATCCTAGCAGCGGTGTTTTGGATGTAAAAGCTGCTGTATAAATCAACTCGCCTCGCTTTAGCACAATGTAAGCAAGCCTTAAAAGAGTGACAACACTTGCTAGGCAGCGTAATGATTGTGTGGGTGAAGAGGAAACAGCAGGAACAACACAAAAGTCTGCAAAAGGTCCTAAAGGTGGTCTGAGAGGATAAAGGGAACACATGGACGATCCAATGTCACCGCTGCATGAGAAGCAACAGCATAACAGCTCTGCTCTAAATCCATATGTCTTCACATTAAGAATGCGTCCACGAACCAACGTGAACATCAAACACGACTATTTCACAGCTTGTCGGGACACACGTCTGAACTTAGCTTTGCTGCACTCGTGTCTTTAGTCCATGTGTATGTTAACACTCTTAAATAGTTGCAAGCGGAACAGCTGTGTTTCAAACAGTCTAATTGGGTTTAGTATCATTCCCACTTGAGCTGTGAGGTTTTGGTTTATTGTTTGTGTTGTTGTGTATTTGGTAATACGTCTTCTGTTGGTTATTTTTTGTTTACATCCACACCCTTTGTTTCCTTCCAGGCTACATTTACATTATGCCATTAACTTTGAGTGTTTTTCATTAAAGGGCCCATGTCATGCTTTTCCGGTTATCACCCGTCCCCTTGTGCGTTACGAAGGTTTTAATGTGAACGGTCTGCAGCGTCTCAAACCCTCAAAGTGCACCCTGTAGGGAGAACAACTCTAACACAGAGAAGACCTGTCTGTGCTGCCCCAGAACGCCTCGTTGGACATTTCTCTTTTTCCATTGTTTGCTTCCTGGGTACAGTGACGTGGGAACACCCAGAGGCCACGCCCTCTGCCAGCCTTTCACGAAACAAAGCTTCCCAAACCTTTCAGCGATGCATGCCGGATATGCTCAGCGTAGGGCACTGAAGAACGATGCTGTTCCTACTTCGTTTGGACCAGCGGGAGATTCGGGCACACAACCTGTCAGTATTCATTGTTGTTTGTGTATTTATGACGTTTCAAACAAACAAGGTATCTACCACGACTGTTTAAATGGGTAAACGTTTTTCGGGCTACTACGTTGGGATGGTGGAGAAACGCTGTCCGCAGACCCATAAACCTTTTTCTTACTCAATATCAAGCCACACTTATTGTTTTTACTTCGGCTGTGTCTCGATGTGATCGCAGCAACGAGCCTCGCAACGTCCCGACCAATCAGAGCACACTGGGCTCACAGGGAGGGGGAGCTCCAACAAGCCGTGTAGGGCAGAGAGTGAATACACCATACTACACAGAGATGCTGTGAGAAACCAATGCGAGTTTGGAACATTGAACGATGTGAATCTATTCTAGTCAACCTCAACGATGGAGCTCTGATCAGTAGAAATGGCCGTGACGTGGGACCTTTAAAGAACTTTAATTTACCAAATCCAACTGGTTTTCTGTTGCTTTTTCTTTTCCCCACCAGCTGGGACGTAACACCGAGACTCTGCGGACACGGAGGGATCAAAATACTGAACGCCTGAACTCCAAGTCGATGTCTTTCCTCCGCTACTTCAACAGAGAGTCAAGGAGAGCCTCCACATCTGCATCGTAGCTAACAGAGACGTCTTCTTGTTGCTAGGTTACTCTCCTCGATGGCCCCTCTCAGGGTCATTAAAGACCTTCTGCTCTGTGGGGATGATCGACAACACCTGACCTTTGAACCCTGAGACATGTACAGAGAGGAAGAAGAAGTGCTCAGGAAACAAGTCAGAAATATTTGACCTGAAATTAAAAGTGAAGTTCGGATACAAGACAAGGAGACCTTTATCCTTTTCACACGTGGCCCTAATCATCCTCTTTTCAATTCGACTTTTTGTAATAAAATAAATAGACTTTTTCCCCCAAAATGTCCCTTTTTTTAAATTCCTGACTTTCAATATATTTCTAAATAGGTAGGAAATTCTGAGTTTATAACAATTCTGAGTGGATCAGCTGTTATCTCTTCTCTGTAAACTGTGTGTGTGTGTGTGTGTGTGTGTGTGTGTGTGTGTGTGTGTGTGTGTGTGTGTGTGTGTGTGTGTGTGTGTGTGTGTGTGTGTGTGTGTGTGTGTGTGTGTCCACAGTCTGTGACTCTGAACAACGTGGTCTGGAAAACCCTTTCAGTTTTACTCCTGTTACTGTCGATGTTGTTCATGAAGCCTTATCTAAGCTAGATCCTAGGAAACCGACCGGCCCGGACAACGTAGAACCTTTCTTTTTAAAGATAGCTGCAGATTGTATTGCTCCACCTCTTACTTCTCTTTTTAACCTCTCACTCAGCACGAACACAATTCCAAAAGTATGGAAGTCTGCTTATGTCTTGCCTTTACTGAAAGGAGGGGAGGCCACCTTATTAAACAACTATAGACCTATCTCTAAGTTGTCAGTTCTGGCGAAGGTGCTCGAGTTTTTATGTACAATTTTAGATAGTAAGCAGAGTTGTGCAGCTCTATTTGTTGACCTTTCCAAAGTGTTTGACACCGTCGATCATCACATCTTTAAAGCAGAGGCTACTCAGTATTGGCATATCCAGCCTTGCAGTGGGTGGTTTGTGAACTACCTCTCTGAAAGGTCCCCATGTGTTCACTTTGATGGGCTGTCTTCTGAGTGGTTAATCATCACTAATGGTGTTCCTCAAGGTTCTGTTTTAGGTCCACTATTATTCTCTATCTATATTAATAGTAGGGCTGTCAGTCGATAAAAATATTTAATCGCGATTAATCGCACGATTGTCCATAGTTAATCGCGATTAATCGCAAATTAATCGCACATTTTTTATCTGTTCTAAATGTACCTTAGAGGAATATTTTTCAAGTTTTTAATACTCTTATCAACATATGAGCGGACAAATATGCTTTATGCTAATGTTTATTATCATTTGAACAATGAAAAATATTCTCATGAATATTACACACAACAACCTCTGAACATTACAAATATTCGCCTCAATTCAACCTGGAACCTCTCTCATACAATAATACAATACAAATGGTGTGTGTGTGTGTGTGTGTGTGTGTGTGTGTGTGTGTGTGTGTGTGTGTGTGTGTGTGTGTGTGTGTGTGTGTGTGTGTTCAACTAAAACAGAGCATTTTCTCTCAGCTCAGATTGTATTCCTGCTTTTTTAAGCTGTAGTATTTGCTCATGTGTTTCATTGTTGCCGTATATAGGCTACCATAAAATATATATTTTAAACGATCGGCTCCTTTTTACTGTCCTCCAGCTGTTAACTCGTAGAATCAACACCTCGCTCAAATTACGCAGGTTTAGCACCCATGCTGACATTTTTAATAATACTTCACTGTGCCCTTTTTACATAATATAAATATATGTAAATATGATGATAATGGGGGACAGCACTAGATAGATGTAATTACTTTGACATTTTAACGTGACTGAGGGTCCGTTCAGTTTGAAGATCGTTTAAAAGTCTGCAATGATTAAAAGCCGCCTTGTTGCAGCTAATTAAAGGATGTAGTTTCATTGTGTCTTTAAGGAGGCACATCTAATCAAGGGTGGGGAATAAAGGAATGGGAATAATGAAGGAATGATAGAGACTAAAGAAAGAAAGTATAAAAGATCAAATGTTAAGAACACAAGTAACTGCAGGAATCTCACAGACATCTCCTGGTTGTTTAAATGTTATTTAAATGAACTCATATTCTGCTGAAGTTCAGGTCGATATTAGTATTTGGTTACTCTTGAATGTGCGCAGTCTGTTAGGTCAACTAGATTTTATCCGCATCTGGGCGAGCTCGACTGACGCTGACGTCATTGTTTTATCAGAAACATGGCTAAATAAATCTATTTTGGCCTCCGACGTTGCCTTAAATGGTTTTAATGTGTATCGTACCGACAGGCCTAATAAAGGTGGTTGCGTTGCCATTTATGTTAAGAATAAACTGGGACTGGTTAACTGCAGTGTCAGAGGATGTTAAAAACCTTTGTATCTCATTGAATGTTACTCAGATTGTTGACAGTCCTACTCGCCCTAATATTAAGTCCCCAAATAAATCCTCCCTAATTGATCTCATTTTAACTAATATTCCCCATAAATATTCATCTGTGGGAGTATTTGCGAATGATCTGAGTGACCACTGTGTTGTAGCCACAATTAGGGACACTAAGGTCCAAAAGGTTAAACCTCGTATTATCATCAAGAGAGACAAAACACATTTTGTGGAGCAGGGTTTTGTGCATGATCTGTTTGGTTTTGATTGGGGTAAAATCGATCTGTGTGCTGATGTAGAAACCGCATGGTCTTATTTTTATCTTGGTGTTATGGAGATCATTGATAGACATGCACCCCTGAGTAAATTTAGAGTAAAGGGGCGAGACAATCCTTGTGTTTTCTGCTGAGCTGTCTAGTGTCCTTCATGAGAGAAACAAGGCCTGGGTAAAGGCTAGGCAATCAGGCTCAGAGATAGAGTGGCTGCGTTTTAGGCAGCTAAGGAATAGCTTCACTTCAAATGTCAAAAGTGCTAAATCTAAGTATTATCTGTCGGTTACCACAAAGAATCTGAACAACCCTAGAAAATTCTGGAAAGCGATAAAATCGATATCCACCGGTGAGATCCGTAATGAGCTACCTCCGTGCCTCACCACAGCATCTGGCACTATATCGGACAGGGCTACTATGCTAA
The DNA here is from genome assembly GCA_036324595.1 of Champsocephalus gunnari. Lineage (NCBI taxonomy): Eukaryota > Metazoa > Chordata > Actinopteri > Perciformes > Channichthyidae > Champsocephalus > Champsocephalus gunnari. The sequence continues at coordinate 346,418 of CM070431.1, forward strand.
ACTGCTTTAATGAGCATTTTGTGTCCTGTGGTTCTCTATTTCACTCTGTTTCTAATTCTGCTTCTGTGAACACCACAGTCGGTGACTCTGAACAACGTGTTTTGGAAAACCCTTTCAGTTTTACTCCTTTTAATGTTGATGTTGTTCGTGAAGCTTTAACCAAGCTAGATCCTAAAAAGCCGGCTGGCCCGGACAACGTAGAACCTTTCTTTTTACTTCTCTTATTAACCTCTCCCTCAGCACTAACACAATTCCTAAAGTATTGAAGTCAGCATATGTCCTGCCACTACTAAAAGGAGGGGAGGCAACCTTATTAAAAAATGATAGACCCAATCTCTAAATTGTCAGTTCTGGCTAAGGTTCTTGAACGCCTAGTGAGTGAACAGGTAAAGGTGTTTTTATGTGCAAATGACATCCTGTCTAAACATCAGTCAGGCTTCAGAAAGAAACACAGCACCATCACTGCCACAATGAAAGTGGTAAATGATATTACGAGTATAGATAGTAAGCAGAGTTGTGCAGCTCTGTTTATTGACCTTTCCAAAGCGTTTGACACCGTTGATCATCGCATTTTAAAGCAGAGGCTACTCAGTATTGGCATATCCAGCCATGCAGTGGGGTGGTTTGTGAACTACCTCTCTGAAAGGTCCCAATGTGTTCACTTTGATGGACTGTCTTCTGAGTGGGTTAAACATTGCAAATGGTGTTCCTCAAGGTTCTGTTTTAGGACCACTTTTATTCTCTATCTATATTAATAGTTTAGGTGAAAATGTCGAAGGAGCATCCTTACATTTGTATGCGGACGATACCGTGATGTACTGTGCAGGTCCCTCCATTAAAGAGGCTGTTGTTAAATTACAGGCTGTTTTTAACACTATTCAGACTCAGCTCTCTGAACTAAAGCTTCTTTTAAATGTGGATAAATCCAAGGTAATGCTCTTTTCTAAAGCTAAAGCTAAAAATACACCGGAGACTGCTTTGGATATTGTAACTACGCAAGGAATAAAACTTGAAGTTGTTGCCTGTTACAAATACCTTGGTATCTGGCTTGATGATTGTCTCACTTTTAAACTTCATGTCAATAACCTGCTAAAAAAGCTGAGGGTTAGGCTAGGTTTCTTCTACAGGAACAAGTCCTGCTTCTCCTTGAGGCCAGGAAGAGGCTCTGTGACCTTTTTACCTGTGCTGGACTATGGGGATCTGGTCTATCTGAATGCACCTGCCCATTGCCTGGTCAAGTTAGATGCTGTGTATCACAGCGCACTGAGATTTGTGACAAACTGTAAAGCACTTACGCATCACTGAACCCTGTATGCCAAGGCGAGTCTGCCATCACTACTGCACGGAGGCTCAGTCACTGGTACTTTTTCATTCACAAAGCCATGTTGGATAAACTACCATCTTATATCTGCTCCCTGATCTCTCTGCGAATTGAAAGTACTTATTGCCTGAGATCGCATGCTGTGGTTTTATTAAATGTGCCAAGTGCTAGGACTGTCTTAGGGAAGAAAGCGTTTAGACGTGCAGCTCCACTAACTTGGAACAGTCTGCAAAAAGAATGGAAAATTACCAAGCTGGTACCACGACATGTTTTTAAAGCTCGGTTGGATGCTGCTCACTCAGATGCTGTTGGAACCTGTACATGTGGTTAGATATGTAAATTGTAATCCCTGTACATGTTGCTGTGTGATGTCCTTTTGTTGTTCTGTTTATGTTTTCATGTCTTCTTGTGGATCCTACTGCTACAGGTCTCCCTGAAAAAGAGATCATTGATCTCAATGGGATTTTACCTGGATAAATAAAGGTTTTGAATTTAATTGAAATGTAGAACTGCTACGATGACGTTGTAAGAACTCAGATGCTCGATTCCGTTTGCTTGGTAATATTCTTTATTGTAAATAAACCAAGCTATCCAATAATGACTACTAGGATCTACTAAGATTCTACATCGAATCACTAGGTTCTGCTAGGTCTTGTAACATGGTTCTCTGGCACACAGGCATGGAGATAACGACAAGACAAAACGAACCAACACCAGACAAAGGGAGAGAAGGACTAAATATACACATTAGGTAACGGGGCACAGGTGGACACAATCAGGGGCGGGAACAACAATCAGTCTAGCAGGTGCCACACGGACAGGAAGTGCCGACACCTGGAGAGAGAGAGAGTATAGTAATTATCATCAAAAGACCGATAGACAAAACACCAACACACAACAGCTAACAGGATACTAGCACTAAACCCTGACAAGAACATGTGTTTTGACCTTTAGTTCCTGTCTCATAACCAGAAGACATCACTTTTGTTGTGTCTCGTTATGTCTGTCATTTCATGTTACTTCACGTCATGTCTGTCTACTTATGTGTTTCACGTCATGTCTGTCTACTTATGTGTTTCATGTCATGTCTCGATTTCCATTTCCTGTTTTGTTTTGTACTTACCTCTTGTCTCTCATTGCAGGCCCTGTTACTGTCCTGTGTCAGTTCGTCTTGTTCGTTTCCACGTATAGTCGTGCCAGGCCTCAGCATGGAGAGGGTCGATTCCATCAGGATGTGATATCTTGCCATTCTTGTAAACGTAACATTAACCACTAAGAGTTCATCGTAAGTTCTCTTTTTGCTACGTTTAGTTTTTCCTCCTTGTGAGCGTCTTGTGTTAAACCAGTTACTCTGCTCAGAGGGATTTGTGTTCATCCATATATGTGTTGGTTACTTTGAAGACTGTAGCCTCATCCCAATACCCCTCCTCGACTCCTCCTTTCCCTCACTCGCCTCCCTTCCTTGCATCTTAGCTCCGCCTCCGTAAGATGCGAGCGAGGGACACGAGGAGGTGACTCGAGGACAGAGGAGTCCAGGTATTAATTGGGACGTCCTCGTTCACTCAAACGTCACTCTTAAACGACGTCTGCTAATGATGACATGTGCACAGCTGTACCCCCTCTCATCGGGCTGAACTGAAGAACCCTTAGAACCGGCCCATTTGTTGTTAAATATTTATTTAAATGAATGAATCTTTCTCTTGTTAGTCAACAAATTCAATGTATGATGGTTGGTCCTGCTGTTGTGTTCCGTTTTGGTGTAAAATGTAGCCTACATTTAAATACAAATATAATTATAGTAATGTGAAGCCTTTTAGAAATGAATTGCAGATAATAATTCCCACGGAGCTGTGAGCACTGAGACACGTATGTGACGCTTTTCCACTTATCTTCCAGTTGTCGGTTTTCCTGTGTTGAAATGGACCAGCTGTGAAGGTGGGGGCGGGGCTTATATACGCGAGTAGTGAAAACACTTCCGCATAGTCTGCTCGCGTGTATCCTCCCTTTCGTCTCCTCCCGCACCCCTCCTCCCGCACCCCTCATCCCGCACCCCTCCTCCCTCACCCCTCCTCGGCTCCTCCGTGTGCATTTCAGCTATTGGGACGTCCTTCAACATGGCGTCTTGATCGAGGGGAAGAGAGGAGTCGCGGAGGGGTATTGGGATGAGGCTTGTGTCTCTGGGTCGTGCATTTGTGTTCTCCAGTTTGTGTCGAGGTCGCGACACCCTTTGTTAATCCGTTTTTGCTGATAACAGTTACATTAAAGTGGATGACGCTCCGTCCATTTCCATTAACATTTATTGGGACGTCAAAGATTTGCATTTTAATTTCCTTTGCCTTCGTTAAAGTTAATTGATTTTACGGCAATGTTTCAATTACCCTGTGACCATAAACAATGACGTTTTATAATGAGAAAGTGGAGTTGTGACAGAACGTCATGTCTGCCAACACATGTGGTTTTTATGTGAACATTAATTACATTTAAATGGAAAATTAAAATGTCAAAGAGGAAGTATACTTTAGCTCTATTTGTCGTGTCTTTTTATAGCATTCAAACATGTTCAAGGAGCTGGAAAACAATTATGTTATAGTTCATTTATGTAATTATTCATTTATGTAGTATTCAAAAATCCACTTTAAATACTAAAAATACCTCTTTATGAGCGAACTCCCACCATTAACTCCAAAGTAAACCGTGATATTTAGACAAAACTGACGCTTGTAAAGTTAGGCAAATAATGTGTGGTAACCTTATGAGTATGCTAATGTCAGCTAGCAATGCTAATAGCATCATCAAAGTGTTTAATGTTGTCAGTTACCTAACTTACTCATGTAAGCTAACTTTTGAAAGTTTGCCCGGTAGCATTCTTAGCTAAGGTTAGCTCATTGAGTCTGTGCAAGATATTTGCTGCTTTTCTTAACTAAACCTAAGATGTTAAGCTATGGACACGTCCACATATCCACGTTGTACTTTTATCTTGGTGTTTTGTCTGTGAGGCTGTTGTAAACCAATGAACTCATGCAATAGTGTCCTGATGCTTTTCCCTTGGCACCTATTGATCTGCTCTATATCGACTATTCTGGGTTTTCCACTCAATGCCGTTTGTATGACACCTCGTTAGATTGCAGTGTATCGTTTCATAAAGTAGCCCATTGAAGGTTTACTGTATTTCATGTCAATGCCGCAAGACCCCACCAATCACACAATAGTTAACAATACAACATTTCAAATTAGATGTAACTGTAACTTATAAGTAACCAAGTGCTTACCTTTTTAACTCACTAATAGTTATCCTCGTTATCTTGGTTATCTACTATACAAACTAATATCAGCCAGCGTCAGTTTGTTGGTGCCATACATAGCCAAGCTAAGCTAACGATAGCAAGTCATTTGCCGCTTTTCTTCACTAAACATTTGAAGTTACGGATACATCCAAATATCTGGGTTTTGTCTTGGTGTGTTCAGTGTTCATGGCTTTTTAAAATTAATGAACTTCTGCACATTTGTAGAGGTCCCTAACTCTCCCATAAAACATCTTCAATATATCTCCTTGAGACTTTGAATATGTGCATATCTCTGCATCTGATCAGCTTCAAGACGTCAATAAGAAAACAAACAGTTTCCTACCTAAATACGGAGAGCGAAGAGGCGTTCGGGTCAGAGAGCAGACAGGAAACACAACCTCTGCACACGGCTCTGAATCCTCTGTACTCTCCTGCTCTGTGAAGTCACGAAGGCTCGGCTAAACTCCATGACCACTGAAGAACATACAGAACTGTATACAATAATAATAATACGTTTATTTAGTATAGCACCTTTCACGGAAAGAAAGTGCTTCACAAGACACACCAAAGTTCAAATGAAGACACAGACTACGTGAACAATACATGAGAACAGAACACATCTCAAGTAGAAACAAAAGCCAACGAAATATGAATTGACGTCTTGAAGCCGATCAGAGGCGGAGACATGCACGTATTCAAAGTCTCAAGAAAGTATCTTGAAGATGTTTTATGAAGGTCGAGACATCCAAAAAGGTGCACGCCAAAGATGATCGTTAAGATGCAATTGCGTGATTTTGAAAAGCCATGCGACCAAACACCGAAACACGGAGATGTCACCTGGGTATTCGGAGGCAAAGCAAAAGCCAATAAAAAAAAGATGGGTCTCCAGTTGGTTTTTAAAAGCTTCTCCAGGGACTTCATTTCCTCTCCATGCCTTCACTTGGTTTCAGTTTCACTCCGTCATTAATCACCCAGCCTGACGGTTAGTGGGTTAGTGGCTGCTCTCTGGTAAGTATATAATATATATGAAACTGTCTGGACGACATAGAGGAGTCTTCAGGTTCTCCTGATGTACAGTTCCAGGTCACAGAGGCCACAGCCCTGGGATGATTAATGCCTGCCATTTCTCTCCAGTTCCTCTCCAGTTCCTCCCTTCCTCCCCCTGCTCCCCCTCCTCCCCCTCCTCCCACTGCTCCCACTGCTCCCCCTCCTCCCCCTCCTCCCACTGCTCCCCCTCCTCCCACTGCTCCCCCTCCTTCCCCTCCTCCCACTGCTCCCCCTCCTTCCCCTCCTCCCACTCCTTCCCCTCCTCCCACTGCTCCGTGATGTTACGTTCAAGAACGATCCGCGTCTTTTGAACAGCTCTTTGGGACGAACAAAGGGAATCGAGTCGTACTCGGGGAGAGCCGTTCTTTTTATCGTTGGTTCCATAAATCCACTCGCCTTCACGGGAACAGTGAAAAAGCTTGATTTTGTTC
>CM070431.1:357500-450000 GCA_036324595.1 Champsocephalus gunnari
ATGGCTGCAGATTGACGAGCTTGATGTGACGCCGGTTCACCTTCTCTTCTACCTTTACATCATGTTCCCTGAGACCGGTTAAGTCTCCATCTGTGTTTCTGTAAGATGTACTCCACCTTTGTTGGTTATGGTTATCACAATGGACTCATGAATGCAAGCGTGGTTGTGGATCGCAAACCTTAGACCAGGGGTGTCAAACTCAATTTCATCACGGGCCACATTAGCATTATGGTTGCACTCAAAGGGCCGGTTGTAACTATATAAATATACATATATATAAATATATAATATATATATAAAATAATGTATTATATTATTGCCTCTGAATTGGATTATTATAGATAACTAACTACGTTTGAAAGCAGAAGTCCAGGGCAAATAATTGCAAGTCTCTTCAGTGCGCATGTCACAAAACAAGATGCATTGTGGGACATGTAGTTTATGGGCAACATACTTACATGTAGTAAAGTGGCATGTAACCGTATAATAAACGTATTATATTCTTTGAAAGCTCTTGCGGGCCACATTAAATGAAGTCGCGGGCCGGATTTGGCCCCCGGGCCTTGAGTTTGACACCCCTGCCTTAGACACTCAAGAAGTAACAAGACATAACAAGATAGAAACACAGACACGCTGCTGGTTGAATAAATCCTGATATCGTTGTACAACAGTATAAGAGCCAGAATACTTGCGTCAAGTCCACCAAGAGTATTTAAAGAATAACAGAATCTCACAGGTGTTATACACTTCCTTTTAGTTTACACAGTTACACGTTTTCATTTTAATTTATTTTTTTTGTCAATTTATTGAACATGTCAGAAACAAAACATACAACAATAATAATATATATATATATATATATATATATTGTTCTTTCTCGCTCATAATAATAATTATAACAGTAGTCTGTCCTTAGACCCTCTGTCCTCAGACCCTCTGTCCTTAGACCCTCTGTCCTTAGACCCTCTGTCCTCAGACCCTCACATCGTACAAGGAAACACTTCCGGAGAAACCCCACAGTTTAAAGGGAACATGGGAGAAACCTCAGGGAGAGCAGCAGAGGAGGGATCCCTCTCCCAGGACGGACAGACGTGCAATAGATGCCGTGTGTAAATTGAAGAGATAATACATTTGCAACATAGGTAGTCCAGATGTTTGGAAATGCATGTGTGTATAATAATAAGATGAATCCACGAGGATATCCATCCAGGACCGATGGTCCAGGACCACAGCCACGACTCAAGATCCAGGGCTCGCGATCCAGGACACAAGACCGCAGGATCATCCATGACTCCGGATCCCGGCGTATATAGACACCAAAAAGAAAGACATGTGGGGAAGCTGGGTTAATCGGGAACATGAGAGTACACAGGTACAGACAGAGAGAAGGAAGAAGTAAGATGTCATGGTACCAAGGTCTTTTTAAATAAACTAAAGGATGAAACTCATGAGTATTTCTTACAACACATGATATATAATATCGTCTTTGTCGAGGCCTCAGGAGATCTGCCAAATTGTGCTAAATACCCAAGACGCTGGCCCTTTCCGACCCATCGGAGAAAGGCTGCCGTATTCAGAAATGCTGAATAAATAAATAAAGATAATGTTTGACTCCTGACTGCAGAGCCTCGTTCTTAATCTGAGCCCAGAAGGCTTTGACTTTTCCTGGCATTTACCATCACATGTTCACCTCATCAAACTGAAAAGGGCCCGGCTTTCAGTAATCAATAGCCGGTTAGTTCAACCTGCAGCAGAGGGCCAGTAAAAAGGAGCCATTCATCATTTCTGCAGGACAACCAGGCTTATGAAATGCATAGAAGAGCAGGTGCTGCGATATGAATACGGTGGTTGATACAATAAAGTGGGGCAGGAATGACCCTCTGTTCTGGAAGTCAAGGGTTTTATGAATGTTAGCCTGAAATAAGGTCTGTGGTTCACAAAACGTTTTCTTCCACGACATAAAATAGGTCAGTAAATACCACTGGTGAATGTAAATGAGATTACTAAACGTCATAAAGCCCAACATTAGCCGCCTTTAGATTAGCGGTGGTGACGTGAAGTCATGTGACCGTGCTGTAGTTCCTTTATAGCCCAACATTAGCCACCTTTAGCTTAGCGGTGGTGACGTGAAGTCATGTGACCGTGCTGTAGTCCCTTTATAGCCCAACATTAGCCACCTTTAGCTTAGCGGTGGTGACGTGAAGTCATGTGACCGTGCTGTAGTTCCTTTATAGCCCAACATTAGCCACCTTTAGCTTAGCGGTGGTGACGTGAAGTCATGTAACCGTGCTGTAGTTCCTTTATAGCCCAACATTAGCCGCCTTTAGATTAGCGGTGGTGACGTGAAGTCATGTGACCGTGCTGTAGTTCCTTTATAGCCCAACATTAGCCTCCTTTAGATTAGCGGTGGTGACGTGAAGTCATGTGACCGTGCTGTAGTTCCTTTATAGCCCAACATTAGCCGCCTTTAGATTAGCGGTGGTGACGTGAAGTCATGTGACCGTGCTGTAGTCCCTTTATAGCCCAACATTAGCCACCTTTAGCTTAGCAGTGGTGACGTGAAGTCATGTGACCGTGCTGTAGTTCCTTTATAGCCCAACATTAGCCGCCTTTAGCTTAGCGGTGGTGACGTGAAGTCATGTGACCGTGCTGTAGTTCCTTTATAGCCCAACATTAGCCTCCTTTAGCTTAGCGGTGGAGACGTGAAGTCATGTGACCGTGCTGTAGTTCCTTTATAGCCCAACATTAGCCACCTTTAGCTTAGCGGTGGAGACGTGAAGTCATGTGACCGTGCTGTAGTTCCTTTATAGCCCAACATTAGCCACCTATAGCTTAGCGGTGGAGACGTGAAGTCATGTGACCGTGCTGTAGTTCCTTTATAGCCCAACATTAGCCACCTATAGCTTAGCGGTGGAGACGTGAAGTCATGTGACCGTGCTGTAGTTCCTTTATAGCCCAACATTAGCCACCTTTAGCTTAGCGGTGGTGACGTGAAGTCATGTGACCGTGCTGTAGATCCTTTATAGCCCAACATTAGCCGCCTTTAGCTTAGCGGTGGTGACGTGAAGTCATGTGACCGTGCTGTAGTTCCTTTATAGCCCAACATTAGCCTCCTTTAGCTTAGCGGTGGTGACGTGAAGTCATGTGACCGTGCTGTAGTTCCTTTATAGCCCAACATTAGCCACCTTTAGCTTAGCGGTGGTGACGTGAAGTCATGTGACCGTGCTGTAGTTCCTTTATAGCCCAACATTAGCCACCTATAGCTTAGCGGTGGAGACGTGAAGTCATGTGACGTGCTGTAGTTCCTTTATAGCCCAACATTAGCCACCTTTAGCTTAGCGGAGGTGACGTGAAGTCATGTGACCGTGCCGACAGTTTATTGAGTGTTGATGAGGATCTGTGGGGACTGTCTGGCTCTGAATATGTCAACATTCGTCATTGTGTTCTCATGCAAATTGTATTTTATTTGTCTATCTATGCTGCTCGGTTTGGATAAAATATGATGGTTTTGCAGACGATTGGTTCAACTTGTTGCAGAGCCTCAGCATGAATCTTTTCTGCAGGATGACCAGGCTTATAAAAGCAAGAAAAAGCTGCTATTTGAAAAGAATGGTTCATACAATTTCACAGTTTAAGATAAATGGTACTTGTAGAAGAAAAGCAGTAGCATGCAGAGCTTCTTGCTCAGGTACATATATCAGCAGTTCAAAGTTACATCCCAGTAACAACCACATTACTGGCAGTTTTTCTCCACTTACTTCCATGTGGAGAGTCTGCAGCGGCTCGGCTGAAACAGAAAGAGCGACTCTTGACTCAAAATAAGGTTTTTGCTCAAAGACTATTTTGAAATGATTTGTAAAAAATACAATTTAAAGACAAATGTTCGAGCCGTTTTTTGTGTTGATTACTACACTGAACGAAAATATAAACGCAGCACTTTTGTTTTTGCTCCCATTTGTCATAAATCCTCAAGGGCCCACACCACCCGGGTAACGAACACTTCGTACGGCTGCGCTCAGGCAGGCGCTTCCGTACCATGTCTTCCCGGACAAACAGACTCAAGTTCAGTTTTTTCCCCAGGGCCATATGTGCACTAAACGCTGCTAATACTTAAGTTAATACGAGGGGAATCGTGCAATTTAATTAATTTATTATTTATTTATGTACATATTCCCTTTTTTTAAAAAGTCCCATTTATTGGTTTTATTGTTTTTATAGTGTCTTGTTGCGTTTGTATTGTCTTGTTGTTGCGTGTTGGCACCTTGAGTCTGTTGTAATTTCGTTGTACCTGTACAATGACAAATAAAAGATCTATCTATCTATCTATCTATAAGATGAACTCAAAGATCTAAACATTTTCTATAAACACAAAATAACCATTTCTCTCAAATATTGTTCACAAATCTGAAAGAATGTGTGATCGTGAGCACTTCTCCTTTGCCGAGATAATCCATCGCACCTCACAGGGGTGGCATATCAAGATGCTGATTAGACAGCATGGTTATTGCACAGGTGTGCCTTAGGCTGGCCACAATAAAAGGCCACTCTGAAACGTGTAGTTTTGCTTTATTGGGGGGGTCTGGGGGGGTCCGAAAACCAGTCAGTATCTGGTGTGAGGGGTAGGGGTAGGGTAATGTTGTGAATCGAGTGGCCCGTGGTGGTGGTGGGGTTATGGTATGGTATGGGTATGTAATGGACGACGAACACAGGCCACTCGATTAACAACATTACCCTAACCCTACCCCTAACCCTAACCCTAACCCTACCCCTAACCCTAACCCCCACACTCCAATGGCTGATAGCTCCAGTGCCGCACGAAACATGGTTTCGATGGACGAGAGTGAAAATGGAACGCACACGCTATTTGTTGTTTGTTTATATCACGTAGTCTGTTCTTCTTCTCTGTCTTCCGGTTGTTGCCTCTTTTGAATGAAGAATACACACTACCGCCGCCTGCTGGTGAGGAGAGTTATTGCCACTCACGCATGCGCAGTTCATCCGTGCTCGGCTGAAGTCTTTGCGGTGTGCTCCAGTGCGACACATGGCCGAGACGCAGGAGAACACGGCGACGCAACAGTCGGCGTCAGCGAGTTCTCTGGTGACTGATGGTGTGTCAGGGCCTTTACACCAGAGTATTGATATAAAAACATGTACTTTATTTTGTTGTCCGGTACAGATGACGATAGGGACTTCGTGAGAGTCAGATGGTGAATCAAAAACATTTCCTATTTTATTCTTTGATTCTATTAAACTTAGATGAATAAACACAGCTGTGTCTCTATCTCTCTCTATGATATTCATGTTGTATTTTCACTACACAAATCATTTCAATAGATTCTCTAGATGCTCCTCACATGTAACACCTCTCCCCCTCTCTTCTGTGTGGACACTGTTCGCCTCATTTAATGGCAGATCAGTCGTCACTTGATGTACAATTTGAAGTCAGGATATCTGATTCATCGCCCAGATGATCAGCAGTCTGTGTTTCAGAACATCAGTTGGATTTTCTGGCACGTGAGAAATGTTCAGTTTGATCTATTCTCCCACACGGCTGCTGTCAGAATGTCTATTATAAACTGTGGGCCGCTTGTTATAATGTTGATGCAGATATACTTAACACATCGTGGCTTGAATTATAGACGTGAGAATTGAAAGGGAAATGGCCTGCAGTGTAAAAACAAACAAACGTTTATGAAGACATGTGTTGTCTGTTATGTACCGAGGGTTGCAGTAGAGTAGAAGTACTTTAGACAACACGTAACGTTCATAAAGCGTACTTTGTGGCCATTTACCAGCATTTCTTGGGAGCTAGGTTGGGATTTTACGCAATCCTGAGCTTGAATACTTGAGTATAGAAAACGATGTGTGGTCTTGTGTAACCATTAGCCAATCAGAAACCACGGTAACCCTTATCACCTGAATCTCCTCTAGAGCTCCATTGAGTTCTTTGTAACCAAGTCTCTCTCAGAGGGGCGTGGGGAGGGGCTCCTTACTTTCATCTAAAGTAACAGACAGAGAATCAGCACTTTGGAAACAGGGCTGAAACAAAAGGGATTATGGGTAATGCGGCAATGATCTGTTTGGTGTTTCAGCCAATCAGAGGCAGGTTCTGGATATATCTGAGAGCTGTGATATATTGATGAGAAACAGTACGATAGGGGACCTTTAAGTCCTGGCTTTCTCTTAGTCAAAGTGTTGTATGTTGTGTATCGGGGAGTTCTGTTTTGGACCAAGCCTGAATGATTCTAGGCTCAAATGTTCTGAATTTAGAACCAACCCTGCTCCATTTTCCTTCAGTTTGAAAATATTCTATTTGCACATCACTACCAGACAAATCAGACCGTCTTCTTATATATATCTGTATTCTTACTTTCCGTTCACATTCAAATCACACAGTCTTTTCCTATCACCATTGTTGAGGAGGTACTTGTTTTGTTTGAATGATCTTAATTGAATTTGTGAGTGAAAAATGGAAGTGGAAGCAGGAAGCAAAAACAAAAGGTTGATTAAATCTTCCGAGAACATGATGGTAATCATCCCATCACGTGCAATGAGATGCTTCATTCATCACACAGCTCCGTCACGCCTGTGTGTGTGTGTGTGTGTGTGTGTGTGTGTGTGTGTGTGTGTGCGTGCATGTGTGTGTGTGTGTGTGTGTGTGTGTGTGTGTGTGTGTGTGATGATTATACGCCAGCCTTGTTAGTGAACGACCTTCACGCGTCCTCTCCGTGACAGAAACGTCTCCATGACAACCTTTAAAAGGGGCCCGTCTCATGGTCAATAAGTCAATTATCTCCTCTGCTGAGAAAACTGCGTCTTTATCCACACGCTCAATACCCAGAATGCACTCCTGCTGACGCCTCGAGACAAATCCCAACATCTCTAACCATCACTTCAGACTGACACTAAAGCATCAGCACCACCATCATCTTCATCACCATTATCTGAGAGATGAAGGCCGATTACAGCCTGAAGCAGTGAGACACATTGAGATCAATAATGAGATTCAGATCCAGTGGTGGATTTCTACCACGTATATATACTCAAGGAATTTAGTAAGTTAAGCATTGTAGGTACTATTTTTACATACTATACTTTTACCCCACTACATCTTGCATTCAAATGCTATTATGTACGTGTTTATTCAAGCAAGGACCATGCATAGAAACTAATTAATCTCATGAAAGAGAAGAGATTAATTACGCCCGATTTGAGCTGATAGCTAATTTCCATCTGCAGTCCTTAGGCAGGTACGCAACAATCAATAAACACTAAAAACATTTAACAATTATGAAACAAGATGTAAGTACAGGTCAATAACATATTATATAGTACTGTTAAAATATAATATTACACATTTCAATTGAAAAACTCAGATTACAGGGTGGCAGGACTGGTTGCTTAATACCCAGTTGTCACGGCTAGGCGAACCAGTACGAACCCAAAAGCACGACTCGACAAACAAAGTACAAAAGAAAGTCTTGACTGAAAAAAGTGGCACTGTGAGCTCTCCGTAGGTCGAGGTAACGAAAAACACTCTTACGAGGAAAAGGTTAACATAGTATCAAAAAGTCAAAGGATAAAGTCAATTCCAAAACTCGGTTCTTAGCTCTTACGGTACGTCCACACAGCAGCTTCAAACAAATCTTCCAACGCTTCCAACGCTTCCAACGCTTCTCTGCCCGTTGACTTTGAATGGGGATGACGTCACTTTGCCTCGCTTTTCGCCAAACTGCATTGTGGGGGAGCGAAGCGAAGATTTCCAGGATTTTCAGGATTCAAAAGTTGAGCAATGTTCAACTTTTGAAGCTGAGCTGGAAGCGTCAGCCAATCAAACATGTGTATGCAAATCTGACAGTAGAAGTGCTAGCCAATCAAACCGCGTGGAACCGGGCATGGAGGGAGGTGGCAGAGACAGTGGGTGAAACTGGTAGGTCTTCGCCTGTTTGGGGAGTTTATATATATATAAATTAGGGCTGTCAAACGATTACAAATTGTAATCAGATTAATCACAGCTTAAAAATTAATTAATCAGATTAATCACCATTCGAACTATGTCCAAAATATGCCATTTATTTATGTATATTGTTGTGGGAATGGAAAGATAAATGAAAGGAGGCGGATATATCCATTTAACATACAGTATGTATGTTTATTATAACAATGTTCTGCGTGTCAAAATGAAAGACAGCCCACACACCTATCAATCATCAAACCGTGGGGTCTGAATTCATTACGTGTTGATTTCTATCAACGGGGGGGTACTTCAGGAAAGTCGACAGAGGGGGGGGCTCGTGGAGTACTTCAGGAAAGTCGACAGAGGGGGGGAGGGGCTAGTGGAGTACTTCGTGACCACAGAGTGTGAACGTTGTGATCAGCTGTTTTAGCGCAGTTCTCCAGTGATGGGGGGCAGTCTCCCTCCGCAGCCGGTTGGCGTAGTTTTGGCACAAGTCCGCTGTACAGTGTGACGGTACGCATTTCAGATTATGCACATACCCTACGTACCAGTTATGTGCACCCCTGTACTACAGCAAAAGTATTCTGCGTCGGGACTTCCTGCAACAACATCACGCCGTTATCGAAGATGTTCTATTCAGAAGACGATCACTACATGACAAAAGTTTTCAAAACCGTGGCTACTGAAATCAATCTGACTAACTGCTGTCTGTGCAGTTTACTCCGCGCGAGTTGGCGGACTTTATTTTGCTTACTTTAACATCATTTCTCATGGTGGGGCTAAGCCATTTCTTGGTATGGGTGTAGCCTACCCCAGCCATACCCTGGCGCTGCCACTGGTGGCACGTATGGGGCGGGACATTCTGCACGTGCGTTAAATGCGTTAAATATTTTAACGCAATTAATTCAAAAAATTAATTACCGCCGTTAACGCGATAATTTTGACAGCACTAATTTTAACGCAATTAATTCAAAAAATTAATTACCGCCGTTAACGCGATAATTTTGACAGCACTAATAATTTGGGGAGTTTATATATATATATATATTGCTCACATAAAATCCCCGGGGTTTTTTGCTTTGTATGTCGGGGGCGGGAGATTCATGTGATTGGTTGTTGGTCGCGTTGCTCGCAAAAAATCCCCAAGCTGTCAGACACGCCCAGCTCCAAGATGTTCAAGAGTTTTGAAAAGCTGCTGTGTGGACGTACCGTTAGCAGAAAGCATGGACTTCACGCTGGCAGTCAGCACATGCACATGGGACGAAACAAACTGGCAACAAGACAAGGGAGACAGAATCTATAGGCAGGCTAAGGGGGAACAGGTGCAGACAATTAGGGCGGAGTCGACAATCACGGTGGAGGGAAAACACACAAAGGGAGGAAGTGAGTTAATCTGCAACAAGAAGGAAAGGTTACTACAACATAAAACAGGATACAAGACTGAACTAAAAACATTAATTTAACAGATTTTACGGGACATAACACCAGTTCTTTGCACCATAAGAGAATGAGTGAAAGCCAGCGCAGGTTTTAAACTCAGCTGGTAGAATATTCCGGTGTTCGATGGCCTTAGAGGAAAATGCCTCAATAGGGAAGTTATATCTGCATTGAGTGCAGATCTTGAGTTTCACGGCTGAGAAAAGCTCCTCGTTGGTGCTGTCGCAGCTGTTCGGTTTACTACCCTGCGTCATTTTACAGCATCAATGACAACGTGTGATATATTGTTACAGGTTAAGCCACCTTGCATTATAGACAATCTTTGAAAAGGTGCAGACTTAAACTTATTATGAACACATAAATGCGCTGTGTACTTTTACTTCTGGCACTCCAAGTATATTTTGATGCTTATACTATTAATGGGTTGAATACAAAATACACGGTGAGATTGTCCACACTGCAGTAGTGTTAATTTCGTTGACTAAAACTATGACGAAATATGTTCGTCAACGACCTTTTTTTCCATGACGAAAACGAGACGATGACGAGACGGCACCGACGGCAGTAAACAATAACTGTAACGAAATCATCATGCAATATCGTTGACGAAAAGTGACGAGACGAAAATGTAGTTTACTAAATAAAAACTATGACAAAATCTCTCTTTACTTTCGTTGACGAAAAATGAGGAGACGAAATATTATCAAAGTTAACGTTACATCTCTGATAGTCAGTTTTTCTCCCTGCAGTTCCATTTCCGGTGCTGCGGCAGAGCAGCAGCTGTTTCTGTGGGGCGCGTGGCGGTAGATTTGAATTACACCGGGCAGCAGCACACGGTGAACTGTCAGGAAGACTCGCGTCTAACTCGTGGTCTAACTCATGGTCTAACTCGTGGTCTAACTCGTGGTCTAACTCGTGGTCTAACTCGTGGTCTAACTCGTGGTCTAACTCGTGGTCTAACTCGTGGTCTGACTCGTGGTCTGACTCGTGGTCTGACTCGTGGTCTAACTCATGGTCTAACTCATGGTCTAACTCATGGTCTAACTCATGGTCTAACTAGCCTTATTCAACATAAAATGAAATGGCAACCACAGGGCTTGGGAGCAGTGGTCGCACTCTCGTTAACCGAATACCCCCCGTCAGCGCGAGTGAGTGATAAATTGTGCACTCGACGGGTAATAATGGATTATGACGGAAATGTTACGATCCTGTCCGTCAAAATGACTGACAACGAACAAGTCTAAAGCCACACGGCTTGGGAGAAAGAAACTATGATATTTATACTCTCTGCAAAGCTTCTCAATCATTCAATCTGTGTTTTTCATCAATAAGGACAAGATATAACCTTATTTATTTATATATACTAAAATGAAAAAGTATTGGTTTTGACTAGTTTGACTGAAATGTTCTATATAATCTGATGACTAAAAAAGTTTTCATTGACAAAAAGTAGACTAAAATAATTAGTTTTCTTTGACTAAAATAAGACTAAAATGCTCAGACTTTTAGTGGACTAAAACGGTCACATGACTTCACGTCACCACCGCTAAGCTAAAGGTGGCTAATATTGGGCTATAAAGGAACTACAGCACGGTCACATGACTTCACGTCACCACCGCTAAGCTAAAGGTGGCTAATGTTGGGCTATAAAGGAACTACAGCACGGTCACATGACTTCACGTCACCACCGCTGAGCTAAAGGTGGCTAATGTTGGGCTATAAAGGAACTACAGCACGGTCACATGACTTCACGTCTCCACCGCTAAGCTAAAGGTGGCTAATGTTGGGCTATAAAGGAACTACAGCACGGTCACATGACTTCACGTCACCACCGCTGAGCTAAAGGTGGCTAATGTTGGGCTATAAAGGAACTACAGCACGGTCACATGACTTCACGTCACCACCGCTAAGCTAAAGGTGGCTAATGTTGGGCTATAAAGGAACTACAGCACGGTCACATGACTTCACGTCACCACCGCTGAGCTAAAGGTGGCTAATGTTGGGCTATAAAGGAACTACAGCACGGTCACATGACTTCACGTCTCCACCGCTAAGCTAAAGGCGGCTAATGTTGGGCTATAAAGGAACTACAGCACGGTCACATGACTTCACGTCACCACCGCTAAGCTAAAGGTGGCTAATGTTGGGCTATAAAGGAACTACAGCACTGTCACATGACTTCACGTCACCACCGCTAAGCTAAAGGTGGCTAATGTTGGGCTATAAAGGAACTACAGCATGGTCACATGACTTCACGTCACCACCGCTGAGCTAAAGGTGGCTAATGTTGGGCTATAAAGGAACTACAGCACGGTCACATGACTTCACGTCACCACCGCTAAGCTAAAGGTGGCTAATGTTGGGCTATAAAGGAACTACAGCACGGTCACATGACTTCACGTCACCACCGCTAAGCTAAAGGTGGCTAATGTTGGGCTATAAAGGAACTACAGCACGGTCACATGACTTCACGTCACCACCGCTGAGCTAAAGGTGGCTAATGTTGGGCTATAAAGGAACTACATCACGGTCACATGACTTCACGTCTCCACCGCTAAGCTAAAGGTGGCTAATGTTGGGCTATAAAGGAACTACAGCACGGTCACATGACTTCACGTCACCACCGCTAAGCTAAAGGTGGCTAATGTTGGGCTATAAAGGAACTACAGCACGGTCACATGACTTCACGTCACCACCGCTAAGCTAAAGGTGGCTAATGTTGGGCTATAAAGGAACTACAGCACGGTCACATGACTTCACGTCACCACCGCTGAGCTAAAGGTGGCTAATGTTGGGCTATAAAGGAACTACATCACGGTCACATGACTTCACGTCTCCACCGCTAAGCTAAAGGTGGCTAATGTTGGGCTATAAAGGAACTACAGCACGGTCTAAGACTAAAACTAAATTAAAAAATAGCTGACGAAATTAACACTACACTGCAGTGAAGCCTCTTTGACTTCTTCCACGGGGATTCGGGTGGAGTTGCTCCATCATGTCTGCTGTTAATAGCTCACAGATTCTGAAGGTGTGTTTGTGCTCTGATTTCCCACGAGGAACCTGCAAATAATTCAGCTAATCCCGCAGCCTCCGAGCGCCTCCACCTCTCGGAGCTGGAGTCTATATCTGTGTTATTGCCTGAGGGGGGAGAGCTATACAAACACAACAACGGTGAAGCCTGTGTGGGGAAGTTACTCCAACAACTTTGAGAGGAAGGCTCAGATTTGCAGCTCAGGGATTTCCTTTTCGTTGTATGTTTTTGTTTGTTTACAGACTGCATTTAATCATGAGCTTGTTCCTCTATGTTTTGTGGAGGTGAAAAGCTGCAGATTAATGAGTATTGATGAGCGTCTCTGGAGGCCGTCTGGTTTACAAGATGTCGACATGCTTTTTCTCCGTGTTTGTATGCAAACTGCAGACTTCCTTTTATGTGTTGCTCTTCTGGGAGACATTAAAGGTCCCATGTCATGCTTATCCGGTTATCACCCATCCCCTTGTGTTATGAAGGTTTGTCTGCAGTGGTGTAGTGGCCGTTGGACGCGGGGGTACGCCGTACCCCCACTTATTTGGAGCATGATCTGTTTTTTTTCAATAGTCTAATAAATATAAAATCATTGCCAGTGTTATCAGTTGCAAGTGTGTATTTGTTGTAATAATGATAAAAACATAATACATTTCACAGTAATTATAATAAGACATAAAAACAATTTCCTTAAAAAATTATGATTCGTCATCAGGCTCGTGACCCCGCGGCGATTTTGCGGCAGCTCTTTCCCTCAAGAACGCTCACGACAAAGCTCTATAATGGCAGGCAAACATTTTTTACTTGACTTCTTTTCTAAAAAGAATATAGTTCACAAGAAGAAAGAGGCACCGAAGCTACAAGTGAAGCTGCTACTAGTAGGCTACTACAGTACATCATCAGAAGAGCCGCCTAAAGACGTGGATAATGCTAGCTAACGTGCACGTTAGCTGCGCTACATCAGGTTCAGGTTCAGGTTCAGGTTATTTATTTGTACCCGTAGGTAGATTCTGTTTGCAGAGAAAAATACAAGGGTTCCATCCTGACACTAAAAACAAACACAAACAACAGACACCATCAGAAGAGCCGCCTGAAGACGTGGATAATTCTAGCGGAGGAAACAAGAAGTGTGTGTGTGTGTGTGTGTGTGTGTGTGTGTGTGTGTGTGTGTGTGTGTGTGTGTGTGTGTGTGTGTGTGTGTGTGTGTGTGTGTGTGTGTGTGTGAAGCAGCGCTGTCTGCTTATTTGCAATGTAGGCTAGGTCTAATCAGAATAATTTCAAGTCCAGATTCAATGTTGTTTGCTATAGGCTATATTTTTCGTTTCGTTTATTTAATAATTTAATTTAATTGAATTTCAAGACAACTTTGGGAATTTTGTTTGTTTTCTGTGAGAGAGGGAGAGAGAGAGAGAGAGAGAGAGAGAGAGAGAGAGAGAGAGAGAGAGGGAGAGAGAGAGAGAGAGAGAGAGAGAGAGAGAGAGAGAGAGAGAGAGAGAGAGAGAGAGAGAGAGAGAGAGAGCTTAGATGCAATAATGTAGTTTATGCAATTGATGTGCCGGTGTGTCCATGGTTTTGAGTCTGTGTGTGTTGAGTGCAGCGCCGTCTGCTTTTTGCAGTACAGTAACTAAAGTAGGACTAAGCATACCGGTAGTTTCTGTGTCTGCCCGTTTTGTGAGTGCACTGCGCGCGTGCGCACTTGTGTCGCATTGTTTGGAGCTAATTAAAATAGCGTCCCCCCCAGTAAAAAAATCCCCACTACACCACTGTTTGTCTGCATGTAAACGGTGTGCAGAGTCAAAACCCTCAAAGTGCACCCTGTCGCGAGTAAGACTCTAACACAGAGAAGACCTCCCCAAAACGCCTCGTTGGAGAAACGTCATTGTCCATTTGATTCTTCCGGGTACGCATGATATCAACCGTACCCGGAACGAAATGGACCAATCCGTGGAGCCGTTACGTTACGTCCGCGAAGCAGTTACGTTAAGCCCCCGCTGATTGGTCCAAATTGACCAATCCACGGACTTCCTCACACTCTCAGTGCAGGCAGCGCTGCTGATCTCTCCTCCCTGGCTGCAGGCTGATAACAGACAGTTGGGATCGTGGTGAAGTTCTCTCTGCAGACCCATTCTCACAGCGTCTATCAACCTGTGTCTTACTCAATATCAAGCCACACTTATTGTTTTTACTTCGGCTGTGACTTTGTGTGTGCTCAGGGTGAGTTTGGCTGTGTTTCGCTGTGTATCGCTAAACAAGGAAACAACACCTCCACGGAGCTCAGCGTGATTCACAACGTCCCGACCAATCAGAGCACACTGGGCTCACAGGGAGGGGGAGGGGCTGGAGCTATTGGAGCTACGACCAGCCGTTAAAGGCAGAGAGTGAAATGCAGTGACGTAGTTTATAGAGATGCTGTTTGAGAAACCAATGTGAGTTTGGAAAATTGCACGATGTAAATCTATTCTAGTCGACCTCAACAATAGAATTATGATCAGTGGAAATGGCCGTGACATGGGACCTTTAAGTCAATGTTGTTTAGCTTCATCATTTCCCCCGCAGCCTGGTGGGGAAATTACCAGTCAGTGAACACATTGATTTATTCCTGCTCTTTGTGAGACTTCAAACAATGTCTTTGTGCTGGAATATCTGATCAATCACCAGTTGATTTCTGCGTGTGTTTTGCAAAACCTGCTCCCAAGTCAGCAGATGTGTTTATTAACCAGGAAGTGATCTATCCTACGCTGTTTGCCTTCCTGCTGACATCGTTGGATTTTGTTGTCAAGCTATATTGTGATAAATAGTGCAGCTTCCAAGCTATATCACATCATGTTACGTCCAAATCCACAACCACCAAATGCAAGCGCTTTTACTTTGCTTTGGAGGATTAAATCAATGAATCTTCAACCTTAAAGCCATTACATATATACTACGCATAAACATAGATGTGAGATATGAATCCAGATGGACTGTCCACCTTTTCCCACTTCCTGTTCAAAACATTTGATTTGAGATCCTTTTCAGCAGTGAAACCGCTAACGAGAGCCGTGATGGAGGCACTTTCTTCTGGTATCATGTACCTACATTTGATTGATTTTGCTAACTTTTAGCTTAATTTGGGAGGGGTCCAGTCCTTTGTGTATTTGTATGTATGTGGCCCTCAGTGAAAACAGACACCCCTGATTTACAGCTAGGTGATCGGATGGTTTGCTGACAATAGCCCAAAATCTTATGATACATTTATAACATATTTGTAATAACATTTACTAATAGGAGCTACGAAAAAGAACCAGAACGTATGAGCCGGTCGGACTGCAGACTGAAGCTCATGAGGACTTTAGAATAACTCACTGCCAAGCGTGTTATTAAGCTAGCAATATTAGCTATTTAGCTAGCGAACGTTAGCTAGCAAACATTAGCTATTTAGCTAGCGAACGTTAGCTAGCAAACATTAGCTATTTAGCTAGCGAATGTTAGCTACTCAGCTGGCGAATGTGATTTATCCATCTATCTGTAAAATCAAGCAAGCTAACGTTCAGTCTCTAGTTACCTTGTTAGCTAACTTACCTTAGCATACCATTTAACAAGGTTGCTAATTAGCTATGTATCGTCAAATTGATCTCCAATGATTGTACTATTATTTTACACCCTATGGTCAGACTTGCAGTTTGGACCTGTGACTACGAGTTATTGTAAAACATTGTTGACAAAAGGCCCTTTTAGCCTGAGTCTATTATTTGTATTATTATTAATATTATTTGTTTACATCACTTTTACTTGTATTTGTTGAGAACTTCCGGCAACTGTCACATAGGTGTGCTTTGTGTATTTAGGTCGCCTGTTGCATGCTGGGGGTTTGATGACAGAGGGTGAACTTGCGCTGACACTTTTTCTGTTGACCGTTTGGTCCCAACTAAATTATAGTTGTTTCATTTTGTTTATATACATCATACATGTCAACTTGAGCATATGGACTTTCTTCTTGAAAACGCTTCAAAGCCTAAAGCCAAGTTTAGCCTCTTGGCCACTCAATTTAAAGGGATTACAGCCGCCACATTCAATTATAAGTTCTTTAGATAAAATAATCACATACAGGTCATCTAAATAGTTAGTCTATTGCCTGAACAACTGTTAAACTCAACAGCAATTAACTTTATTTCACAAGTAAAGGTCGATAAAGCTGGTGACGCTATCCAAGGGGAAATCAATTACGACATATAATAAGAAATGGCAAGTCAATGTAGAATGGAGAATAAAAAGAAGGTGAATAGTGTCTGCAGAGAACCCCCCCCCTTGCTGTGAGACAAATGTGTCGGGATGTGTGCTGTCACCGTGGAGACGAGATGGATCGAACAAATGACTGAAGAAACAACCTGAGCAGATATCTCCTCACGCTGTTGCACAAGAACTGACAGAAGTGGTTGTGTGAGAGCGAGAGAAACGTTCAAACCTGGCCTGCTTTTCTGTGTCTGGGAACATCGGAAGATCTTCTTTATGATTCGCCTTCAGCGGCGATGAGATCAGATTCACTTTGACGTGAAATAAGGTTTTTGGTGTCAAGGTGTCGAACCAGGTGAAGCTACAGATTTCAGGCAGAGCATGAGCACACAGGAAACACATGATTTATTAACCCCTTACTCCAATGTGAACGCAGTCTTTCTGTGGAAAAGGTGTGCTTTGTGCTGCGGAAGATTGAACTTAATATTCCATTCCCTACACTCTTAATGTAAATAATACCCTGCTTTATATTGTGTCTAAAGCGCTTCAATAGTTCAATCGTGTTTCATTGTCAGAGTTTATAATGTTTTATCTATACAAAGTCTACTTATATTTTCTACTTTTTAACGCTGTTTTAATTTCGAGATGTTTAATGATTTAGATGTCTAGTATTGTTTATTTCTACTCATGTGGAATGCTTTGTTTTGTTTTTGATGCTGCTGCAACACAAATATTTCCCAACTTGGGATCAATAAAGTACCTCTTATGTTATGTTATCTTATCTTATGTTATCTTATCTTATCTTATGTTATCTTATCTTATGTTATCTTTAGTGATGTCAAAATTATCGCGTTAACGGCGGTAATTAATTTTTTCAATGAATTGCGTTAAAATATTTAACGCATTTAACGCATGTGCAGAATGGCCCGCCCCATACGTGCCACCAGCGGCAGCGCCAGGGTATGGCTGGGGTAGGCTACACCCATACCAAGAAATGGCTTAGCCCCACCATGAACAATGATGTTAAAGTAAGCAAAATAAAGTCCGCCAACTCGCGCGGAGTAAATTGCACAGACAGCAGTTAGTCAGATTGATTTCAGTAGCCACGGTTTTGAAAACGTTTGTCACGTAGTGATCGTCTTCTCAATAGAACATCTTTGATAATGTCTTCTGGCCAATCAGAATCAAGATAACGGCGTGGTGTTGTTGCAGGAAGTCCCGACGCAGAATACTTTTGCTGTAGTACAGGGCAGAGCCATATAATAGTAATAATATGGCTCTGGTACAGGGGTGCACATAACTGGTACGTATAACTGGTTATGTGCGTAATCTGAAATGCGTACCGTCACTTGTGTCACAAAGCGCATTTGCGTACCGACGTACTTGTGAAGCTTTTCCAGAAGGCGGTTAGATCACCGGACGACAGAGTCGGTCTCCGTGTGCACAGACAGGCTGCTGTTAACGTCGGTCTGTACAACGGACTTGTGCTAAAACTACGCCAACCGGCTGCGGAGGGAGACTCCCCCCCTTCACTGGAGAACTGCGCTAAAACAGCTGATCACAACGTTCACACTCTGTGGTCACGAAGTACTCCACTAGCCCCCCCCCCTCTGTCGACTTTCCTGAAGTACTCCCCGTTGATAGAAATCAACAGGTAATTAATTAAGACCCCACGGTTTGATGATTGATAGGTGTGTGGGCTGTCTTTCATTTTGACACGCAGAACATTTTTATAATAAACATAGATGTTAAATGGATATATCCGCCTTCTTTCATTTATCTTTCCATTCCCAACAATATACATAAAGAAATGACATATTTTGGACATAGTTCGAATGGTGATTAATCTGATTAATTAATTTTTAAACTGTGATTAATCTGATTAAAAATGTTAATCGTTTGACAGCTCTAATTATCTTATGTTATCTTATCTTAACTTATGTTATCTTTGCTGCAGGACGCTGGTTGAGGAATAATCTAAAATCTAAAACATTTACATTTATTTCTATCGCACCTTTTAACCAAGGTAATTCAAAGTGCTTTACATAATATAAATAATACAAATAATGTAAAATACAGTGAATCTATTAGAAGAAACACAAGGTGACGTGAAATATATAAATATGCTTTAGATCCGTGAGTTTGTTTCAGACATTTTTTGAATAGATACAGCTTTCGAATTCAAAGCTTTCATCATGAAAAAGTCTGTTTATTTCAAACTTGTATTGGATGGTAAGGTTTTAGTGAGAATGTGTTTCTCACCTAGTGCTACAGCTGATGAATTAGACTTGGATTATACTGCATGCGTTATGCGTTTGTAAATGTATGTTGTCATATAGCTGTGTTAAACAATGCTGCTCTGAAGTCTTCACACTGGCTTCCTGTGTGTCGAAGAATAGATTTCAAAATACTGCTGCTGGTTTATAAAGCACTGAATGGTTTAGGCCCAACATACATTTCTGACCTCCTGCTAAACTATGAACCATCCAGATCTCTCAGGTCTTCAGGGACTGGTCAGCTTCCTGTCCCCAGAGACAGATCTCTCAGGTCTTCAGGGACTGGTCAGCTCTCTGTCCCCAGAGACAGATCTCTCAGGTCTTCAGGGACTGGTCAGCTTCCTGTCCCCAGAGACAGATCTCTCAGGTCTTCAGGGACTGGTCAGCTTCCTGTCCCCAGAGACAGATCTCTCAGGTCTTCAGGGACTGGTCAGCTTTCTGTCCCCAGAGTCAGAACTAAACATGGAGAAGCAGCGTTCAGTTACTATGCTCCAAACATCTGGAACAAACTCCCAGAAACCTGCAGGTCCGCTGCAACTCTGACTACTTTTAAATCCAGCAGGAAGACTTTTCTGTTTGTCGCTGCTTTTAATTGAACTATTCATATCTTAAACTGCACTGTAACTTTTATCTTTTAATGTTTATTTTATTATCTTGTATTTGAAATGCCTTTGTCTGAATGTATTTCATGTTTGTAAAGCACTTGAATTGCCTCGTGTTGAACGGTGCTATATAAATAAACTTGCCTTGAGGAATTGACTCACATGAATTCCTCCAGACGTTTCTGTTTACCGTGGAGACAAGAAAGCATCGTCTTATTCCAAATGTATGGTTGAAGACTTAGTTTGATTTTTGGAAAGACAAATTGCAAGCCACTGCAGATGAGAGACAACACCTCAGCAACGTCTTAAAGGTTTGGTTTTGTATTTAAGAAGTCTGTAGATGTTGGAGAATGTAGCTTAGCATGAGGAACTAAGCAGAAGATGTTTGAGAGAGAGAGCCCTGCTCACACACGAGAATGTACATTAGGAAACTCCTCCGACCTTCGAATGAACTCTAGCGTTTATGTTTTAATTATAAACCCAACTTCAGTTTCGAGAGCAAAGACCTGGCATGTATTCAAACTAAATTGAGAAGGTTAGAAGAAGTGTTTTGCCAATTTAAAAAGTGATTTGTGAAGACAGACCTACGAGCAATGTGTGTTCTTATCCAAACAGCTCTGATGAAATGAAGACGTCTGCTCTCACGGGGAGGAATCGCCAAACAAGAGACGGAAACTCGTCTTCTTATTGAACTCATAAAACTGAAGTTGGGCTGATAATCAAACCGTCAATTAGACTCGATGTTCCTGCCAAAGACCTGGCGTGTAATGAAGCTGCATTTAGTCATAATTGAAGTCGTTTGTGAAGACGGACTGACGAGTAATTGATATTAAATTTCATCTGAACATTTAGTTGGGTTCATTTCGTCCTATTAAGAGAGGAATACTTAAAGTGCAGACGA
Source organism: Champsocephalus gunnari (assembly GCA_036324595.1). NCBI lineage: Eukaryota > Metazoa > Chordata > Actinopteri > Perciformes > Channichthyidae > Champsocephalus > Champsocephalus gunnari. The sequence goes on from CM070431.1 coordinate 377,908, forward strand.
GGACTCTGTTACCGGGTGGAGAACAGATATGTTGGTGCTTCTAGAAACACTTTCTCTCCTGCACTGAAGATTTGCAGTGATTTCTCGATTGTACACACACACCTCCCTCCTTTATATCTGATGGTAGCTAGTTAGAGATGTCACTGAGAGGGGCGGGGGTAAGATTGATGAGGCAAACTTCCTGTGACCTTCCCGACCTCATCAGTGTCTTCAGGAGAGCTGCAGTCTCTTCGTTTTCAGCGAGTGCTCGGTTGCTACAAGCAATTCAAGATTTCCATTTTGTTTGTTGGTTGGCGGAACCTTTAGATCAGGGGTTCAAACTCAAGCCGTGACTTCATTGTCTGTGGCCCTCAAGAGCTCTGAAAGAATATAATACGTGTATTACACGGTTACATGCCGCTTTACAGAAGCACGTTGTCCCATAAACTACATGTCCCACAATGCATCTCATTTTGTGACATGAGCACGAAAGAGACTTTAATTTATTTGCCCTAGACTTCTGCTTTCAGACGTAGTTAATTGTGAAGTTATTACCCTATATAATAATAATCCAATGCAGAGGTAATGATGTAATATAATACATTATTTTATATATGTATACGTATATAGTCTTAAAGTTACAACCAGCCCTTCGAGTGCAACCATAATGCTGATGTGGCCCGCCATGAAATTGAGTTTGACCCCCTGCTTTAGCTCATAGAGTCAAGCTGTAAAACAGGAAATGTTGAGTACCCCAACGCTTAATGATATAACTGTAGAGTAGGGTCTCCAGCTCGTAGAAACTGCTGGACGCTAACCTGCATATGTTGGTCAAATTTCACAATTATCATAAGTTGCGTTAATTGGCATTTATTAGCATTGCAGCCAATAGTTGAGAACATTCGGATGATTTGAACACTATTGGAGTTGTGGGGGGTTATTGAGGATGCTAAATCAATTTCTGATATAGTTAAGATCCAAAATGGCAGTTGGAACTATATAGTGGACATGTTTGTAGTCCCAGTGGGCAGAATTGGAAGTTTTAGAGGATGTTGGATCATTTTTATTGGACAGATAGTTTATCTATTTGAAATAATGATGCATAGTAGAGGTAGATGTTGCTCTGTTGTGATTGGCGCTAAGCAATTCAAGATGTCCATTTGTCGTGTTCGTTGGTGGGCCCCTTAGATCACAGAGTCCGATTGTAAACCCATGTTGAGTACACCAAGGTTGTGTGTTAGAAATGTACAGTAGGGTCCCCAGCACATAGAAACTGCCGGATGCTAACCTGCATGGGCAATTTGCACAGTTAGCATAAGTTGCGTTACTTAGCATTTAATAGCATTGTCGGCAATAGTTGAGAAAATGGCTTGCACGATTTTGAGTTTTGGGGGGTTATTGAGTTTGCTGAATACATTTCTGATATTCTTAAGATCCAAAATGGCAGTAGGAACCTTAAGGTGGCCATCTTTGTAGTCCCAGTGGGCAAATGTTGACGTTTTAGAGGATGTTGTATCGTTTTTATTGGACGTATAGCTTATCTTTTTGAAATAATTGTGCATAAAATAAGTCGTTTTTACATTTCTAACGTAACATTCGGGGTCCTCAACATTTCTGGGTTCACAGAGCTGGTAAGTACACTTATAATACTTCATATCTAAACATATCAGCCCTTCTCCCCCTTTTGTCTCATGAAGATTTATGGTTTTAAATCTGATTTCCACTTTTATTTTGGGTATGTTTGTGCCCATCTTTGGCAATCCTCAAATATGTCCGCTGAGCTGAATCTGTAATATTACTCCAAAACCCCAATCGTCTGAACAATATCTCATAATGCCAAAAGCCCTGATGTTCCCCAAAAAAACAACCCCGAAGATCCAGAAATGCACTTTCTATCTGCAACAAACAGAAGGAAATATGGCTTATCACACAGAACGAAATATGACCCCGGGAGAGGGCAGTGAAATCGGGAGGGTTGGCAAGTATGCTCACACCACTGGAGGCTGAATGCAACACGTGATCAAATTACCTCCGTGTCACTTTTAATGACCTCAGGCTCCGTTAATCTTCAAAGTGTTTGAATGTCCAACTTTAATGTGCCGTGATATAAAAAGTGTATCATAACGTGTGTGTGTGTGTGTGTGTGTGTGTGTGTGTGTGTCTGTGTGTGTGTGTGTGTGTGTGTGTGTGTGTGTGTGTGTGTGTGTGTGTGTGTGGTGTGTGTGTGTGTGTGTGTGTGTGTGTGTGTGAAAGTTAATAGGGCTGTAGAGCAGAATGGTTTTTGGATGAGTCTCATCTGCGGCGCCTCATTACTTCAGACAGCTGATCTATAAATACTCGCTGCACGAAACCCACTCAGAGAGCATGACGACAAACAAACAGACAACAGACGAACAAACAAACAAACAAACTGCACAGAGAAATATATCGTAAAGAAATTAGAGAGATATTTGAGGATACTTGAAGCCTTAAAAGTGGTTTTAGTTCAACGAGCGTCATCGTTTGGAAGTGATGGAGGAAGTATTTAGACACTTTACTCGAGTAAAAGCACCAACATGTTATTGTCCAAATACTTCTTTACAAGTTAGAGTCCATCCATCCATCTATCCATCCATCCATCCATCCACCCATCCATCCATCCATGCACCCATCCATCCATCCATGCACCCATCCATCCACCCATCCATCCATCCATCCATCTATCCATCCATCCATCTATCCATCCATCCATCCATCCACCCATCCATCCACCCATCCATCCATGCACCCATCCATCCACCCATCCATCCATCCATCCATCTATCCATCCATCCATCTATCCATCCATCCATCCATCCACCCATCCATCCACCCATCCATCCATCCATGCACCCATCCATCCATCCACCCATCCATCCATCCATCTATCCATCCATCCATCTAGCCATTCATCCATCCATCCACCCATCCATCCATCCATCCACCCATCCATCCATCCATGCACCCATCCATCCATCCATCCACCCATCCATCCATCCATCTATCCATCCATCCATCTAGCCATTCATCCATCCATCCACCCATCCATCCATCCACCCATCCATCCATCCACCCATCCATCCATCCATCCACCCATCCATCCATCCATCTATCCATCCATCCATCTAGCCATTCATCCATCCATCCACCCATCCATCCATCCATGCACCCATCCATCCACCCATCCATCCATCCATCTATCCATCCATCCATCTATCCATCCATCCATCCATCCATCTATCCATCCACCCATCCATCCTGAAAGGCTCTCGGTCTCACAGAGAAGTTTAACAAATTGTTGTGTAAAATCAGGAGTACCAGAGTGAAGGATTAAAGGTGTGTGTGCGATGTGTGTGTGTGTGTGTGTGTGTGTGTGTGTGTGTGTGTGTGTGTGTGTGTGTGTGTGTGTGCGTGTGCGTGTGTGTGTGCATGTGTGTGCGTGTGTGTGTGAAGTAAAAGCCCTGCATGCAATTGACGCATTAAAGGGAAAATGTAGTTAATTTCCCAATCCCCACACATTGCACTCAATATTGGAAGTGTCCTCCTTAGCCACAACCCCAAATATCTCTCTAAAATGTTGTGGCTGTGAGTTTCTTAAGAAGAGCCAAAGCCTATCGCAGTCTATTTAGCAAAGTGCGGTCGCATTCAAACCAAAACAGGACGACCTGATCTCACCAGAATGCGTGACTCCACCACCACTCCTTAACACCGCATTGCGTGGTGGAGTCACGAACTTTGTTACATTTACGTGTCTGCACCACGCAAAATACCCCAATGTGAAGTGAATGAGGCTCCTTTGTCGTGGTGCACACACGCATTTCTACAACGTCCCGCAGTGAGCTTTTATTCTATACAACGTTTTTTAAAATCTACTTTATAGCTTGTAGTAACTCGCGGGAGGCTTCTTTTATTTTATTTGTATTCATAATTATTTGTATTTTTCGACAGAATGTATTATGGTGCATTAGTTACGAATCTTTGTTCTCTAAAAACAGTGCATTGTGGGTAATACAACTGTGATTTTTATTGCATTAGTTTTTAAGGAAGGCCAGAGCTTCAGCTGTGTCCAATAGATTGTTCCCTTTAGTTAACGTTTTTTAAAAAAACATTATATTCCGATTTGATCATGTCCCCTTTATTGTATTACGGAGAGCAATGTGAGCGTCCATTCCCATTGGATAACGGAGGATTTTACACCCGGAAGTAAGTATTCTCTTTACTGTCGATTGATTTTACAGTGATATCTGCACATAAGATCTCTAGCATCTAAAGCAATATTGGTAAATGATTTAATATCAGATTATAATATTGATATATGCTGTCTCACTGAAACTTGGTTGAGACATGAAGAATATGTCAGCATAAATGAGGCCACTCCACCCAGCCATGTCAACACTCATATTGCTCGAGGCACGGGCCGAGGAGGTGGAGTTGCAGCAATCTTTGACTCAAGTTTACTTATCAATACTAAACCAAAATGTAAATATACCTCTTTTGAAAGCCTCGTTTTTAGTCTTACGCATCCGACCTGGAAAACTTTGCAGCCAATCTTATTTGTTACAGTGTATCGTGCACCAGGTCCTTATTCAGAATTCTTATCAGAATTCTCTGAGTTTTTATCAACTTTGGTTCTTAAAACAGACAAAGTAATTATCGTAGGTGACTTTAATATTCATGTTGACGATGATAAAAATAGCCTTACTGTTGCATTTAACTCTATATTAGATTCTGTTGGTTTCTGTCAGAGTGCAAATAAACCAACCCACTGTTATAATCACACTCTCGACCTTGTTCTGACTTATGGTATTGAAATTGAGCAACTATTAGTCGAACCGCATAATCCTGCTTTATCCGACCATTTCTTAGTAACTTTTGAAGTACTGTTACTAGACTACAAAGCATTAGTCAAAAGCTCTTGCAGCAGAAACCTATCTGTTAGTGCTATAGCCACATTTAAGGAAGAGATTCCACCAATACTTAACTCGATAGCATGTCTGCATGTAGGGGAGGAAACTTATACAAAATGTACACCACCCCAAATTGATCATGTTGTTGATAGTGCTATAGATGCGCTGCGAATAAAATTAGACTCTGTTGCTCCTTTGAAAAAGAAGAAAATAAAACAACATAGATTAGCTCCATGGCATAATGCCGAAACCCGCAAAATAAAGCAAAGGTCGAGACAACTTGAAAGGATATGGCGTTCCACTAAACTTGAAGAATCTCGTTTAATTTGGCATATTACTCTCAATGAATATAAGAGAGCGCTGCGTAAAGCGAGAGCAGCCTACTACTCTTCATTAATAGATGAGAATAAGAATAATGCAAGATTTCTTTTCAGCACTGTAGCCAGGCTGACAGAGAGCCACATCTCCATTGAGCCTCCTATTCCCATAGCACTCAGTAGTAATGATTGGATGTGCTTTTTTAACGATAAAATTGTTACTCTTAGAAACAAAATTAATGACCTCTTGCCTTTGACCAGTATAGTGTTATCAACAGCTCCCGGAATCGTAAGTTCTAATATTACACTAGATAGTAAACTAGAATGTTTTTCAGCCATAAACCTTGAACAATTACATTCAATGATTCTCTCTTCTAAACCATCAACGTGCATGTTAGACCCAATTCCAACTAAGCTGTTGAAGGAAGTTTTTCCATTAATTAGCACTTCTTTATTAAATATTATGAATATGTCTTTATTATCAGGCTATGTTCCACAATCATTCAAAGTAGCAGTGATAAAACCGCTTCTTAAAAAGCACAACCTCGATCCAGAGGTTTTAGCCAACTATAGCCCTATTTCTAATCTTCCGTTCCTCTCAAAAATTCTTGAGAAAGCGGTCGCAAAACAGTTGTGTGATTACTTAAAAAACAATGATTTATTTGAAGATTTTCAGTCTGGCTTTAGAACACATCATAGCACAGAGACAGCTCTGGTTAAAGTCACAAATCACATTCTAATAGCCTCAGACAAGGGACTTGTCTCTATTCTTGTTCTGCTCGATCTCAGTGCTGCATTTGATACTATCGACCATGATATCCTATTGCAAAGACTAGAGCACTTAGTTGGCATACAGGGAACTGCTTTAGGCTGGTTTAGGTCCTATCTATCTGAACGCTCTCAGTTTGTACGTGTTAACGATGAATCTTCCACGCAAACCAAAGTTAGCCATGGAGTGCCACAGGGCTCAGTGCTCGGACCTATTTTGTTCACATTATATATGCTTCTGTTAGGCAATATTATAAGGAATCATTCTGTAAACTTTCACTGTTATGCGGATGATACTCAACTATATGTATCAATCAAGCCTGATGAAATTAATCATCTAAATAAAATTCAAGACTGCCTCAAGGACTTAAAAACGTGGATGACCTTAAATGTTTTGATGTTAAACACGACCAAAACTGAAGTTATTGTACTTGGCCCGAAGAATCTACGAAACAAATTATCTAAAGATATACTAACTATGGATGGCATTAATTTGGCCTCCAGTGAGACTGTAAGGAATCTTGGTGTTATATTTGATCAGGATTTATCCTTTAACGCCCACATAAAATCAATTTCAAGGACCGCCTACTTCCATCTACGTAACATTGCAAAAATCAGGCATATCTTGCCTCAAAGCGATGCAGAGAAACTAGTCCATGCATTTGTTACTTCTAGGCTGGATTATTGTAACTCTTTACTATCAGGGAGTACCAAGAAGTCAATCAAGTCGCTTCAGCTGATTCAAAATGCTGCGGCTCGTGTACTAACTAGAGTTAGGAAAAGGGACCACATTACTCCTGTTCTGGCTGCCTTACACTGGCTCCCTATAGAACACAGGATAGAATTTAAAATTCTTCTTCTCGCCTACAAAGCCCTTAATGGGCAGGCGCCATCTTACCTTAAATAACTCATTGTACCCTACTGGCCTACTAGGGCATTGCGTTCCAAGAATGCAGGGTTGTTGGTTGTTCCTAGAATCTCTAAAAGTACAATGGGAGCCAGAGCCTTTTCTTATCAAGCTCCACATTTGTGGAATCAGCTTCCAGTTTGTGTTCGGGCGGCAGACACCCTATCCGTTTTTAAGAGTGCGCTTAAGACCTTCCTTTTTGATAAAGCTTATAGTTAGGGCTGATTAGATTCAGCCCCTAGTTTTGCTGATATAGGCTTAGTTTGTCGGGGGACATCTTACTTCTTCCTTCTCTCTGTCTGTACCTGTGTACTCTCATGTTCCCATTAACCCAGCTTCCCCAAATGTCTTCTTTTTGGTGTCTATATACGCCGGGATCCGGAGTCATGGATGATCTTGGGCTATATAAATAAACATTGATTGATTGATTGATCTCACCAGAACGTGTGACTCCACCACGACTCCTTAACACCGCATTGTGTGCAGAAAAGCACTCCGTTGGTGGTGGTTTAGTGGCAACGCAGCATGCCTTCAATAAAGTTGTATCTTTAAGTTTTTAATTGAATTATAAGGAATTAAAGGTGTGTGCGTGTGTGTGTGTGTGTGCGTGCGTGCGTGTGTTTCTTTGTTTGTGTGTGTGTGTTTGGTCTGAATAACATATTACAAACAACAACTTCAATTATGGAGCTGTGATAAATTAGTTTTTAATTTACTTTCCTTACGGAGAGCTTAACCAGCAGCAGGGATTATACAACTTGTGTAGGAAGTCAGCTATAAAAAGTGTGTGTGTGAGTGTGTGTGTGTGTGTGCGTGCGTGCGTGTGTGTGTGTGTGTGTGTGTGTGTCAGCTGGTACTAAAGCGGCAGCAATGCTTATAAGAGGTTTTTTTCTGCAGAGTGCTGACAGAGCTGTTATCATCAGAATCAGGCCATAACATTGTGAAATCACAACACACACACACACACACACACACACACACACACACACACACACACACACACACACACAAACACACTCAAAGGTAGGCTACGTTGTGATGTCAGCAGGTGACAGGGAGGAGATGGGGTCACGGTGGACTCATCAAGAGAAAGACCATTTCCTTCAGGTAAGCAGTTTAAATCACTCACACACACACACACACACACACACACACACACACACACACACACACACACACACACACACACCTTGTATAGATAAGGTACATCACAGACATCTGTGTTGGAAAGCTTCTGACGATAACGTTTTCTATTACAGTTGTTCCACATTTATCGTTATGATTTTCCCTTTTTTTTTGTTCTACACGCAAAATAAATAAAAATCAAAAACTTCCGCAAACCAAGAACTCATATTTTAATTAAGTTAACATACATATTAACATGTTCAAGACCAGCAACCTAGCTTAAAAAAATCCTTTTGATTAAAGTTAAATTATTAAAGTGTATTATTAGTTATTTTCAATATTTTATATTTGACAGCCAAGGAGGGATAGAGTTTGGAGCTGCTTTCCTCTCCCCAGCACGAAAGAGGATTATATCAACAGAAAAGTGATTGGTCCCGTTTCTGGATCACCAAGACAACGACAGACTTCCCGGGTAGAACATTGGATTATTAACTTGTTTATTTTCAGAGCTTTATTTTGTTTGTTTTGTTTATTCCTCTATCAACTTTGTGCAAGTTGATAGCAGCTGAGAGACTTTGGGTTTCATTGGGGTGGGTGAGGGGTTTGCTGAAAGTGTTGTTTAATGATTAATAAAATGCCGGCTATGTTAATTTAATATTGTTTCTTCTATTTTTGTATTATCTTCTACTCCTCATTGAGAAGAAACCTTTTACATGTTACCTATTTTTATTTTCAAATAGACGTTACTGGAATTAAGAAAAACGATTTTCTTAATATTAATTAATAAAAAAAAGGTAAGATTAACAGTCTTCAATATATTATGAAATTAAATGTTCACATTTCCAAAACCAACTTTTGTTTTGTTTATTTGACCTATTAGAAATAAATTTCAACATTTTATTCATTTTTAAAAATCAAGTTTTTATTTGATAAACGTCCAAACATCCTGTAATTCATACAACGTAATATATAGTGTTCCATGTCAGTGTGTGTGTGTCTCTTTCTCCTCCTCCTCCACACCGTGCAACATGGCCAAAGTTTCTGCATTTTCTTTGTTGAAATATAATAAAGTCTTTGGTTTATCCACTCTGACCCTTACGTTTGCTCCTCATTGTGTTGCTGCTTTCGAGCCAGTCGTAACACCGTTCATTATTTTTGTAGATCGATAAATTATTTCCAGAAATACTGACTGAAAACATCCAGTTTTTCGCTGTTAATGAACCTCAACTTCTGACAGGTATGAATGCTTTTGCTCCCACTGATTACAGTTATATGATAGTGGTCCAAACATCATGAAACACCTCCCGTTGTCTGCTGGTGTTTTCGTTTCTGGGAAGAAGTCCAAGGTAAAGCGCCAGATTCATCAAATTAGAGGAAAACGATTCCTGGAGTGGAAAGCGCAGGGTCGAGCCAAAAACTGAGAAACATCGCCGTAAAAAAAAAGTCTCCAAGGTGAGCGAGGAGCGAGAGGAGCAGCTGGCTGCTTTAAGATGTTATAGTTTAACATAGAAAGCTGCAGGGATGAGTCCATCACTCTTAAATTAAATCAGCATTTGATCACTTCCTGGTCTGGAAGTCAATGGTCTTTGAATTGATTTTTGGTTGTTAGCCTGAAAAAAGGTCTGTGGTTAACCCAAGCTGAAGAGATTTTAACGTTTTGTTCTACGACATAAAATACGTCAGTAAATACCCCACTGGTGAATTTATAAATGGTGGTTGCTAACAAGTGTCTAAATGAGACGACTAGACGTCATCACGCTAACATTAGCCACCTTTAGCTTAGCGGTGGTGACGCGAAGTCAGGTGACCGTGCTGTAGTTCCTTTATAGCCCAACATTAGCCACCTTTAGCTTAGCGGTGGTGACGTGAAGTCATGTGACCGTGCTGTAGTTCCTTTATAGCCCAACATTAGCCACCTTTAGCTTAGCGGTGGTGACGTGAAGTCATGTGACCGTGCTATAGTTCCTTTATAGCCCAACATTAGCCGCCTTTAGCTTAGCAGTGGTGACGTGAAGTCATGTGACCGTGCTGTAGTTCCTTTGTAGCCCAACATTAGCCTCCTTTAGCTTAGCGGTGGAGACGTGAAGTCATGTGACCGTGCTGTAGTTCCTTTATAGCCCAACATTAGCCGCCTTTAGCTTAGCAGTGGTGACGTGAAGTCATGTGACCGTGCTGTAGTTCCTTTATAGCCCAACATTAGCCGCCTTTAGCTTAGCATAGTGATGTGAAGTCATGTGACCGTGCTGTAGTTCCTTTATAGCTCAACATTAGCCGCCTTTAGCTTAGCGGTGGTGACGTGAAGTCATGTGACCGTGCTGTAGTTCCTTTATAGCCCAACATTAGCCTCCTTTAGCTTAGCGGTGGTGACCTGAAGTCATGTGACCGTGCTGTAGTTCCTTCATAGCCCAACATTAGCCACCTTTAGCTTAGCGGTGGTGACGTGAAGTCATGTGACCGTGCTGTAGTTCCTTTATAGCCCAACATTAGCCGCCTTTAGCTTAGCAGTGGTGACGTGAAGTCATGTGACCGTGCTGTAGTTCCTTTGTAGCCCAACGTTAGCCTCCTTTAGCTTAGCGGTGGAGACGTGAAGTCATGTGACCGTGCTGTAGTTCCTTTATAGCCCAACATTAGCCGCCTTTAGCTTAGCAGTGGTGACGTGAAGTCATGTGACCGTGCTGTAGTTCCTTTATAGCCCAACATTAGCCGCCTTTAGCTTAGCATAGTGATGTGAAGTCATGTGACCGTGCTGTAGTTCCTTTATAGCTCAACATTAGCCGCCTTTAGCTTAGCGGTGGTGACGTGAAGTCATGTGACCGTGCTGTAGTTCCTTTATAGCCCAACATTAGCCTCCTTTAGCTTAGCGGTGGTGACCTGAAGTCATGTGACCGTGCTGTAGTTCCTTTATAGCCCAACATTAGCCACCTTTAGCTTAGCGGTGGTGACGTGAAGTCATGTGACCGTGCTGTAGTTCCTTTATAGCCCAACATTAGCCTCCTTTAGCTTAGCGGTGGTGACGTGAAGTCATGTGACCGTGCTGTAGTTCCTTTATAGCCCAACATTAGCCACCTTTAGCTTAGCGGTGGTGACGTGAAGTCATGTGACCGTGCTGTAGTTCCTTGAGAGCCCAACATTAGCCGCCTTTAGCTTAGCGGTGGTGACGTGAAGTCATGTGATCGTGATGTATTTCCTTTATTGCCCAACATTAGCCGCCTTTAGCTTAGCATAGTGATGTGAAGTCATGTGACCGTGCTGTAGTTCCTTTATAGCTCAACATTAGCCGTCTTTAGCTTAGCGGTGGTGACGTGAAGTCATGTGACCGTGCTGTAGTTCCTTTATAGCCCAACATTAGCCTCCTTTAGCTTAGCGGTGGTGACCTGAAGTCATGTGACCGTGCTGTAGTTCCTTTATAGCCCAACATTAGCCACCTTTAGCTTAGCGGTGGTGACGTGAAGTCATGTGACCGTGCTGTAGTTCCTTTATAGCCCAACATTAGCCTCCTTTAGCTTAGCGGTGGTGACGTGAAGTCATGTGACCGTGCTGTAGTTCCTTTATAGCCCAACATTAGCCTCCTTTAGCTTAGCGGTGGTGACGTGAATTCATGTGACCGTGCTGTAGTTCCTTTATAGCCCAACATTAGCCACCTTTAGCTTAGCGGTGGTGACGTGAAGTCATGTGATCGTGATGTATTTCCTTTATTGCTTAACGTTAGCTTTTTACTTCAGAAATCATAAAGTGGTGTTAATATGTAGAGATTATTATTATATTAACTAAACTTGTAAGTATCATACACATTTGTTTGACAGAGATTAATATCCTACATAATCCAAAATCACACGGAGAAATCCCATTGGATCAGAGAGATGTTGCCTTCAGGGACCAACATAGAAATATGACATCTCTGGACCACTTTATAAGGCCTGGTGTTATTCCTAAAAGTGTTAGGTTGAGAGTTCTGTGTCCTTTGGAAAAACATTTCTATTTGCATTGGCAAACGTTTTAAACATTCGTCCATTTAGTGTCTTTTATGCACAGCCTGAAATGAATCTTAATGAGCATCCACAGATGGAAAAACATCTACAGTTGATTGGTTGTTTTCTCCGTTAACTTTTCCTGACAGTGTTTACATTCAGTATGTTTAGAAACTGATGAAACAAAAAAACTAAATTAAAATCTGCCTTTCTGATTCATTCACAGCAGGAATAACAATAACTCTCTGAGAAATTCATTCAGACTTCATATGGAATAATTTGCATGTATGTCTCGATGGAAACAATATGTGAAATTTCTTGTAAATGTAAAAACTGTCTTTCATTAGTTTTCCTGCAATATGCACTCATAGAAAAACTAAAGCTTGATTAAGGCTTTGTTATATTCAGACACTCACACACACTTCATGACTTTCTCTATAAATATGAAGACTTCTAAAACTCCTTTAACAACTTTTCTGCGTGAAAACACAGAGTCTAATTTGGAGGACCGTGCAAAATCTTAGTGAGTAGTATATTGGTCATATAATAGAACATGTTGATGTGTTTTGGGATTTTTGAGGTTTTGCCATTTGTTCTATGAAATGTGATTTATGAAGGTTTTTAAAATGTTTTGTTATATGTTGCAACGTGCAAATAAGTTGTGTTTTGTGAAATGTTGCTGTGTATTTCACAAAAACACAACATTCAATGTTTTCTTCTGTGAAATGTTTTTGCGTTTTATTACATTTAGTTCTCTAAATGTCTAGTCTACGTATTTTTATATTCACGGTAAACTGTTATATTTTCTCTCCTTTAGTTCTGTTTTATCTTCTATAGATTTTTATATCGGAGCTATAATTGTTTATTTTCTACTCTTTGCTTTATTTCTAATCATGTGTAATTCTTTGTTTTTATTTAAGATAATTAAAGTATATCTTATCTTATTTTAACAGAAAAGTTGTTATATTTCACCAAATCAACAACACATCGGCTGCTTGTACAGATTGGCATTTTGTCCATTAATCCCTCCTCAATAATCCCTCGTGAACTCCAAATGAAGTCCTTTCTGACATCTCCAGTCTTCCTCCATCTTTAGGTCCCACGTCAGTTACTGTAGTCGGTTATTTGGTGAGAAAAAAAATACTTTTTGCCAGAACTCTAATTTACGTAGAAGCCCACCCGGCAAAACTGGACTGAAATGTGTCCCGGTGGCATTCCCCTCACCTCCGAGTGACGTAAAAAACAAACCTACTTCCTCTCCAGTTATTCCCACATTATATAAACTTCTAAAAGCTACGCACGACGCTCGCAACAACTTTCATTTGCCCATGTAGTAAGATAGAACTGGTTTAACCCTTAGATGCCCGAGTGACTGGACCCTACACTCTTCCATAAGTGGGTCAAAAAGGACCCGTATTTTTATGCCATTTTTGTCATTTTGGTTCAGAGAAATCCCTTGTATAATATTTAGTATTATATTTTGGTTCATACTACAAATATTTTATGTTTAATTTTTCACTATTTATAATTTTTATATATATATTTTTTCCCCATAGAATTCCATAGGAAATGCATGCGGGTCGTTTTTGACCCACTTATGGAAGCTTGGGGTAGAAATACAAAAACTACAATTTCTTAAAATGTAAATTACAAATTTGAATGGCATGATATCCAAAACATGATTTGGAGGAATAGCTGGATTATGAAATGATACAAAAATGTAATTACAAAGTTACTTCAAGAAAACCACCTCACCAGGTCCAAAGAGACCCACGTATGCATCTGAGGGTTAAGACAAAAACACAATAGATACGAAGATACAGGGACGTGTCGACGACTTCCTCCGTTTTAATCTAACGGCAACCTTTTCCAATGTTATTATGTGAAAGAGATTTTGGTGGCGTGTGAATGTTGTCCAATAATCCCTTTCAACATCATTCATGAAGACGAAAACAAGTCTTCCTGTTGCAGTTTGTGCTCATTTAACTGAAAGACGCTTTCTAACCACCCGCCTCCAGTTTCCCTCCATTTACAGTTCCTGTATCTCACATCAGTTCCCTCTTCAGTTACTGTAGTCGGTTATTTGGTGAGAAAACATTTATTTTTAGCCCGAACCCTAACCCTAATGTATGTAGAAGCCCACCTACTTCCTCTCCAGTTAATCCCACATTATATAAACTTCCACCTGACCTTCGCCACAACTTTAATTTGCCCATTTAGTAAGGGAGAACTGGTTTAGGAAAGAAAACCAATTGATACGAATGTACACGGACTAGTGGCGACGATTTCCTCTGTTGATGTAAATCTAACTGCAACCTTTTCCAATGTCATCAAACACATGTTGATAGCGTGTGAATGGTAATCCCTTTCCTCGAGTCTTCCCGCTGCAGTTTGAGCTCATGCTACTGGAAGAAGCGACACTTTCTAACCACTGTGTATTAACGTTTAGCTGTCTCCCCTTCAGGTCCCTTCCTCCCCACGATGATGGAACATCTTTGCGTTTTAATCTTGAGGACACAGTTCATCATATGTCCCCCCCGACAGAGCCCTTATTGATTCGCTCTGCCTCTCACATCGATGCTATCCTCAGCGTCTATTTAAAGTCGATCTCAACACGGAGGGTGGTGACACGACGGAGGCTTTTATTCTCTCCACGCTCACATTCAGCTCCAACAAATGAGAACCTGTTTCCCCAACAATAGCATCCTTTCTCTCGACGGAGACGGAAAACTGAGAGAATAATTCAATAATAGAGTGCTACGAAGGCCGTGATTAAAAATGGAGAGGTGCCACTCAGCGGGAACAAAGACAGGGTAACACAAAGAGGAGGAAGATGGAGGAGGTGGATGCAGATGCATTGATGGATTCATGAGCTGTGTCCCTCTTTGTCTGAGCTACAATGAAATCTGCCTCCGGCACGAATGGAATCCATTTTCCAGCCGACCATGATTATCTCGTCTTTATTATAACACTGATGTGTCTTTTATATCCACGCCTCGGTGTAATTCAATTCATTTTTCACCAGGTCTGACTTCTTGATGCTGAATGGGTCCCTTCTACAGAAGAGACACATTTCATTATTTAGTTCAACCCGTGCCGACTGGCTGCGCAAAATAACCAGCTTTAAGGAATTTCAATGCAAGCAGGTGAAGGGGTTCAGTTGAGGGTTATATTAAATATTATCAACACAATACGGGCCATTATTTTAAATCCCTGCAGCTTTGCATAGCGTCACCAGCTTCACCCGTCACCAGCTTCACCCGTCACCAGCTTCACCCGTCACCAGCTTCACCCGTCACCAGCTTCACCCGTCACCAGCTTCACCAGCTTCACCCGTCACCAGCTTCACCCGTCACCATCTTCACCAGCTTCACCAGCTTCACCCGTCACCAGCTTCACCAGCTTCACCAGCTTCACCCGTCACCAGCTTCACCAGCTTCACCAGCTTCACCAGCTTCACCAGCTTCACCCGTCACCAGCTTCACCAGCTTCACCAGCTTCACCAGCTTCACCAGCTTCACCCGTCACCAGCTTCACCAGCTTCACCAGCTTCACCAGCTTCACCAGCTTCACCCGTCACCAGCTTCACCAGCTTCACCAGCTTCACCCGTCACCAGCTTCACCAGCTTCACCAGCTTCACCAGCTTCACCCGTCACCAGCTTCACCAGCTTCACCAGCTTCACCAGCTTCACCCATCACCAACTTCACCAGCTTCACCCGTCACCAGCTTCACCCATCACCAACTTCACCAGCTTCACCCGTCACCAGCTTCACCAGCTTCACCAGCTTCACCAGCTTCACCCGTCACCAGCTTCACCAGCTTCACCAGCTTCACCAGCTTCACCCGTCACCAGCTTCACCCGTCACCAGCTTCACCCATCACCAACTTCACCAGCTTCACCCGTCACCAGCTTCACCAGCTTCACCCGTCACCAGCTTCACCAGCTTGTCTGAGCTACAATGAAATCTGCCTCCGGCACGAATGGAATCCATTTTCCAGCCGACCATGATTATCTCGTCTTTATTATAACACTGATGTGTCTTTTATATCCACGCCTCGGTGTAATTCAATTCATTTTTCACCAGGTCTGACTTCTTGATGCTGAATGGGTCCCTTCTACAGAAGAGACACATTTCATTATTTAGTTCAACCCGTGCCGACTGGCTGCGCAAAATAACCAGCTTTAAGGAATTTCAATGCAAGCAGGTGAAGGGGTTCAGTTGAGGGTTATATTAAATATTATCAACACAATACGGGCCATTATTTTAAATCCCTGCAGCTTTGCATAGCGTCACCAGCTTCACCCGTCACCAGCTTCACCCGTCACCAGCTTCACCCGTCACCAGCTTCACCCGTCACCAGCTTCACCAGCTTCACCAGCTTCACCCGTCACCAGCTTCACCCGTCACCATCTTCACCAGCTTCACCAGCTTCACCCGTCACCAGCTTCACCAGCTTCACCAGCTTCACCAGCTTCACCAGCTTCACCCGTCACCAGCTTCACCAGCTTCACCAGCTTCACCAGCTTCACCCGTCACCAGCTTCACCAGCTTCACCAGCTTCACCAGCTTCACCAGCTTCACCAGCTTCACCCGTCACCAGCTTCACCAGCTTCACCAGCTTCACCCGTCACCAGCTTCACCAGCTTCACCAGCTTCACCCGTCACCAGCTTCACCAGCTTCACCAGCTTCACCAGCTTCACCAGCTTCACCCGTCACCAGCTTCACCAGCTTCACCAGCTTCACCAGCTTCACCAGCTTCACCCGTCACCAGCTTCACCAGCTTCACCAGCTTCACCCGTCACCAGCTTCACCAGCTTCACCAGCTTCACCAGCTTCACCCATCACCAACTTCACCAGCTTCACCCGTCACCAGCTTCACCCATCACCAACTTCACCAGCTTCACCCGTCACCAGCTTCACCAGCTTCACCAGCTTCACCAGCTTCACCAGCTTCACCCGTCACCAGCTTCACCAGCTTCACCAGCTTCACCAGCTTCACCCGTCACCAGCTTCACCCGTCACCAGCTTCACCCATCACCAACTTCACCAGCTTCACCCGTCACCAGCTTCACCAGCTTCACCCGTCACCAGCTTCACCAGCTTCACCAGCTTCACCCGTCACCAGCTTCACCAGCTTCACCAGCTTCACCAGCTTCACCCATCACCAACTTCACCAGCTTCACCCGTCACCAGCTTCACCCATCACCAGCTTCACCAGCTTCACCAGCTTCACCCGTCACCAGCTTCACCAGCTTCACCAGCTTCACCTGTCACCAGCTTCACCCGTCACCAGCTTCACCCATCACCAACTTCACCAGCTTCACCCGTCACCAGCTTCACCAGCTTCACCAGCTTCACCAGCTTCACCAGCTTCACCAGCTTCACCAGCTTCACCAGCTTCATCCAATCCACTCCAACTATTAAAATAGCACATTTTGAAAGTGTTGTACATCAATAAATATATCAAACAAAGCAGCATGAATACATTTAGACAAATAGATAGGACATAAAATGTAAAACACGAGACAATAAAACCATACAGATGGAAAACTCTCATACACGATGTAAAAACAATATTAAACACAAGGAAAGCAAAACCCTAATTTAAAACACAGCCTGATAAGTCTTATGCGGTCTGCAAAAGCACGGGAGAACAAGAGGGTCTTTAAACGATATGTAATAACAGGCTAAGTGAGAGCACGTCTGATCGTTCCGCAGCCTGGGAGCAAACCTTTACGAAACAAACTGTTTTCAGGCTTTTAATGAACTGTTATTTGGTTGCAGCAGTTTCCCAGGAGAGAAACTAACCATCTCCGATTAGCAACATGTGATTACCGTAGTATTCCCTGACCTGCGTGTGTTGATTCCAGCTGCCAGAGATGTTGGTATAAAGATGTGATACCCACAGTTAGAAACAATCAGATGCTGCAGAACACACACACACACACACACACACACACACACACACACACACACACACACACACACACACACACACACACACACCGCTCCTCTCCTCCTCAGATAACAGGATTGTGTGTGATTACACTCTAAATGTTTTTTAATCTCCAGACACGACTGAAATGTAAAAGATTTAGATGTCCTCCAACACACTCTGAGATACCCTCGCCTCCAGTGCAATTAATCAGTGTGTGTGTGTGTGTGTGTGTGTGTGTGTGTGTGTGTGTGTGTGTGTTATAATAATCTAATTCTTATTTTGTACAGACAATCCAAACAATGTTTTAAAAGGGGAATTAGGATTGATTGATAAATGTTTTTGTAAAAGTGAATTGTATTATATATAATTGCTTGAATTGAAAAAGTATTAAAAAATAAGTAAAATAATAATAACAATAAATAAAACTAAACCAAAAAACGAAATAACATGTTCAACTAATAAATAGAAAATAGTCAAATTAACAAAAACATTCAAATGTATTTTAAGTGGTTTAATATATCTATATTAATAAATACATAATAATTAAACTGAGACATTTAATATAGTATATTATAATATTGATATTAAGATCATTTAAATGTCTTAAAAGGAACAGGAGCACGTGTTTAAACCCAACATCTCCCTCTGATTTCTTCCTGGATGTTAAAGCAGAGCAGCAGGTCATCTCTCGGGAAGACGTTCACACTCATTACCAAACGTCCTCGTGCTCTCCTCGTCTCACAGGAACTCGATTGAACAGCTCCGGAGACGTCCTGTAACAGATATTCATATTTCTCAGAGCTTCAATATAAAGTCATTACATTTCCATAACTACTTCTCCTTACAGGTGCTTTCAGTTTCTGGGAAATGCATCACAGTCGGCCCACAGCTATAATAATGTACTGTGCGTGATTACCCCCGCTGCCGCTGAGCCTTAAATGCACTCATGTAACCTCTGCGGGAGACGATGGAAGGAAATTGCCTCAAATTACCTTCAAAATCTGTTTTCAGTTTTCACCATTGAGGTCACCGAGGTCCGGACGTCCGTTACTGTTTTTAATAAAAGTCGTGAAATAACGTGGCATAATTCACAAGGTTCTTTGTAGTAGTTATATTTACTGCCGATGGGGGCGCTGCCCGACTACGTAGCCTCGATTAAAGCAAACAGAAGAAGACGACATGTATCAACAAAACCACCGCAGCCCGGACTTGTACCGGAGCGGCGAAGGAGTGATGAGGTAGAGATCTGAGTCCAGCGGGCTGCTTGTGTTCCTGCTCATCAGGACATCATTCTTTCACACAGAGACGTCACGAGCTACCCACAATGCAACACGCGCCATATATATATATAAATACGCCATTTTCATGGAGGTGCAAATATCCTGGAAGTGCGAATATAAACAGCTAGCTAACGTAGCCAGGCAGAGCGCACTAGTTTTTTTTTCTGAATTAACGACCGAAGAAATCGCTGCATGTCTTCGGATTACATCTCTGGACTTGAGGGGTGTGCTCGAGGTCGTTACCAGCGTGAACTAGAGCTGTGTGGGTTGTCGGATTGCCCTTACAGACTGCCTGCAGATGTATGGAAAAATGACAGTGGCCTTCGTCGATTTTGGCTGCATCTACGTCTAATTTCTGGAAACACCAGGTGAACACCCCACTTGTCACCATAATATTATCATGCCATTGCATTTATGTGGTATTTTAGAGTTGACTAGATATTGATTAAAGCGATAGACTATGATATTCAGTACAGGAAGCTAAGCAATACCTAGACGGTGTACGGCTGTTTGCACCTCGCGTAAAACGGCGGATACCGGAAGTACGGTGTCGCGCTCGGCCCAATACCCGTATGTGTGTGTGAAAGGATATGACCAGCAGATCCTGTGAACGCTCTACGTTAGTCAGTGGACGTCCGGCAACATGCACACTAACTTATATTGCAGCTATAGGCTATACTTTGGTATAAATCCCATGAATAAAATAGCTGGAGAGTTAATTGCATGCATTCAATGTCAGACCTTTTAACGAAACGTTCAACGCTTTTCTTTCATTATAATTTGAGTAAAAGTTTAAAGAGGTAACATTGTATTGTTTTCTTTCCCTGACACAGATATAATGAAAAGACTATCTTTCCAAGCTCTGCTTTGGTTAGGGAGATACGGGACAGGTAGAGAGAAAGAGAGAAAGGGATGGAAGTCAGAGAGGAACTGCAGGGACAGCCTTCTGAGCCCAGGGCTGCATTTACATTATGTCCATGTGCTGTTCAACATAAACTACGTGGGCTTAATAACCCCGTCTATCTATCTGCAAAGTGAAATGAAATAAATGTCTGAATTATTGTTAATACATTGGCAGCAGCGACAAGTGAGGAGGAGCATACAGCTGTTTAGCCCTGAGCCTGTTTTTCAAGTCTCAGGGTCGAAAATGATATTCCCAGAACAAATGGCCATATCTTCTCAGAGAGTTACATTAATAATCGTTTTTCTAAAAGTAATGATAAACCTGTGAGTTGGAAAAGTCAGAATCAATATAGATGTTTTTTATTTTAAAGAAAATTCAGAATGAACACAGTAAAAAACTGTAAATTATAGTGTCCGTCCTAACATTATTTTTTACTTATAGTGAAAACTACCCTTGGATGATGGTAAGGTAGACTAAAAGCTTTAGGAATCCAAAGTACAACATATAATAAGTGTAAGTGAAACTTCTGCAGCAATAGAGAGTCAGGACTCAGAGACACACGAGGAGGGTTGGAGCTTTGATGTCAAACACTGGTATTTATTACAAGTATCGGCCGGAGAAATTCATGTCACAAGTCACAGTAAGAGGTTCTGACTGCACGGGTGGGTTTCCACATCAATTCTGCCCAGCCTCTCTCTCGATAGACCTTTTAACTAGTTTATAAAGAGTAAACCTGTAGACTAAAAGCTTTAGGAATCCAAAGTACGACAGATAATAAGTACCCTGTATCAAGATTGATGCAAAACAAGTGATATTTGACCTTTTTAGACAGATTTAGCAACAAAAACACTTCTGGGGCCATTTTCCATATCTCTGGCCCCCCTTCTTCAATTTTGACATGTGACATCTCTTCCTGACCGTCCGAGCCAATAGAATCGAAGGGAAATCGTCCCATAGACTCTCATGTTAAAAAGAAAAGATGGCGTCATTCGCGCATGCAAGTTTTCAGCAGAGTTTAGGAATATCCCTGTTCTGATATCTTGAAACGGAAAAGCAGTTTTATTGCTTATAGATTATCATAAAATGTCAAAGGGGACACAGCCACATTGGATATTAACCTATGGATTAACTACAGCATCGTTTTTATCGTTTTAATGGCATTGAAGAACAGTTTTGACCAGACAAAGACAAGGTAAGCCATGTTAGCATTTTTGGCTACCTAACGATACATGTTTTAATGTAGGTTTTTGTTATTTTCTCCGCGAATTTGTAATCTTTGAGTGTTAAGGTGGGTACCAATAGATTCTGTATCTCCTTATGATCATAAACGATGTGTTGGATGTGCACCTAGGATAAGTAATAAGGGAGCTAGGTCTAGGATAGGGTAACCAGACCCCCGTTTTCCGGGGACAGTCCCCGTTTGTATTGGCCTGTCACCGGTTGAAACTGTCCCCGGAAATGTCCCCGTTTTTTACACATAGCAAGGTGAAATAAAACGTTTCATGTCAGGAAACATTGGGTAAACAGACTGTGGTCAAGCCAGCCCCCACTTCGGAAAACACAGTCAAGCCAGCCCGCACGTTGTATTGCGGTGCGCGAATATCCTATGCATTACGGTAGAGGCCTGTAGAAACTGCCTTCAAAATAAAAGCACAAAAAACACACCAACCATATTCATATATACTGGAGCTTAAGTTAAGAAATATGTACTATATAATGTGATCAATAATAATTTAAAACAAACTATGTATAGCTACCACATTATAACTGAGTGAATGTAAAATGTAATTATGAAGACATATATCTGACATTTCCACTGGGTGACTCATTTCAATTGATGTTGACACCATCTCTCAACACTCCTAAAATAACATTACTTTCTGAACACAATTTAAAATGTATGCTGTTTAAAATCTCAAATTAGATCGATATTGTCCATTTAAAATTTGATTATTATTTAATGAAAACTGTCCATAATCAACGAGTCATTCGAAGTCAATCAAATACTTATTTCACTTCAGGGTCATAGGAGACCCCATCTAGTCAATCAGAGAAAATCAGGATAATCTGATGTAGAATTTCAAAATAAAATACTTTTGAAATCTCATATATGGGCTATCGTCCTTCTGTTTTTATACAAGAATAAATAAAAAACTGTCAAATTATCAAAGACTTATTTCACTCTGATAACAGGACACCTGATCTAATCACTCAGAGAATAAGAACAATCTGATGTAGAGTTTCAAAATAAAAGACCTTTTAAAGTCTCATATATGAGCTATCCTCTGTTTTTAGATAGGAATAAAACAAAAACTATCCACTATCAAAGACTTATTTCACTCCAGGGTGATTGCAGGACACCCCATATAATCACTCAGAGAATCAGGACAATCTGATGTACAGTTTCAAAAGACCTTTGAAGTCTCATATATGATCTATTGTCCTTCTGTTTGTATCCAACTGTTCAAATGTTCGAATTACATTGAACCAGAATTGTCCCCCTTTTTTCTTTAACAGTGAAGAAAATTGGATATGTTAAAGATATATTGACCGCAAAACTCAAAATGTCTCCGGTTTTAATTTTGAAAATCTGGTCACCTTAAGCTAGGAGTGATTTTCGGTGCAGTAATAGGTTAGCATGTTTCGCTTGGGGCTAATTCAGAGGGTCAGTGTTAGCATTTTGAGTTATAAAAAATAAAAAAAATAAAAAGATCAGTTAAATTAGTTTTTTTTCCCCGTAATATGGATATAAAACATTCATAGTTTATTAAATATGAAGGTTCCTTAGACGTTGTTTCCTGCAAATGACGCGATTTCGGCCCCGGATATGGGTCCGTGGGGCTTAAGAGGTTAATCAACAGCTGGGCAGAGAGAAAGAGAGAAAGGGATGGAAGTCAGAGAGGAACTGCAGGGACAGCCTTCTGAGCCCAGGGCTGCATTTACATTATGTCCATGTGCTGTTCAACACAAACTACGTGGGCTTAATAACCCTGTCTATCTATCTGCAAAGTGAAATGAACTAAATGTCTGAATTATTGTTAATACATTGGCAGCAGCGACAAGTGAGGAGGAGCATACAGCTGTTTAGCCCTGAGCCTGTTTTTCAGGTCTCAGGCTCGAAAATGATATTCCCAGAACAAATGGCCATATCTTCTCAAAGGGTTACATTAATAATATTTTTTCTCAAAGCAATGATAAACTTGTGAGTTGGATGTAGAAAAGTAAGAATCAATATAGATGTTTTTTATTTTAAAGAAAATTCAGAATGAACACAGTAAAAAACTGTAAATTATAGTGTCCGTCCTAACATTATTTTTTACTTATAGTGAAAACTACCCTTGGATGATGGTAAGGTAGACTAAAAGCTTTAGGAATCCAAAGTACAACATATAATAAGTGTAAGTGAAACTTCTGCAGCAATAGAGAGTCAGGACTCAGAGACACACGAGGAGGGTTGGAGCTTTGATGTCAAACACTGGTATTTATTACAAGTATCGGCCGGAGAAATTCATGTCACAAGTCACAGTAAGAGGTTCTGACTGCACGGGTGGGTTTCCACATCAATTCTGCCCAGCCTCTCTCTCGATAGACCTTTTAACTAGTTTACAGAGAGTAAACCTGTAGACTAAAAGCTTTAGGAATCCAAAGTACGACAGATAATAAGTACCCTGTATCAAGATTGATGCAAAACAAGTGATATTTGACCTTTTTAGACAGATTTAGCAACAAAAAAAACACTTCTGGGGCCATTTGGGTGGATTTTCCTTATCTCTGGCCCCCCTTCTTCAATTTTGACATGTGACATCTCTTCCTGACCGTTCGAGCCAATAGAATCGAAGGGAAATCGTCCCATAGACTCTCATGTTTAAAGGAAAAGGTGCGCATGCAAGTTTTCAGAAGAGTTTAGGAATATCCCATTTTAGTTTAGGAATATCTGATATCTTGAAACGGAAAAGCAGGTTTATTGCTTATAGATTATCAGAAAATGTCAAAGTGACACAGACACATTGGATTAACCTATGGATTAACTTCAGCAGCGTTTTTATCGTTTTAATGCCATTGAAGACCACTTTTGACCAGACTACCACACAGGTGAGCCATGTTAGCATTTTTAGCTACCTGCCGCCACATGTTTTGATGTCTGTTTTTGTTTATAAAGTCGCAATTTCGTAGAATTGAGTGATAATGAGGGGTAGCCTGATGCTGTGTCTCCTCACAGTGTGAAACGATGTGTTGGATGTGCAGAAAAGATAAATAATAAGGTTTTGTGAGTGAATTTCGGTGCAGTAATCTGTTAGCATTTTTCGCTCATTGCTAATTCAGAGGCTCAGCGTTAGCATTGTGTGTTTTAAAAAAAAATTGATCAGTTAGATGAGTTTCTTCCCGTTACATGGATATAAAACATTCATAGTTTTATGCTCCACCTCTCACTACTCTTTTTAACCTCTCCCTCAGCACTAACACAATTCCAAAATTGTGAAAGTCAGCTTATGTCTTGCCTTTGCTAAAAGGAGGGGAGGCCACCTTATTAAATAACTATAGGCCAATCTCTAAATTGTCAGTTCCGGCTAAGGTTCTTGAACGCCTAGTGAGTGAACAGGTAAAGGTATTTTTATGTACAAATGACATCCTGTCTGAACATCAGTCAGGCTTCAGAAAGAAACACAGCACCATCACTGCCACAATGAAAGTGGTGAATGATGTGGCGAGTATTTTAGATAATAAGCAGAGTTGTGCAGCACTGTTTATTGACCTTTCCAAAGCGTTTGACACCGTTGATCATCTCATCTCAAAGCAGAGGCTACTCAGTAATATTGGCCTATCCAGCCTTGCAGTGGGTGGTTTGTGAACTACCTCTCTGAAAGGTCCCAATGTGTTCACTTTGATGGACTGTCTTCTGAGTGGTTGAACATTTCTAATGGTGTACCACAAGGTTCTGTTTTAGGACCACTTTTATTCTCCATATATATTAACAGTGTAGGTGAAAATGTGGATGAAGCTACTTTACATTTTTATGCGGATGATACTGTGATGTATTGTGCAGGTCCCTCCATTAAAGAGGCTGTTGTTAAATTACAAGCTGTTTCTAACACTATTCAGACTCAGCTCTCTGAACTAAAGCTTCTTTTAAATGTGGATAAAACCAAGGTAACGCTCTTTTCTAAAGCTAAAAAGACACCAGAGCCTGTTTTAGATATTGTAACTACACAAGGAACAAAACTTGAAGTTGTTGCCTGTTACAAACACCTAGGTATCTGGCTTGATGATTGTCTCACTTTTAAACTTCATGTCAATAACCTGCTTAAAAAGCTGAGGGTTAGGCTAGGTTTCTTTTTCAGAAACAAGTCCTGCTTCTCGCTTGAGGCCAGGAAAAGGCTCTGTGACCTTTGACCTGTGCTGGACTCTGGGGATCTGATGTATATGAAAGCACCTGCCAATTGCCTGGTCAAGTTAGATGCTGCGTATCACAGCGCACTGAGATGTGTGACAGACTGTAAAGCATTAACCCATCACTGTACCCTGTATGTGTCAGGATTATTATGTCATGT
This sequence comes from Champsocephalus gunnari, assembly GCA_036324595.1. Lineage (NCBI taxonomy): Eukaryota > Metazoa > Chordata > Actinopteri > Perciformes > Channichthyidae > Champsocephalus > Champsocephalus gunnari. The sequence goes on from CM070431.1 coordinate 403,570, forward strand.
CACGTTTCTATGTCTAGGTGTGGGTGTGTTTCCGTTCTCCTTGTCATGTTTCCTCCCTGTATATTGTCTGGTCTTTTCCCTGTGTGTTCATGTCTGTCGTTAGTTTCCCCGGTGTGTCTAAGTTCCTGAGTGTTTTCACCTGTCACTCCTTGTGTGTCTCCTGTGCCCCACCCCTGATTGTTCCCACCTGTGTCTAGTTACCCTGTGTTTAAATGCCCCTGTCTCCCAGTGTTCAGTGTCAGTTCGTCTTGTCTATTGTCATGGGAAGGTCTACGCTCCTGGTACTCATGAAAAGTTTTTGATTCCTCACTGCGTGAGCGCATTCATTTGTTGTTCTCTGTTTTTTGTCATCTCGACTAGAGTTTTGGTGGTTACCTTTTTTATTCATTTTTGCCAGTCATGGAAAAATAAAGTATCTTACAATACTTTACCTCTGTCTCCCTGTCTGCAATTGGGTCCAACATCCTAAGTGCCTGAGATCTTAACAGAACGAACTGACCAGAATATGAACCCAGCGGATATGGAAGATTTTGAGTTAGATCTGTTCGATCTAGACTTTTCCCTTCAATGTTCTCATGCCGAGTGGAAAGGAATTTCTTCCAGAAAGGACAAAGAGGCTATTCTCGAGAGGGCACGAATGGAGGTGGCCGAAATGCCTTGGTTGAGGAGTTCGTTGCCGGAGTGGTTACAGCTTTTCACAAGTTGTCCTGAGGACTGGTCCGACGCATCTAACCCTTTCCTCGGATCCGACTACGGTCCTGTTGGAGGTCCACGGAGTCTCCAAAGAGCCTCTAGGAGACGCAGGGCCAGGATTCCAGCCCGTGCTCCAACAGCCATGATCCCGGTGTGGGATTCCCAGTCTGCTAGCCCCAGGCATGCTAGCTCCCTGTCTCCCAATTCCCAACCTGGCACCATATGCCTCGGTGGGATCCATCTGAAGTCAACCCATGCTTCTGCCCCAGGTCCTGCTCCTGTCCAGGAGTCGTATGCTGGAACTCGTCTGGCTTATGGAGGTCCACGGAGCCTTCAGGCGGCTGCTAAGAGAAGGAGTCGCAAAGCCAAGCTAGCAGCCATGCCTCCATGCTCCAGTACCGGCCCACGCGGCTTTGCGTCGATACTCCATTACCTGGCTTACACAGCCAGGGTCCAGGCTTCCGCTCCGCCCCCAACAGCCATGGTTCCGGCTCCAGTGCCGGACCCAGCAGCCATGGTTCCGTGCTCCAGTACCATCCCACATAGCCATGGTACTGTGCTCCAGTACCATCCCACACAGCCATGGATCCGTGTTCCGGTTCCTTGCCCAGCAGCAATGGTTCCTACTCCTGAACCGGTCCCCACAGCCATGGTTCCGGCTCCAGAACCGGCCCATGCAGCCATGGTCCCTGCTACAGAACCGGCCCACACAGCCATGGTCCCAGCCCCAGTCATGGCCCCATCAGCCCGTGCTCCGGCCCCAGCAGCCATGGTTCGGGCTTCAGTACCGGCCCCAGTAGCCATGGTCCCAACTCCAGTTTCGGCTCCAGGACTGGCTCTCCGGCCGACGCCAGCTCCCCGTGTCCTGTCGGCGTACCGGCCGACTCCAGCACCTCGTCTCCTGTTGGCTGTCCAGCCGACGCCAGCTCCCCGAGGCCTGTTGGCGTACCGGCCGACTCCAGCACCTCGTCTCCTGCTGGCTCTCCAGCCGACGACAGCTCCCCGTGTCCTGTCGGCGTACCGACTGACACAAGTTCCTTCTCAAGACCCATGTCAAGTCCCCTCTCGACTTCCCTCTCAAGTCCCCTCTCAAGTTCCTACCCAAGTCCCCTTTCAAGTTTCCTCTCAGGTCCCCTTTCGAGTCTCTACTCAAGTCTCCTCTCAAGTTCCCTCTCAAGTCTCCTCACGAGTCCCCTCTCAAAACACTTCTCAAGTCCCCTCTCAAGACACTTCTCAGGTCCCATCTCGAGTCTCTTCTCAAGTCCCCTTACAGATCCTCTCTCGAGGCCCCTCTCAAGTTCCCTCTCAAGTCTCCTCACGAGTCCCCTATCAAAACACTTCTCAAGTCCCCTCTCAAGACACTTCTCAGGTCCCATCTCGAGTCTCTTCTCAAGTCCCCTTACAGATCCTCTCTCGAGGCCCCTCTCAAGGCCCCTCTCCAGTTCCCTCTCGAGTCTCCTCTCGAGTTCCCTCTCGAGTCTCCTCTCCAGTCCCCTTTCGAGTCCCCTCTCAAGTTCCTACCCGAGTCCCATCTCAAGTTCCTACCCGAGTCCCCTCTCAAGTTCCTACCCGAGTCCCCTCTCAAGTTCCTACCCGAGTCCCCTCTCAAGTTCCTACCCGAGTCCCCTCTCAAATTCCTACCCGAGTCCCCTCTCAAGTTCCTACCCGAGGCCCCTCTCAAGTTCCTACCCGAGTCCCCTCTCAAATTCCTACCCGAGGCCCCTCTCGAGTTCCTACCCGAGTCCCCTCTCGAGTTCCTACCCGAGGCCCCTCTCGAGTTCCCTCTCGAGTCTCCTCTCGAGTTCCCTCTCGAGTCTCCTCTCGATTTTCCTCTCGAGCCCCCTCTCAAGTCACCTCTCGAGTCTCCGATCAAGTACCCTCTCAAGATTCCTCTCAAGTCACCTCTCAAGTCAACTCTCAAGTTTCCTCTCGAGTTCCCTCTCAAGCCCTCTATCGAGTTCCCACTCATGTCCCTACTCACGTGTCGTTGGAGGTTCCACTGGGGGTCCTGCCAACCCTATGTCCTGTGCCGTTGGAGGCCCCGCCGACTACTCTTCTGCCGGGGGTCCTGCCAACCCTATGTCCCGTGCCGTTGGGGGTCCCACCGACTACTCTCCTGCCGGGGGTCCTGCCGGCCCTGTGTCCTGTGCCGTTGGGGGTCCCACCGACTACTCTTCTGCCGGGGGGCCTGCCAGCCCCGTGTCCTGTTTCGTTGGAGGCCTCAACATCACCTGTTTCGCTGGGGGTGCTGCCAACTCCTTGTCCTCTTCCGTGGTGGATCTTGCCGACACCTGTCCCACCGGCTCCGGTTCCTGTCCGGTCAACACCGTCTCCTGCCCGATCCCCTGAGAGCTGTGGTCTTCGCCCATCTTCGAACTCTGCCTTGCCCCCGGGCCGTCTGCCCGAGACCCCCTTTTTGAACTCTGCCTTGCCCCCGGGCCGTCCGCCCGAGACCCCTTCCTGGTCCTCTGCCGTGCCCTGGGCTGTCAGTCAAGGCCCGTCCTCCGGACCCCCTCCACCCACCCAGCTGGACTTTTTGGATTTGTTTTTGTTTTGTTTAGGGACGTCTAGTATCCGTCCCTTGAGGAGGGGGTTCTGTCAGGATTATTATGTCATGTCACGTTTCTATGTCTAGGTGTGGGTGTGTTTCCGTTCTCCTTGTCATGTTTCCTCCCTGTATATTGTCTGGTCTTTTCCCCGTGTTTCATGTCTGTCGTTAGTTTCCCCGGTATGTCTAAGTTCCTGAGTGTTTTCACCTGTCACTCCTTGTGTGTCTCCTGTGCTCATCAGTGTCAGCCCCGCCCCTGATTGTTTCCACCTGTGTCTTGTTACCCTGTGTTTAAATTCCCCTGTCTCCCAGTGTTCAGTGTCAGTTCGTCTTGTCTATTGTCATGGGAAGGTCTACGCTCCTGGTACTCATGAAAAGTTTTTGATTCCTCACTGCGTGAGCGCATTCATTTGTTGTTCTCTGTTTTTTGTCATCTCGACTAGAGTTTTGGTGGTTACCTTTTTTATTCATTTTTGCCAGTCATGGAAAAATAAAGTATCTTACAATACTTTACCTCTGTCTCCCTGTCTGCAATTGGGTCCAACATCCTAAGTGCCTGAGATCTTAACAGAATGCAAGGGCTGGTTTGCTTTCACTAACCGTACGGAGGCTCAGTCACTGGTACATCTTCATATACAAAGCCATGCTAGGGAAACTTCCATCTTATATCTGCTCCCTGATCTCTCGGAGAATTGTAAGTGGCTACTGCCTGAGATCGAATGCTGTGGTTTTATTAAATGTGCCAACTGCTAGGACTGTCTGAGGGAAGACAGCTTTTAGATGTGCAGCTCCTCTGTCTTGGAACAGTCTGCAAACTAAATGGAAACTGAGCAATCTGGAGCCACTAAATGTTTTTAAAGCTCGGTTGGATGCTACTCAATCAGAAGCTATTGGTACCTGTTTATGTGGATAATTATGTAAATGATGCTGGATGATGTCCTTTTGTTGTTCTGTTTATGTTTTATGTTTCATGTGGAACTACTGGAGCAGGTCTCCCTTGGAAAAGAGATCAATGATCTCAATGGGATTTATCTGTATAAATAAAGGTTTGAAATTAAAAGAACATGACGTCACCCCATTGAAAGTGAATGGGCAGATTGGAGCTTTCGACGCTGTCGACGCTGTAGTGTAGACGGGCCGTTAGAGCTAGACACGTCTGTCTGTCAGTAAATATCATGCAGAATTGATTTTGTTGAAATAATTATATTTTTCTTCCGGTTGCTGTTTTTTTACAACTCCCTACTCTCTCCCCGCTTCAACGCTGTTAGTCATATGTAAGAATATATTTGCATCCGAGCCTCGTTCAGTGTCAGAGCAAGATAAATATAACACGTGGGTCAGAAAGGTCATGCAAAATTGATCTTTTCTTGAGGTTATGTTTCTCAGTACAGTTCCTGCTTCTAGTTTGTTGATTCCTACAGGACTGTGAGAATCTGCTCTTCCTCTCACAGACTGGAGGAGGGAGAGCAGATTCAGAGGAAGAGATAGAGTCGCCGCCTCGGGGGAAATCGCCCACACTGCTGCAGAGATGAACTCGTGGGAAACATCGTGCTCGCCACAGGCCGTTAATCTGAGGCGTGGTGACTGAAGAAGAAGAAGAAGAAGAAGAAGATTTTTAAAACATTTTATTTGCATTTGTTTTAAACATACACCCACCCTGCAAAAGAGTCGGAACAAAACGAATACATTACACAATCAAATAAATAAACAGATTTTCATGACTACCAAATAAATATCATTTGAAAAGCGTTTTACCCATTTAAAAAACATCCTCTTTTACACACTTTAAAAACAAAAACTACACCTATCCTTTAAAACTTCAATATTAGAGTCCTTCTCCCCCAGCGAGCACAGAACCCGCCCCACAGCCCACGCATCCAGAGCCCCCTGCAGATGATTGATCAGCGTGTAGTACGCATGCTCCACCCTCAGACGCGCCGCCACCAGCCCCCTCAGACCGAGCGCTGCATCCGTCCATCCCACTCCAGCAACTTGGTTCTTCCTACTTTTCCAGATCGCTCATTTTGCATTAACAAGAAATGTATCAATAGTAGGGTTTCCTTCTTTTTCATGAAGTATTTGGGCCATGGACAAAAAGTGGTATTAAAAAATGTTAGAGGGGTGGCTGGAAGGGTTCGGGGAGAAAACCTCCCCGAACAGATAAAGTAAAAGTAAAAGATAAAAGTACCCTTATTAAGATAAAAGTACCCTTATTACTTATCGTAGCTGCACATACAAGATATCCGATTAAAGCTGAGACTCCACAGATTATGCAGGTATATAGTATCATCACTGAGTGATCCGGACTCGGACAGGGGAAGCAAACACAGACATCACAACACGTACCTTTACAGAGCTTCTAGGGGAGATGTCTCACCGTAACTGTCAATCTGATCAAAAGACGTGTTCAATGGCTTTCCAACGAGAAAGAAAAAACGCGGCTGAATCGGCTGAATGCTTTTTTCTTATTCAAAATAAGACCTTAACCTAAAGTATTATTTAATGTTTAAATAAAGCCTTATTAGTTTGTCTGTCTGCGTCTCCTATTAATATCTAATAATAATAATACATTTCAATAACATGCTTTAACCACCAGGTGTCCCTTTCTATCGGCGGTGCACCGTTATGGTGTACATACACCAATATACCGATTGGATCAAATATAAAAGTCAGCAGAATTAGTGTTGATACTGCAAGGAGACGTATTGTGTGAAGATGTTGTTTAATGGCTGATATATTTATGATCCACGTCACGTTTTCAGTTCCTCATGTTTGTCCAGAAGTCTTCTCATCAGGGCTCTATAAATAGAGAACGATGGCAGATATGTAATATGTAATGCAGCTGAACCGTGTCTTCCAATGCCGTTATGTGATGACTTTCAAAGAGAAACGCAAGCACACTCGGAATGAAGTATCATTTTATTTAAAAAATGTTTTCGTATTTCACAGCAACAGGAAGTCCGGTTAACTAAAATGTCCGTGCGCAACGATACCCAACCCATAGATCCGTGGGTGAATAATGAAATAACCACATTGCACACATCCCTTCACATTTAAATGTACATTAAAGTATTTCGTGAGGCCTTCTAAAATGTTTTTAAATATAATTAGGGTTGTAGTTGAAGAGTTTGTAAATTGTGCCGGCACGTCCATTAATACAGATACTGATACAGATTTCAGTATTCTATACTCTCCCCATAACTGACGGCAACAAAAGTGCTACATTATTCAATTAAAATAAAGCAGTAAAAACAATAAGTGCGGCTTGATGTTGAGTCAGAAGAAGGTTGATACACGCGAGAGAATGGATCTGCGGGTAGCATTCGCTCGCGATCTCAAGTCGTCGACAGCATACGTTTAGGGAGCTATATAGAGGACTATGGACATCCCGGAAAGTTGGAAATGTACGCTAAGCTTGAGCTGGAAAAAGCCGACACAGGGGATTTGACATAACGTCAACATAGGCCGACCTGGGAGGGAGGATGTGTTGGTCTTTTCAGTGACAGCAGTTTTGGAAAAGTTGAAATTTGGAAACTGAGACTTTCTGTAATGGGATGCTTCAGGTTAAAGGTCACGTGCAAAGACTCTCAGTGTGTGTGTGTGTGTGTGTGTGTGTGTGTGTGTGTGTGTGTGTGTGTGTGTGTGTGTGTGTGTCTCTTCCTGTCTGTGTGTGATAGACAGGAAACCTTTCCACCTCACAGAGTATTGATCTTTTCCCGGCGAAACTTTAAAACGTTTCTTTGAAAGTTTTGTTATAACGTCTCGGAGGATTAAACGTAAAGGTCAGCCCACAGAGTGTGTGTTACCTCAGCACAGGAGGTCATGTGTGTGTGTTCGTCTGCAGGATTACAGGAACACGTCTGGCCTAATTGTCGTGAAACGCAGTGGAAGTGTGAAGCGTGGGTCACGGAGGAAGTGGAGTGGATCGGAATCACAGAGCAAACACACAACCTGTTCATCGGCATGTTCTCTCATCTCGGAATCGACTGCACTTCGTCTCGGTCTTGTTTCAGCCTCGGATCTCTAGGTCTGGAGATTTGACGTGAAGACGGTCGAGAGAGACCTCGCCTAAAGTCAACGGAAGTGACTCTTTCCTGTCCGTGCGACGACTGGAGAAACTGCGACAGTCGGCATAATAAGCACACCTCCATCCTGGTCTCACCTCGAAGTCCCACGTCCTGGTCTCACCTCGAAGTCCCACGTCCTGGTCTCACCCGGTCCACGTCTTGAAACAGTTAGGAAGCCGAAAGACATCTGTCCTGGGAAGGTGTTTCAGAAGAAGAGGCCGGTGGCAGCAGTTCATCAGTCTGCTGTCTCTGCAGGGACCTCCTCTTCGCCTCGCCTCAAAGAGACTTGAGTAGCAATGAGCTCATCATGAGGCAGACAGCTCTCAGGCGGCGTCGATCAGTGAAGAGGAAGAGGCGATGTTGCAGTCGTCGGCCGAACGGTCAGAGTTCTGGGTTTAACACGTTGGCTGCGTCTGTTGGTTATTTCTGTGAATGTTGCAAGGAGTTATGGGACCTTTCCTTTCCTTTCCTAAAAGATGGTACATTTCGTCCCAAAGGAGATAATAAAGGAAGCATTGAAGCTCCTTTCCTATCACCTAGAGGAACACACAGCTCTTATCATGGCTGACAGAGTTCCTGTTCAAGGGTCCTTTGTTCCAGAGAAACACCACCGGGAGCGCACACACACACACACACACACACACACACACGCACACACAAACACGCACACACACACACGCACACACGCACACACATACACACACACATACACACACACTCTCTCACACACACACACACACCCACACACACATACACGCACACATGCACACGCACACACACACACACGCACACACATACACACGCACACACACACGCACACACATACACGCACACACACATACTGTACACACACGCACATACATACACACACACGCACACATGCACACACACGTACATGCACATGCACACACACATACACACACACGCACACACATACATACATACACGCACATGCACCCACATACACACACACACACATACACACATACACACACACACACACAGACGATGATCAGATGTGTGGATTGATGTCCATGTGTCGAAGGGGTCTGCAGCTTCCTGTACACGGTGACCTTCAGCCATCAACGAGAAGGCAAGAGATCTGTTTGGGTTGTTATTTGATTATTAAAATATCTAGAACATATATCACATAACTTGGTGAAAACAATGCAATGAAAAATATATAAATTGTCTGAAAATGAAATGTAGAATATGAGAAAAATGCCTAAAATATAAAATAACTTTTACTGTAAAAACTTTAAAAATAGTAATTTTTCAGTGAAATCTTTTGAAAAACGTCAGAAAATTAGATTTATGAAAAATGCCTAAAATATATTTCACAAAACTTGGTAAATATAAATCCAAGGAAATTATCAAAAATGTCTATAGTAATAAAAAAATTGTAAAATATGTGAAAACACTTGAATAAAGTCTCCAATGACTAGAAAAATAAAATAAACAGTTCTTTAAAAATATCATATTCCAGATAGATATCAAACATCGGTTTCAGTTAAATAAATCTAAATGTTCTGCCTCCAGTTGCAATCCGTGTTAACTTATTTTATTAGCGTTGTCTTCCTCTCCTAACACAACCATGCTTCAGCTGCTCCGATGATATTAGAATAATAATAATAATACGTCCCGCAGCTCTGTACAAATGTTAATTAACAACCTCTCATTACGGTGAAATTAATTTAGAGGCCATTCTGTTTCACTCCAAACCTGTTCGCTGCACATTAGCATTATGGTAATGGTTGATTTATAGGAGACAAGGGTATTTCAATGCCACCAGTAAACAACAACAGCGACTGTACCACTACCGCTAATAATTAAAAACAGGATTGGCTAAAAAAAAACACACAAGCCGTTCTGACTGATGGGATTTTGGTTGTGTAGTTCCTTTATAGCTCAGCATTAGCCACCTTTAGCTTAGCTCTATGCCCACATCCTACACTTCCCAGAATGCAGCTTGATAGTGACTTTCATTCGTCCTTCACTTTGTAACTCAGCAGTGCTCGCTGAGTGTGGTGCATTAAATCAGCAGGAGTCCTTTTAGAAAAATGTTGATGTTGTCGAAAACAACTTTGCTCCCACCAGAGCTGACACACACACACACACACAAACACACACACACGCACACACACTCCTGCTGCGGGGGGCTCAGCAGATGTTGTGAGCAGGTGTTTCGGCCTCTGTTCCAGATGAGAGGTTTGGTCTATAATTGGGGACCTGGGGCCACACACACACACACACACCCACACACACACACTTCCACACACACATTCACACCCACACACAGGTTGGGCTTCATTTACCAAATGTTGCAGCGTGTCTCTCTAATGAATCCTCGTGTAAATGTGTGTTCACCTCCGCCCTCATTACGCAGCGCTCCATCAGGCGAGAAATAATGAAGTGGAACATAAATGTGCCTTTTCATTTTATGGAGAAATAGAACGTTTAAAATACATGAACGTAGCATAAAGGGAACACACGGGAGTCATCATAGAGAAACATCATTCATTCTGCTTGTAAATAATTAGATTGTTAAGATGTGCAATACATGTAGATCTGGATTACCAACGCTTTGCTTTTTGAATCCAGTTTTGATGAGGATTTGATGAGACGTACGTTCAGGTTTTTATCGATTCAATATCGTACGTTAAAAATCACACATACATACAACAAAGTCCAGGAGCAGACACACAAAGCAACACAACATTACATCACGTGTATAAAGAAAAAAGGATGGACAGTTTGATACTTCAGATTAAATATATGTTAAATACCAAAATTAGTTTTAAATGTCTTCTCATTCCTGATGTTTTTAATAATATTAATATAATGTTTAAGTTCTTTATAGAAATGTTCAACATTTGTTTTGGAGCCCGTTTCTTTCCATTGATATATTGAAATGTCCCTACACATTAATTAAGAATGTCTTTGAGTTTAACGTTTTGTCCCGTCTTTCTTCTAAAACACATTCTGCATCATACCACAATATTCTACAGCACACATTCATAACATAAATGTCCAAATGTGTCCTCTTGTAGATCATAAAAACCCGCCCCCTCTTTCACCGCCTTTTTTGTTTTTGCATGTTCCACTTAACACATTGATCCCTCTCTGCTTTGGGGTTCTATTAAATACCAGAGCGTCAAAAATCTCTTGTAAAAATAATTAATATTTTTTGGCATAAAAGTTGACAACGGCTAACAATAAACTAAATCTGAACGTTTTTAAGTAAATATTGAGGTATTTTTACCATTGGGTATTTTTTAACTATGAAGATGTCATTATAAAAACAGCAGAAGGGCTCCATCTCTCTTCAAAAGTGCACCTTGTCAGTGGAAATAAAATGCATGCGGTGTTTTTTTAATGAGGTGACAGGAATATGTATTTTGAGAGGTGCAGACATCTTGAGCACTCATCAATCAATTAATGTTTATTTATATAGCCCAATATCACAAATGTTACATTTGTCTCAGTGGTCTTCACAGTGTGTACAGAATATCAGTATGACAATACGACACCCTCTGTCCTTAGACCCTCACATCGTACAAGGAAAAACTTCCAAAGAAAACCCATTAGCTCAGGGTGTAAATTACATGAATACTAAAATCCTCCGGAAGCACCACTTCATTAAATTGTAGACGTCAGAAAACAACAAATAATGTTTTATTTTTATTATATTTGGGTTGCGTTTCCACTTGGCGTAGTTCCGGCTAGCGGGAACTATTTCACAGTTTTCTGGCCCCATAACATCGAGGTTCTTTCCGGGCCAACAACCAGGCTGAGTCGGGCTGAGCATGCTAAACTAGAGAGAGAGTCGCTGGCAAGGGGGCTACAACTACAACAAGTTGAACATATTTAACCGTGATTTAATTGTAACACACGTTTCAAAATGATGCCGAAGTAACAACATACTGATACCGGTTAGTAAAAACCATGAATCAATGCTTTGAGTCTGCAGACAGACGGCAGGCGAAAAACCCTTTAAAATGCGTGTTTTCTAAATGGAGATCGGCTAAGCTAACGTTATATATGCTCCGACCGTCCACACTCACAACAACGGCCTACAGACATAAATAAAGCAGCGACTGTACTCTCCATGACACAGGCAGTCTGTGGTTTGTACTTGTTTCACTTCTGTCTAGTTTCTGAACAGATATGAGGAGCTGTGAGCTCTGAGGGCTAAGAGCTAACGGCTGATGTTGGTTTTGTGATTTGCATTGAAGATGACGTCACGGCTCCGCCTACATTGCGTTACTATAGTTACTGCCCCAGCTACTAAACTGTAATGGAAACGCAGCATAAAGTGAGCCAGTCCTAACGAGGCCTAACGAGGCCTAGCCATACCGAGCGAGGCCCTGTAGTGGAAATCAGTGGCGGATTTAGGATTGTAGGAGATCCGGGGCTCAGCCCAGGAGTTGTTGGGGGGATTTCTTTTTAAATATTGAAGTTGAAAGCATCAATCTGGTGCACTTTGAGAGCAACATTAACCCTATCTTAATGATACCTTAAAGCGGACAAAAGGCACTGGATAACACTTATTCATAAACACCCTTTAATGAAGCAAACTAATTCCTTCACTCACTCAAATACAGTCGTTTACTTATTTCGGTGAAACGAATGTGCGTAGAGTTTTAAAGGATGTGGATAGTCTCACCTTGATTCTGGCGCATTGCTTATCGTTTTTACAGATCTATTCTCATCCACCATCTTTGTTTGTGACGTAAAGAGTCACGTTTCTGACTGTTGCCTGTCAGTTCTGTTGCTATGGTTCTGTTGCTATGGTTCCGTTGCTATGGTTCCGTTGTTATGTGTACTGAAACGAGAGCCGGTATAATTCCACACGCGAAAACAAAATAAAAATTGGAATACGTTATTTTAGTGTCTTAAAAGTAGACTGAGGTCTGAAGGGTTAACGTTACATCACTCTTTTTCACTTCTTACTCAGTCAGCCAGAGCGCAGATATCACCATTAGATTCACAAACCTGAAACATCTTCCATTTCTTCACTGCTGGTGATGACATTGTTGTCAGCTGCTGCTGCTGCTGCTGCAGCTTGTGGCGCCTGCTTCGATGAAAATAACTTTCTAATATCCATAACTGTATAGGCTATTAGCTTAAAACTCGTCAGGCACTAGGAAGGATCACTTCTTCTTTAGGGCAGGGAAGGCTACGCAGTACGCAGGATACTGTCCCGCAGCAGCTGCCTCTCTGGTGGACTCCGGTACTGCACATTTCTCCCGAGATGTTTTTAAAAAAAATAATGTTTTAAGTGAAACATCCGGGGCTTTTCAGAAACCATCCGGGGCTTGAGCCCAAGTAGCCCCTCCCCCTAGCGCCACCACTGGTGGAAATGCGCCATTAGTAACACTTGTAGTACAGTGGCCAACAGGTGCAAATGCCCTACAATGAACCAAAACTCTTCCATCAGGAGAAACTCGCTTCTGCTTCAGAAACGATGCAGATATAAAAACACAAATTGTCACGATTTCATGTTATGTCACGTTTCTATGTCTAGGTTTGGGTGTTTTGCTCTTCTGTTCTCCCTGTCATGCTTTCCTCCTGGTTTCTTGTCTGGTCCTTCTCCCTGTGTTTTCCTCCTGTCGTTAGTTTCCCTGGTGTGTCTAGTTGTCTGATTGTGTTCACCTGTGCCCTTGTGTTTCTCCTCCCCTGCCCGGCTGTTTCTCGTCGTGTGATTACCCCTCCCTGTATTTAGTCTCTTCCTGTGTTCAGTGTTGGTTCGTCTTTTGTTTGTGACCGAGTTCACCGTGGAGTGTTTAGTTTGTCCATGTTAGATAAGAGCCTTGAAATAAAGGTATCATCTGCGTTTGGGTCCTACCTGCTTCACTCCTCGTATCACAAATGTTCCACAAGAAGAAACATCTTCAACTTGATGATATCTGAAATGACCAGGTTAGCTACGTTAGCTAGCTAGCTTACAGCAGAGCTGCAGTAACATCAGAAGGAGTCATGTGATCAGATTGTTAAAATAAGACCATCAAACATTTTAGGTAAGTTTCCAACAACAGAGACACTGGCCGTTTCTCAATCTCGAGGATACTGGCTTCCAAGCCAATATTTCAAGGCTGCTACCTCATCGAGTGCCGCCGAAGGACTGTTCCATTTCCAGCATACTTGGAATTCCACCGAGGCCGCGTTCTTGATTTGGGGGAAATTTCGAGGCTGCACATGGGTAGACTTCGCGCCTTTAAAATCCCCATAATGCTTTGCGCACGGACCAATTTCAAAAACCCTTGCGGAGAATGGCTGAACCGGCGAGGTGTAGAACATGTGTTGGTAAATATGTTACTTTGTTACATTTGTTATCACCAAAAATGTGTTCCTGAAAGTAAAGCAAGTTCATAATTAGATAGACATCGTGAGGTATTTATTTTCGGTACAGTTTATGTTGAAACCGTTAGAGAGAGTGGCACACTTGTTAGCCTGTTCCATTCTTCTTCGTTTTCCGAAGCCGTGGCTTGGAAGCATACTTGCTTCGTTTCTGAAGGAAGTGACTTGGAAGTACGCGACTACCAAGCCAGCATCCTCGCGATTGAGAAACACCAAGTTGTTCAGCTTTATAATCCTGAACGTCACCGAGCGCTCCGTCCCAGCTGTGTGCATCACTCTCTAGTGTCCCCTGGTCTCCCAGCTGTGTGCGTCACTCTTTAGTGTCCCCTAGTCTCCCAGTTGTGTGCGTCACTCTTTAGTGTCCCCTGGTCTCCCAGCTGTGTGCGTCACTCTTTAGTGTCCCCTGGTCTCCAGCTGTGTGCGTCACTCTTTAGTGTCCCCTGGTCTCCAGCTGTGTGCGTCACTCTTTAGTGTCCCCTGGTCTCCCAGCTGTGTGCGTCACTCTTTAGTGTCCCCTGGTCTCCCAGCTGTGTGCGTTACTCTTCCAATCCAATCCAACTTTATTTATATAGCACTTTAAAACCTTCAGACCAAAGTGCTGTACAGAGAGATAAGCTCACACAACATGATATAAATACATTTAAAATACAAGATAGAAACACAAAACAAACCAGAATAAACGTAATAATTACAAAATAAATAACAGCCATATAATAAAAACAATAGACCACTGAAAGCAAATAAAAGCAACAATCCACTTGTTTCTGAATGCCAAGGAGAAGAGGTGGGTTTTAAGACGGGATTTAAAAGCAGACAGTGTGGGAGCCTGTCTGATGAGCGAGGGCAGGTCGTTCCACGGGTTAGGGGCGGCAGCAGAGAAAGCACGGTCCCCTCTGCGCTTAGACTTTGTTTTTGGCACCCTCAGGAGCAACTGATCAGCTGACCTGAGAGTGCGAGTGGGCGTGTAGCTATGTAACAGCTCAGAGAGGTAGGGCGGGGCCAGGCCATTGAGGGATTTAAAAGTAAATAACAGAGTTTTAAAATGAATCCTCGAATGAACGGGCAGCCGGTGGAGCGAAGATAAAATGGGGGAAATGTGCTCGTGTTTGCGTGTGCCAGTTAGTAGCCATGCTGCTGCATTTTGCACCATATGCCGGCGAGCAAGGGAGGATGCACTTATCCCCATAGTGCATTACAATAATCCAAGCGGGACGGGACGAAGGCATGGATTACCGTTTCAAAGAGGTCACTATTTAAAAAGCTTGAGTTCAGGGTCCATCTCTATCCCAATATTTGTGATGGTAGGCCTGGTGGAGTGGCCCAAGGATCCTAGGTCTATAGGAGTGGTCCGAAGGGCACCAAAAACCATCACTTCGGTTTTGTCATTTAACTTAAAAAAGTTGCATGACATCCAGGATTGAATGTCTTCAAGGCAGTTGAACAGAGGTTTAATTGAATATGAGTCGTTCTTTTTAAGTGGCACATATATTTGGCAATTGTCTGCATAGCAATGGAAAGCGATACCATGCTTCCTAAGAATGGACCCAAGAGGGAGCAACTACAGGGAGAACAACAGGGGGCCTAACACTGAGCCCTGTGGAACCCCACAAAGGAGAGGAGTAGACGAGGACTCAGAGTCCCCAAGGCTGACGCAGAAAGTCCTACCAGTCAGATACGACCTAAACCATTCGAGGGCTTTGCCCCTAATGCCCACCCACTGCTCCAAACGAGCTATCAGGATCCCATGGTCCACTGTATCAAAAGTGGCCGTTAGATCAAGGAGTAAAGGGATAATGCATTCACCTGAGTGTGTTGCTAAAAGGATATCATTACAAACTCTGAAAAGAGCTGATTCCGTGCTGTGCAAGGTTTTAAAACCAGATTGGAAGACCTCGAGTACCTTGTGCTCTTCCAGAAAAGCGAGAAGTTGACTGTATACAATCTTCTCTAGGATTTTGGACATAAAAGGCAATTTGGAAATGGGCCTAAAATGTGCAAGAACTGTGGGATCCAGACTAGGTTTCTTAATAAGTGGTTGTACAACGGCATGTTTCCAATTTTCCGGAACAACCCCTGTGAACAGACTGCTGTTAAAAACGTCAAGAACAAAAGTTCCTATAATGCGGAATACCTCATTAAATAATCGAGGAGGGACAGGGTCGATTGGAGAACCAGAGGGTTTTATTTTGGAGACAATCTCCTGCACAGAGGACAGAATCATAGGCTCAAAACGGTCAAAAACAGCAAAGCAGGGGGCAGAGACAGAGGTGTCGTTAATGGAGCAGTGATTTGATTCCTAGTTGAAGTGACTTTATTAATAAAAAATTGAAGAAATGTTCTCTTTAGTGTCCCCTGGTCTCCAGCTGTGTGCGTCACTCTTTAGTGTCCCCTGGTCTCCAGCTGTGTGCGTCACTCTTTAGTGTCCCCTGGTCTCCAGCTGTGTGCGTCACTCTTTAGTGTCCCCTGGTCTCCCAGCTGTGTGCGTCACTCTTTAGTGTCCCCTGGTCTCCCAGCTGTGTGCGTCACTCTTTAGTGTCCCCTGGTCTCCGTTAAAGTCGGCTGCTTCCTGTAAAGACAGTAAATGAGCTGCAGGGTGTAAAGAGAGAATCATTAACCCCAGAATATAAAGAGCCACTTTAGTTCTGCCTCTCCAAAGAGACTCACCTTAACGTGCCACACACAAAATCAATGCCTTCAATTTCTTCTTTTTCCTTTAAACCTCACGAGGCTGCAGGAGGAGGAACTTAACAGACCCCAAATGACCTCAGCCCGAGTGGAGGTTATATTTTCAGCTTAGTTTGTCAGACAACTAAATAACCAATTTGTATGAAACTTGGTGAACATGTTAAGCACGGAAAGAGGAACAACCCTTATTTTCTTTTATCAGATACATATGACATGGAGGAAACACGAGGTACATTTCTTCTTTGTTCATGGGTTGTGGGAATAATGGGAGAAGTCTCTTTTTGACTGGAAACAATCATGCTCACACCTCCTTGAGTGTAGACTGGAGCGACTCCATGGAAACAGTTTTTAAAATATTTGGCAGCGTACAAATACATTCAAATGTCAAAATATGTCTTGTTTATTTTGCCCACAATCACAAATGTGTAAATTAATTGTAAATACATTCCTTCGCGCTTTAGAGTCGATACAGATCATACAAAAGATCGTGACATTCCAGCATAGACCGTCGAAAGGACAATATGTTAGTATTGTTGCAGAAATCGATCTCTGAGGCGAACAGACGTTTTTTATTTTTGACACGTTGAACCATGTCAGGACTCATTACTGAACCACTTTATTGTCTTTTGAATCAAAAGACAATAAACTGTTTAATTAAGCATGTAGGTACATCAAACGTTTTGATGTACCTACATGCTTAATTAAACAGTTATACGTGCCTTTGTTACATCATGTTTGGACTCCTTAACTCCTTATCTGTTGGTCTGGACCAGTCAAAAGAGCTGGGCTGAAGTCAAATAGTCCATTTAGCTTAGGAACCTTCCTAACGGAGTGAAATGACCCGGAAGTCCCTCAGTGGCAGCCATGAGAATTGCTGTTCGAATTCTCTAGAGCAGTGGTCACCAACCTTTTTAAGCCCAAGATCCCCGACCTCGGCCTAGGTGAAAGGCGAGATCTACCTATTGCAGAATTGAGTGAAAAAGACGGCCCAGACAGTGCTTCCAATTTGAGTTGGCGACCACTGCTCTAGATGATAGGAAAGGAGGTTTCAAACTTCCTTTATAGCCTCCTTTAGCTTAGGAACCACTGGACCTCCCTTGACGAAAGGAGAGGAGAAGATGCTGCCCCACAATGCATTGCGGCCGCAGCATTTGCCGTCACACAACAGTCGGCCGTTCACGGACACAACCGATTATGACGGAGAAATTATATCATGAAAGTTACGGTGCTTATTAAGCATTTTAAAACGTAGGTGGTAAGTTGCCAAAGTGCTTTGTTCTGAACGTTCATCAGTATTATAATCAAAAAGAGAAATATGTAGTATATAGTTTTTACTGAAATGATCAAATAAAGTCAACATTTTACACTCTTTACTGAGCTGTGTGGGGTTTGTTCAACTTTTAAAAGATGTTTGAATGGTGATGTACACAGTGATAGATGTTAAGGACTAACGTTTATAATAAATACATCTGTATTGATTTTAAGATCTTTAGTTCATACAATCATACGTATTGGGATCATTTGTATTAATGTGGACCGGAGGGAGAGGGAGACGAGCAGAAGTTCTCCTATCCACTATCCCTTAACCCCGTGACGTTTCACTCAGAGGTCAAGGAATAGACGATAGGGTTAGACGTTAGGAGCTGATTTTTGGACTATCCGACCCCAACCCTGGTTTCATTTGTAAATAAACTTGACTTAATTAATCTAAATGCATTCCAGACTCAAAAAACATAAAAATAGATTGAATCTCTGCTCATGAATACTATCTATCAAGTCAACATCAGAACAACTTACTGAACACACACTTACATTGACTTTACTATCTTAGAGACGCTGAATAGTTATTAACTTTGATGCTATTAATCCATTACCTTTGATCAGGATAGACTTATTGTTTCTTTGCAGTTGTATCTATTCTCTGCATCATCTCTGGATCATGATCGTTGTCAATGGACTGGAAATAGATGTAAATAGATTGAATCTCTGCTCTTAAATACTATCTGTCAAGTCATTTGAGGTGAAATTAGATTGATTTTGCATCATGTTTAATATGTCAGTGACGGTATCTAGTAATTAACTTTGATGCTGTCAATCCATTTCCTTTAATCAGGTCATTCCCAGTGAAGACTTCTGTTTCTGTGCAGTTGTATCTCTTCTCTTCATCACCTCTGGATCATGATCGTTATCAATGGACATCCTGGAGTCTCCGGAGGCGCTCGATAACCCGGACAGGACAATAACCAGCGGAGTAAATATGATGGATCAATTCCTGCGACCTTAGAGAGAGAAACTGTGTTATCCTCCTCTTTATTGAGCAGAAGAAAAGGAGGCGGACGTTATTGCCATTGATCCAGGAGTCCTGAGGGTGGGAGTCTCTTTCTGTTGGAGACACATCGATCCTGGCTCCGACGCTAATAATTGGACTGAGCCCGTGATGAAGTCATCAGAGAGCCCGTGATGAAGTCATCAGAGAGCCCATGATGAAGTCAGCACAGAGAGCCCGTGATGAAGTCATCACACTGCATGTTGTCAGCTGTGAAACGTTGCATAGTCACTGAGTTCTGACCGTTGTCTTAATACCTCACAGTCAATCAAAGTTTATTTATAAAGTCTAATATCACACATTCCACATTTGTCTCAGTGGGCTTTACCGTTTGTGACCCCCTCTGTCCTTGGACCCTCACATTGGGGTGACTTCCCATCTCGCCCCCTTCATATTTTGCCCCTTTTTTACATTAGGCCACATAAGAAATGATACTTGTTTTTCTTGAAAACTTGCAGTGGGTCTTTGGGTTAGGGTTAGAGTGTATATATCTAATGATGCATCCCATGAAGCATTGCATGAAGTCTGTTGACGAATCAGAGGCTGTTGTTGGGGCTGCATGGGACAGGAGGCTGCATGGGAATAAACCTCACATCGGACAAGGAAACACCCCGAAAGAAACCCCCCAGTTAATGGAGAAACCCCCAGTTAATGGAGAAACCCCCCTGTTAATGGAGAAACCCCCAGTTAATGGAGAAACCCCCCAGTTAATGGAGAAACCCCCCTGTTAATGGAGAAACCCCCAGTTAATGGAGAAACCCCCCTGTTAATGGAGAAACCCCCCAGTTAATGGAGAAACCCCCAGTTAATGGAGAAACCCCCCAGTTAATGGAGAAACCCCCAGTTAATGGAGAAACCCCCCAGTTAATGGAGAAACCCAGTTAATGGAGAAACCCCCCAGTTAATGGAGAAACCCCCCAGTTAATGAAGAAACCCCCTGTTAATGGAGAAACCCCCTGTTAATGGAGAAACCCAATTAATGGAGAAACCCAGTTAATGGAGAAACCCCCAGTTAATGGAGAAACCCCCCAGTTAATGGAGAAACCCCCAGTTAATGGAGAAACCCCCCAGTTAATGGAGAAACCCCCAGTTAATGGAGAAACCCCCCTGTTAATGGAGAAACCCCCAGTTAATGGAGAAACCCCCCAGTTAATGGAGAAACCCCCCTGTTAATGGAGAAACCCCCAGTTAATGGAGAAACCCCCAGTTAATGGAGAAACCCCCCAGTTAATGGAGAAACCCCCAGTTAATGGAGAAACCCCCCAGTTAATGGAGAAACCCCCAGTTAATGGAGAAACCCCCCTGTTAATGGAGAAACCCCCAGTTAATGGAGAAACCCCCCAGTTAATGGAGAAACCCCCAGTTAATGGAGAAACCCCCCAGTTAATGGAGAAACCCCCAGTTAATGGAGAAACCCCCAGTTAATGGAGAAACCCCCAGTTAATGGAGAAACCCCCCAGTTAATGGAGAAACCCCCAGTTAATGGAGAAACCCCCCTGTTAATGGAGAAACCCCCTGTTAATGGAGAAACCCAATTAATGGAGAAACCCAGTTAATGGAGAAACCCCCAGGTAATGGAGAAACCCCCAGTTAATGGAGAAACCCCCTGTTAATGGAGAAACCCCCCTGTTAATGGAGAAACCCCCAGTTAATGGAGAAACCCCCCTGTTAATGGAGAAACCCAGTTAATGGAGAAACCCCCAGTTAATGGAGAAACCCCCAGTTCATGGAGAAACCCCCAGTTAATGGGGAACCCCCAGTTAATGGAGAAACCCAGTTAATGGAGAAACCCCCAGTTAATGGAGAAACCCCCAGTTAATGGAGAACCCCCCAGTTAATGGAGAAACCCCCAGTTAATGGAGAAACCCAGTTAATGGAGAAACCCAGTTAATGGAGAAACCCCCCAGTTAATGGAGAAACCCCCAGTTAATGGAGAAACCCCCCAGTTAATGGAGAAACCCCCCTGTTAATGGAGAAACCCCCAGTTAATGGAGAAACCCAGTTAATGGAGAAACCCAGTTAATGGAGGAAACCCCCCTGTTAATGGAGAAACCCCCAGTTAATGGAGAAACCCCCCAGTTAATGGAGAAACCCCCCTGTTAATGGAGAAACCCCCAGTTAATGGAGAAACCCCCCAGTTAATGGAGAAACCCCCCTGTTAATGGAGAAACCCCCCTGTTAATGGAGAAACCCCCAGTTAATGGAGAAACCCAGTTAATGGAGAAACCCAGTTAATGGAGAAACCCCCCAGTTAATGGAGAAACCCCCAGTTAATGGAGAAACCCAGTTAATGGAGAAACCCCCAGTTAATGGAGAAACCCCCCAGTTCATGGAGAAACCCCCAGTTAATGGAGAAACCCCCCAGTTAATGGAGACACCCCCAGTTAATGGAGAAACCCCCCAGTTAATGGAGAAACCCCCAGTTCATGGAGAAACCCCCCAGTTAATGGAGAAACCCAGTTAATGGAGAAACCCCCAGTTAATGGAGAAACCCCCAGTTAATGGAGAAACAACCAGTTAACGGAGAAACCCCCAGTTAATGGAGAAACCCCCAGTTAATGGAGGAACCCCCAGTTAATGGAGGAACCCCCAGTTAATGGAGAAACCCCAGTTAATGGAGAAACCCCCAGTTAATGGAGAAACCCCCAGTTAATGGAGAAACCCAATTAATGGAGAAACCCAGTTAATGGAGAAACCCCCCAGTTAATGGAGAAACCCCCAGTTAATGGAGAAACCCGCAGTTAATGGAGAAACCCCAGTTAATGGAGAAACCCCCAGTTAATGGAGAAACCCCCCAGTTAATGGAGAAACAACCAGTTAACGGAGAAACCCCCAGTTAATGGAGAAACCCCCAGTTAATGGAGGAACCCCCAGTTAATGGAGGATCCCCCAGTTAATGGAGAAACCCCCCAGTTAATGGAGAAACCCCCAGTTAACGGAGAAACCCCCAGTTAATGGAGGAACCCCCCAGTTAATGGAGAAACCCCCAGTTAATGGAGAAACCCCCCAGTTCATGGAGAAACCCCCAGTTAACGGAGAAACCCCCAGTTAATGGAGGAACCCCCCAGTTAATGGAGAAACCCCCAGTTAATGGAGAAACCCCCAGTTAATGGAGGAACCCCCAGTTAATGGAGAAACCCCCAGTTAAAGGACAAACCCCCAGTTAATGGAGAAACCCCCCAGTTAATGGAGAAACCCCCAGTTAATGGAGAAACCCCCAGTTAATGGAGAAACCCCCCAGTTAATGGAGAAACCCCCCTGTTAATGGAGAAACCCCCAGTTAATGGAGAAACCCCCCTGTTAATGGAGAAACCCCCCAGTTAATGGAGAAACCCCCAGTTAATGGAGAAACCCCCCAGTTAATGGAGAAACCCCCAGTTAATGGAGAAACCCCCCAGTTAATGGAGAAACCCAGTTAATGGAGAAACCCCCTGTTAATGGAGAAACCCCCTGTTAATGGAGAAACCCAATTAATGGAGAAACCCAGTTAATGGAGAAACCCCCAGTTAATGGAGAAACCCCCCAGTTAATGGAGAAACCCCCAGTTAATGGAGAAACCCCCCAGTTAATGGAGAAACCCCCAGTTAATGGAGAAACCCCCCTGTTAATGGAGAAACCCCCAGTTAATGGAGAAACCCCCCAGTTAATGGAGAAACCCCCCTGTTAATGGAGAAACCCCCAGTTAATGGAGAAACCCCCAGTTAATGGAGAAACCCCCCAGTTAATGGAGAAACCCCCAGTTAATGGAGAAACCCCCCAGTTAATGGAGAAACCCCCAGTTAATGGAGAAACCCCCCAGTTAATGGAGAAACCCCCAGTTAATGGAGAAACCCCCAGTTAATGGAGAAACCCCCAGTTAATGGAGAAACACCCCAGTTAATGGAGAAACCCCCAGTTAATGGAGAAACCCCCCTGTTAATGGAGAAACCCCCTGTTAATGGAGAAACCCAATTAATGGAGAAACCCAGTTAATGGAGAAACCCCCAGGTAATGGAGAAACCCCCAGTTAATGGAGAAACCCCCAGTTAATGGAGAAACCCCCAGTTAATGGAGAAACCCCCCTGTTAATGGAGAAACCCAGTTAATGGAGAAACCCCCAGTTAATGGAGAAACCCCCAGTTCATGGAGAAACCCCCAGTTAATGGAGAAACCCCCCTGTTAATGGAGAAACCCAGTTAATGGAGAAACCCCCAGTTAATGGAGAAACCCCCCTGTTAATGGAGAAACCCAGTTAATGGAGAAACCCCCCTGTTAATGGAGAAACCCCCAGTTAATGGAGAAACCCCCCTGTTAATGGAGAAACCCAGTTAATGGAGAAACCCCCAGTTAATGGAGAAACCCCCAGTTCATGGAGAAACCCCCAGTTAATGGGGAACCCCCAGTTAATGGAGAAACCCAGTTAATGGAGAAACCCCCAGTTAATGGAGAAACCCCCAGTTAATGGAGAAACCCCCCAGTTAATGGAGAAACCCCCAGTTAATGGAGAAACCCAGTTAATGGAGAAACCCAGTTAATGGAGAAACCCCCCAGTTAATGGAGAAACCCCCAGTTAATGGAGAAACCCCCCAGTTAATGGAGAAACCCCCCTGTTAATGGAGAAACCCCCAGTTAATGGAGAAACCCAGTTAATGGAGAAACCCAGTTAATGGAGGAACCCCCCTGTTAATGGAGAAACCCCCAGTTAATGGAGAAACCCCCCAGTTAATGGAGAAACTCCCCTGTTAATGGAGAAACCCCCAGTTAATGGAGAAACCCCCCAGTTAATGGAGAAACCCCCCTGTTAATGGAGAAACCCCCCTGTTAATGGAGAAACCCCCAGTTAATGGAGAAACCCAGTTAATGGAGAAACCCAGTTAATGGAGAAACCCCCCAGTTAATGGAGAAACCCCCAGTTAATGGAGAAACCCAGTTAATGGAGAAACCCCCAGTTAATGGAGAAACCCCCCAGTTCATGGAGAAACCCCCAGTTAATGGAGAAACCCCCCAGTTAATGGAGAAACCCCCCAGTTAATGGAGAAACCCCCAGTTCATGGAGAAACCCCCCAGTTAATGGAGAAACCCAGTTAATGGAGAAACCCCCCAGTTAATGGAGAAACCCCCAGTTAATGGAGAAACCCCCCAGTTAATGGAGAAACCCCCAGTTAATGGAGAAACAACCAGTTAACGGAGAAACCCCCAGTTAATGGAGAAACCCCCAGTTAATGGAGGAACCCCCAGTTAATGGAGAAACCCCAGTTAATGGAGAAACCCCCAGTTAATGGAGAAACCCCCAGTTAATGGAGAAACCCCAATTAATGGAGAAACCCAGTTAATGGAGAAACCCCCCAGTTAATGGAGAAACCCCCAGTTAATGGAGAAACCCGCAGTTAATGGAGAAACCCCAGTTAATGGAGAAACCCCCAGTTAATGGAGAAACCCCCCAGTTAATGGAGAAACAACCAGTTAACGGAGAAACCCCCAGTTAATGGAGAAACCCCCAGTTAATGGAGGAACCCCCAGTTAATGGAGGATCCCCCAGTTAATGGAGAAACCCCCCAGTTAATGGAGAAACCCCCAGTTAACGGAGAAACCCCCAGTTAATGGAGGAACCCCCCAGTTAATGGAGAAACCCCCAGTTAATGGAGAAACCCTCTGTTAATGGAGAAACCCCCAGTTAATGGAGAAACCCCCAGTTAATGGAGAAACCCCCAGTTAATGGAGAAACCCCCAATTAATGGAGAAACCCCCAGTTAATGGAGAAACCCCCAATTAATGGAGAAACCCCCAGTTAATGGAGAAACCCCCAATTAATGGAGAAACCCCCAGTTAATGGAGAAACCCCCAGTTAATGGGGAAACCCCCAGGTAAAGAGTCTCTTGTTGTTGGAGCCACATCGATCCCCTGGCTCTGACCCGGATCAGGCCCCACGCTGACTCCAGCGTTAGCTTCAATCAGAGGGATGGTGGAACATCAAAGCCTTTCTGTGAGGCAGAGAAAGAAATGCTGCTTTTCTCTGTTCAATATGTTCTGCTTTTAACACTTGAGTACAGCTTACAGAGTCCTTTAAATGTGAATTTGTGAATACATGAATATATCGTACGTAGCTTCAGGGTGTGTGTGTGTGTGTGTGTGTGTGTGTGTGTGTGTGTGTGTGTGTGTGTGTGTGTGTGTGTGTGTGTGTGTGTGTGTGTGTGTGTGTGTGTGTGCCATGGAAACAATGGATGCATCACATTAATATGTAATCCAGCTTCAGATGGATGTAGAGGTGCAGTCTCTCTGTTAGAAAACCTCCTGAAATGCTTCCCCCCCTCCTCTGTGTGTCGGTGCTGAGGCGGTGTCTCCTGTCCCCCCCCCCTCCTCTGTGTCGGTGCTGAGGCGGTGTCTCCTGTCCCCCCCCCCTCCTCTGTGTCGGTGCTGAGGCGGTGTCTCCTGTCCCCCCCCCTCCTCTGTGTCGGTGCTGAGGCGGTGTCTCCTGTCCCCCCCCCTCCTCTGTGTCGGTGCTGAGGCGGTGTCTCCTGCCCCCCCCCTCCTCTGTGTCGGTGCTGAGGCGGTGTCTCCTGTCCCCCCCCCTCCTCTGTGTCGGTGCTGAGGCGGTGTCTCCTGCCCCCCCCCCTCCTCTGTGTGTCGGTGTCTCCTGCCCCCCCCCCTCTGTGTGTCGGTGTCTCCTGCCCCCCCCCCTCCTCTGTGTGTCGGTGTCTCCTGCCCCCCCCCCTCCTCTGTGTGTCGGTGCTGAGGCGGTGTCTCCTGCCCCCCCCCCTCCTCTGTGTGTCGGTGCTGAGGTGGTGTCTCCTGTCCCCCCCCCCTCCTCTGTGTGTCGGTGTCTCCTGTCCCCCCCCCCTCCTCTGTGTGTCGGTGTCTCCTGCCCCCCCCCCCTCCTCTGTGTGTCGGTGTCTCCTGTCCCCCCCCCTCCTCTGTGTGTCGGTGTCTCCTGTCCCCCCCCCCTCCTCTGTGTGTCGGTGTCTCCTGCCCCCCCCCCTCCTCTGTGTGTCGGTGTCTCCTGTCCCCCCCCCCTCCTCTGTGAGGCGGTGTCTCCTGTCCCCCCCCCTCCTCTGTGAGGCGGTGTCTCCTGCCCCCCCCCCTCCTCTGCGTGTCGGTGCTGAGGCGGTGTCTCCTGTCCCCCCCCCTCCTCTGTGAGGTGGTGTCTCCTGTCCCCCCCCCTCCTCTGTGTCGGTGCTGAGGCGGTGTCTCCTGTCCCACCCCCTCCTCTGTGTCGGTGCTGAGGCGGTGTCTCCTGTCCCCCCCTCCTCTGTGTGTCGGTGTCTCCTGTCCCCCCCCCTCCTCTGTGTGTCGGTGTCTCCTGTCCCCCCCCCATCCTCTGTGTGTCGGTGCTGAGGTGGTGTCTCCTGCCCCCCCCCCTCCTCTGTGTGTCGGTGTCTCCTGTCCCCCCTCCTCTGTGAGGTGGTGTCTCCTGTCCCCCCCCCCTCCTCTGTGTGGCGGTGTCTCCTGTCCCCCCCCCTCCTCTGTGTGTCGGTGTCTCCTGTCCCCCCCCCTCCTCTGTGAGGTGGTGTCTCCTGTCCCCCCCCCTCCTCTGTGAGGTGGTGTCTCCTGTGCCCCCCCCTCCTCTGTGTGTCGGTGTCTCCTGTCCCCCCCCCTCCTCTGTGTGTCGGTGTCTCCTGTCCCCCCCCCTCCTCTGTGAGGCGGTGTCTCCTGTCCCCCCCCTCCTCTGTGTGTCGGTGTCTCCTGTCCCCCCCTCCTCTGTGAGGTGGTGTCTCCTGTCCCCCCCCTCCTCTGTGTGTCGGTGTCTCCTGTCCCCCCCCCTCCTCTGTGTGTCGGTGTCTCCTGTCCCCCCCTCCTCTGTGAGGTGGTGTCTCCTGTCCCCCCCCCTCCTCTGTGTGTCGGTGTCTCCTGTCCCCCCCCCTCCTCTGTGTGTCGGTGTCTCCTGTCCCCCCCCTCCTCTGTGTGTCGGTGTCTCCTGTCCCCCCCCCTCCTCTGTGTGTCGGTGTCTCCTGTCCCCCCCCCTCCTCTGTGTGTCGGTGTCTCCTGTCCCCCCCCCTCCTCTGTGAGGTGGTGTCTCCTGTCCCCCCCCTCCTCTGTGAGGTGGTGTCTCCTGTCCCCCCCCCTCCTCTGTGTGTCGGTGTCTCCTGCCCCCCCCCTCCTCTGTGTGGCGGTGTCTCCTGTCCCCCCCCCTCCTCTGTGTGTCGGTGTCTCCTGCCCCCCCCCCTCCTCTGTGTGGCGGTGTCTCCTGTCCCCCCCCCTCCTCTGTGTGTCGGTGTCTCCTGCCCCCCCCCTCCTCTGTGAGGTGGTGTCTCCTGTCCCCCCCCCTCCTCTGTGTGGCGGTGTCTCCTGTCCCCCCCCCTCCTCTGTGAGGCGGTGTCTCCTGCCCCCCCCCCTCCTCTGTGAGGCGGTGTCTCCTGTCCCCCCCCCTCCTCTGTGTGTCGGTGTCTCCTGTCCCCCCCCCTCCTCTGTGTGTCGGTGTCTCCTGTCCCCCCCCCTCCTCTGTGAGGCGGTGTCTCCTGTCCCCCCCCTCCTCTGTGTGTCGGTGTCTCCTGCCCCCCCCCCTCCTCTGTGTGTCGGTGTCTCCTGTCCCCCCCCCTCCTCTGTGTGTCGGTGTCTCCTGTCCCCCCCCCTCCTCTGTGTGTCGGTGTCTCCTGTCCCCCCCCTCCTCTGTGAGGTGGTGTCTCCTGCCCCCCCCCCTCCTCTGTGTGTCGGTGTCTCCTGTCCCCCCCCTCCTCTGTGAGGTGGTGTCTCCTGTCCCCCCCCCTCCTCTGTGTGGCGGTGTCTCCTGTCCCGCCCCCTCCTCTGTGTGTCGGTGTCTCCTGTCCCCCCCCCCTCCTCTGTGAGGTGGTGTCTCCTGTGCCCCCCCCTCCTCTGTGTGTCGGTGTCTCCTGTCCCCCCCCCTCCTCTGTGAGGCGGTATCTCCTGTCCCCCCCCTCCTCTGTGTGTCGGTGTCTCCTGTCCCCCCCCCTCCTCTGTGAGGTGGTGTCTCCTGTCCCCCCCCTCCTCTGTGTGTCGGTGTCTCCTGCCCCCCCCCTCCTCTGTGTGTCGGTGTCTCCTGTCCCCCCCTCCTCTGTGAGGTGGTGTCTCCTGTCCCCCCCCTCCTCTGTGTGTCGGTGTCTCCTCTCCCCCCCCCCTCCTCTGTGTGTCGGTGTCTCCTGTCCCCCCCCACTCCTCTGTGTGTCAGTGTCTCCTGTCCCCCCCCCTCCTCTGTGAGGCGGTGTCTCCTGTCCCCCCCTCCTCTGTGTGTCGGTGTCTCCTGTCCCCCCCTCCTCTGTGAGGTGGTGTCTCCTGTCCCCCCCCTCCTCTGTGTGTCGGTGTCTCCTGTCCCCCCCCCCTCCTCTGTGTGTCGGTGTCTCCTGTCCCCCCCCCTCCTCTGTGTGTCGGTGTCTCCTGCCCCCCCCCTCCTCTGTGTGTCAGTGTCTCCTGTCCCCCCCCCTCCTCTGTGTGTCGGTGTCTCCTGTCTCCTCAGGAGATCTTATCCGTGTCTCTGAGATGAGGAAGTGTGTCGGTGCTCAGATATCTCTGTGCTGTGGAGAACTCGAGCATTACTCAGCACCACGGCCAAAGGAGACAACTCAATTTCAGGGTGTGTGTGTGTGTGTGTGTGTGTGTGTGTGTGGTGTGTGTGTGTGTGGACACAGAGCCCTAAAGCTAATCCTTTTCAAAAGTAGTTTATCACGTCGATAAGCAGAACACGGTTTCTCAGTTTTTCTCAAAATGTGTTAAATATTATTTTCTTCGCCGAGTGTTTGTTTTACGATTATCCTAAAAAGATAACAACACTAACAAAAACTG
Organism: Champsocephalus gunnari; assembly: GCA_036324595.1. Taxonomy (NCBI): domain Eukaryota; kingdom Metazoa; phylum Chordata; class Actinopteri; order Perciformes; family Channichthyidae; genus Champsocephalus; species Champsocephalus gunnari. Next base: position 431,960 of record CM070431.1, read on the forward strand.
TTCGTGTTTACATCAACGTGTTTCCAGTGTGTACATTAAAACACAAGGGCGGCCTGTCTGCACATCGCGAAACACCACGCGACGGCTCACTGTCACATATGGCGTGTGTGGCCTACATGCGAGAGGGTGATGATAATAATTGATAAGCTGTTGCTCAGACACTCGGGGAGAGGGTGTATACAGATACTGAGAGTACACACAGTACACACAGTACACACAGTAAGTACATAGTACGTGTTCAGGGCACACTCTTTTGTTCTCCCTATCACCTCAGAGGAATGCGTGTCTCTCTACGTGAGACGTGTGCAGAGAAGCCAGAGGGGGTGCATGCACATAGTGATACATGCATTTTAACCCCCCCGCATGTCATCGCTTTTGGATGCGTTTGCAATGTTAAAAAAACTGCGCATTTTAGCACATACCGTGTGCAGGGAAATCTCAACCCTCACTATCACATGCATATCAGATCAGATTTCACAAAGGACGGAACGACATTGCCTTCGTTGGAGATTGTAAACGCTGCCGCACGAGGTACCCACTGGGGAAATCTCAACTCGGTTTTTAAATGAGAGCGGATCTTTCGCATTAGGCCACGTTGTGCTCGAAAGCCGCCTCTGGTGATCAGAGAAAACACGGACGTTTTTAAGCTCAGCAGGGAAAATACAGATATTGTGAAATGGCATAGTAGAAAGATAATGTAGTATACCGTGGCGCTGATCTTGTTTTCAATATGGATCAATCCTCTGGGGAACATGACAACAAAGCCGTCTGCCGCTCTGCTTCGTGTTTCTGTTTAGACCGTGTTTTGAGGAACAGAAATAGTTTTCTGGCATCACTAACATGTCACAGGGACATCTGCGTTGGGTTTCCCTCGTCTGCCTCCTGGGTCCTCGAAGCATTCCTGGTTTGTTTTTAGTGTAGTCCTTTCCCTTTGTAGATCCTGCTCGTTCAAGTTGGAGCAGCTTGTATTGAATACAGCTCTTTGTTTACACCTTTGTATTCTGCATGTGGCTCCTCCTGATCACCGCCTTCCCCTGACAGTTACACACAATGTTGCTGAAAATGTAATAGTGTAGTAGTGCTGCACGGTCAGTGGCGTTTCTCTATGGTGGTGGGGCACAACAAACGTAGATGTCTATATATGAGCTCCTGCAGAGAGGGTCATGGCTGCTGAGGCTCTGACTCTTCAGGTTTACACATATTATATTTTGACCTAAATCAAAATATAATATTATTTTCAAAAGCCTCTTTAGTCTGATGCTTCAATTACTTTTAAACAGACAGTTCAACAGAAGGATACCCAAAACATGTAATTTTATCATTTACATATTGAATTGTTCTCTCTTAGTAAGATCCCATTTATCTAACAGCTACGTTTCCCACAGATCTTATTTTGAGCTATTTTCTAAAATCCTATGGAGAAATCTCGTTGCTTTTTTGTCGAGGGAAGCCATGCGCAGCTTACTTCCGGGTTTTAGGACGCCTCACTGCAGCTCTCTCGTCTCCTCTTCACACACCGCACTTTTCGCGGCACACGTACTCACGGCCCTCCCACTACAGCGTCGACAGTGTCGAAAACTCCAATCTGCCCATTCACCTTCAATGGGGTGACGTCACGTAGCCGCGCTTTTTTGCCGAACTGAATTGTGGGTAGCAGAGCGGTCCGTCTCCGGCGACAGAAGTTGAACAATGTTCAACTTCTGACGCCGGAGACGCCGGAGTAGCCAGCGCCAGCCAATCAAATCCCGTTTCCCAAAATCTGACAGCTGAAGCCGTAGCCAATCAAACCGCGTCTAAGCTGGGAGAGATATCCCGCCGTTCATTTCTATATTTCAAAAAAAGATGGAGGAGAAACTAACTATCGCCGTAGCAACTCACCCGGTTTTGTATGACCAGACCCTCTTCACCTACCGGGATACAAACCGGAGGAACCAGCATGGAGGGAGGTGGGCAGAGGCAGTGGGGGAAACTGGTAGGTTTTCCCTGTTTGGGGAGTTTATATATATATATATTGCTCGCATAAAATCCCCGGGGTTTTTGCTTTGTATGTCGGGGGCGGGAGATTCATGTGATTGGTTGTTGGTCGTGTTGCTTGAATAAAATCCCCAAGCTACAGACACGCCCAGCTCCAAGCTATTTTTGAAGCTGTAGTGTGGACGCTCCGTTACAGCCAATCAGCTCTGAATGATGTGAGATGACGTATGGTGGGGATGGCAGCACTTTGCCCCTATGGTCATTATTTTGTTTGCCACACACATTAAATAGGACAATACTCTGAGCATGCGCAGTGTAGTCTTTTACAGTCACCATTGACTTAGACAGTGAGAGGGAGGGGCAGGATCGGGGTTTGTCCCACATGGCTCTAAACAGCTCAATAGGCACACACTGTAGACACTAACTAGAAGAACACATACTAAAACAGCAATGTACAGACGAATCAGATGATTAAACATGATCTTAAAATGTATTTTATATATTTTATTTTGTAATCATTATTTGTAATACTTTCTGCTGACACTAGGTGGGGCTCTGCTCAAAGTAAGCCGGATTTTGCCGATGTGTTTATATGGATTCAAAAGTCGTACATAATCTACAAAATGGAGGAGACCGATCTGATCGAAGCAACTGACGAATAATCCATCTGAAGCCGGCGTGGACGATGACTGTGTTTTAAACATGCGCTTATCCAGACAAGCCCGGTTTGGACACTTTACGGGCAGAAGAAACATTTCTATTAAAGAAATAATTATAAATGTCTCTATTTTTATACCTTTAATACTAACTTGAATTTGTATTCAAAGATTAATTATTTTTTATATTGTAATGTCTCTACATTACAATAAAATATAAAAAATAATTGATTAATTAACGAGGCTTTTAGTGACAATCATGTATTGCGTTACAATTATATGTAAAAAACAAAAAATTATAAATATGATATTTGGCCTCAAATCATCTGAGGCCTGGCGCCCCCCCTGCGCCCCCCAGGTTGGGAACCACTGCTCTAAGTCCCTCCCCTCTCTCGTGCACGCGCTATCTGCCAGAGCATGTGAGAAAACTTGCAGCAAGTGGCTGCAAGTGGGCAAAATGTTGAAAAAAGTCACATACATATTGTCACATTTCATAGTAAGTCACACAAAATCAGTGAAATGTCAGACAAATAATGTCAAATTATTTAAAAAATGATGCTTAAATATGAAACTACGTCACCAAAACCAAATAATTGTCATGGTATAGTAATACAGTAGAAAAGTAGACAATACTGCTTTCTGCCAACAAAATAATTGAATAAATAACATCAATGTGTTCAGAAATATCAAATATAAGAACTCGTACAAAAGTCAAGTTATTATTTAAAAGCACTGCCTGTTTATGTTTTAATTAAACTGGATGAAACGTGTCAGGGGAACCTCTGTGTTTGAAATATTGGAAGTTATTATTGAACCAATTACACAGCTGAAGGCTTTCCACAGGTTTAAAATCACTGACCTTGGTAAATATTAAAAGTTTCTGGATCTCCCAAGATATTTGTAATCCTCAGTAACCCCCAAAATATCATTCACTCCAACAAAAACACACCGGACAAAAGAGTTAGAAAAAGGGCAATTTTATTTAAAGCACTTACATATAAAAATATGATCGATTTGAGTCACCAATAATAAATAGAGTGCCTGACGTTCCCCAGGCCTGTCGGTACAATCAGTACAATCAATATAATCAATATCCAGTTCCACAATACAGCAAAGGCACTAGCATCAACCACAATCAACAACAAGTCAATGAGGGGGGGCACACACACCTTCACTCCCGCCTTCTTCTGTGGAAATGATACCAGACGTAACCCTTCTCCACTCGCCTTTTGTCCAAATGCTCGTGGAAAACAACTAAAGAACCAGACGATGTGATGGAAATAAAAAAAACATCAACATAAAAGTGAGAATGAAAGATTGGCCCCAACTTTTCATTTATTTGAGCTAAAGAGTCAAGTTAAGGCCCTTAGAACATTTGGATTATCCCCTGGGGAGGTTGAATATGCACTGAACTGTTTTAAATGAAGGCATCAAACTTCTATATATTGCAGTTCAAAAAGGTGCATTTGAAGACCCTACAAATGTGGGATCATCCTCTGGAGAGCTTGATTACAAAACTGAAAAGTGGCCCCACAGATTTAACTACTTGAGATGAAAAAGTCAAGTGAAGGACCTTATAACATTTGGATTATCCCCTGGGGAGCATGAACATACTCTGACATGTTTAAATACGGACAATAACTTCAAAGTAAATGGACGTGAGAATTGAGGACCCACATTTTCATTTATTTGAGCTAAAAAAGTCAAGTTTAGGACCTTAAAACATTCGGAATATCCTCTGGGGAGCTTGAATTTGCACTGGAATGTTTACATGTTTCCAATAATTCCAATATGAATTTTTTTTTAAAAAGTACATTCGAGGACCCTACAAATGTGGGATCATCCTCTGGGGAGCTTAACGAAACACCAACATGTTTAAATACGGCCAACAACTTAAATATAGATGACATTTAGAAGAGAGGCCCCACATATTTAACTATTTAAGCTAAAAAAGTAAAGTTAAGAACATTTGGATTATCCTCTGGGGAGAATGAATATGCACTGAAATGTTGAAATACGGACAATATCTTCAAGACAAGTGGAAGAGAGTAGAGAAGTCCTACATTTTGATTTATTTGAGCTTAAGAAATTAATTTGAGGATGAAGGGAAGGACCTTAAAACATTCGGATCATCCTCTGAGGAGTCTGATTATACACTGAACTGTTTGAACATTGCCAATTACTTACATATGAATTGAAGTGAAAAGAGAGGCCTTACATTTTAATGTAGTTGAACCGACAACGTAAAGTTAAAGACCTTAAAATATTCGAATTATCCTCTGGGGAGATTGAATATACATTGAAATGTTTAGATATCAATAATAACCTTTATATAACATATGTGTACTAGTTTTTCAGGGGCCAATGTTTTGGTTAATCACGTTTTACACAATTATAAAATCAATGGTAGCTCAGATGATAATGTTGAGATAACTCCACATTACTTTCAAAACTATGACATTATGAGGATTAAAGTCCAACTGAAATTAGACGTTTGTTTCCTTTGTTTTCTAATTAGCACTAAAAGTAATTATATACATTCAAAGATGTATTTAAATGCAGTTTTCAGCGTTTTTTACCCAATATCTTTGGTTTTTGACTGACGAGACATTTAAAGCTTGGTATTTGGAAAACGGGGATGAACGTTTTCCACCTGATTCTGAAATGTTAGAAATCAAACTATGTATGGAGGATATCATCTGCAGATTAATCATTTAAAGACATAGCGTTACTGTTTCCAAACTATTCATAGAAAAAGTTGAATAGGATTTTGCATTTAAACTGCAGCTAACGTTAGCTTCCTTTCTAAGTCTTCTTGTGTGTGGTATTATATCCACTTAATTCAAGAGTTTTATAGTAGGTATATCATTACAATTATAAAATGGTTATAGTTGTTTATCCTTGGCTTGTAATCTACTGATATACAAATCTTCAATACTAATGATTGGCATTTGTTTATACTAGTTTGGAGGCTAAATACGCATTTTTGTAAATAAAAACTACTTTTGATTATCTGAGAGTTTGCCATTTCAGTTGGACTTGGACAAAAAAGAATATCAGTAGACGGCTCACATTTATCCAGTGATCAGACACATTAAAGCAGCAACAGAATTAAACAGAGCGTCTGCTCCTTATCCGAGTGAAATTCAGAGCTAGTAGAGCTGGTCCCAAACAGTAATGATAGTTTTATCTTTAATAGATATGTACTGCTTTCAGACGGAGGGATGTTTCATGGAGAAAAACAAACGTGAAAAATCACTTTCTCTTTATGTGAGGTCATGTAGTGCAAGTCTTTACATGCAAGCAAAGCGAGGAGGACGTTGACAACAATCAGCAGTAAACACACACACACGCACACACACACTCTCATCCCTGAAGCTCACAGAGATTATTCACCCGGGACAAAGAATTTTCAAAAAGGAGTTCAGAAATTACAAACGGAAAAAAAAGTCGTAATCAAAACAATGTTAATGCCAATGTTTGTTATCATTGGTTTTGATTCACACTGGAGAAAGAAAAGAAATATTAAATATGTCAGTAAATACCATGGAGAGTGATAAGGCTTATCTCCACTTCGACTGGCCCTTAGAAACGTCGTCTTCCCCCTTAAATCTTCCCGTCATTCGGACAGAAAAAGCCCTGATTGTCAGAACAAGTTGTACCAATTACTCCCGGCGTTAAAGCTAGTCCGTCTTCTTCTTCTCCTTTTGTGAACGAAATCCTTCCCGTTATCTCTCCGACTGGAGAATTAATGCACAGGAGCCCGAGATTGTCCACAAAGGGCCGTAAAGCTTTACCGTCTTTTTAACCGTCTTTGTTTGCGTCCCTGCGGCTAACGGTTCCGCGGCGGCGTAGCGTTAGCGCGTGTCCGACGGACTCGCGGTTTTTAACGTCTTTTTCTCCGTCCCTCTAGATGTTCCTCTGAGCCGTGAGGTACTTCAGCGCCGCCGAGCCGTATTTCCTGGACAGATCCTGGTGAAACTCTTCCTTCAGCGTGTTCAGGCAGTTGCGGTAACTCGAGCTGGAGCGAAACTTTGAGATGTCGAAGCTAGGAGCGTGCGGCATGTGGATCATGAAGGCGTTCGGCAGCACCATCAGTTCGTACTCCTGAGAACACAGAAGGGATTTATGAAACATGGGGTTAAGGTTTTCTAAGCAATCTAAAGAATTGATCAAAGCCTGGAACACAGCTTAGTTAAATACTCAATGCTGATTGGTCAATTTTGACATTCTGTAGAAGAAGAAAGACAGGAAGAAGAGAACAGCAGAAGAAGACAGAAAACACATTCAAACCAATCAACCAAGTTATTCCAGAACACTTGTTGTTCTGGACAATGCTTGAAAGTAGAGCGTTGGTCCCAATCAGCAAGTATATTTTTACGATTATTGGATTTCTTCAGAGGGATAAATAATGGGAAAAAACTGAAAAATGTACTTATGTCCGTACCTGTGCGTCCAGCTCCAGTACGTGCGACACCTTGTTCCAGCCGAAGCCCACGAAGCGCTGGTCGTATTCGGGACAGTCCTTCCTCACCACCACGTACGGCTCGAAGTCCGCCTCCCACTCCACTCGGTACGGCGTGGTGGCCGTCCGCCATTTGGCGTAATCTGTCGGAGCGTGACCTTTGGGCCACACGTGATACCTGGAGCAGAGGGAAATCAGTACGTCACTCGACTTTGCCTCTGCCACATCATAGACACTACGCATTACATCAATGCACACAACATGTATCTGTTTTCTTTTTTTTATTACTGCCCATTTTTATTCCATATTTTATTCCATTTCATTTCTCTATTTCTATATGTATATATATACTGTTATACTTTTTTATTTTTTATATTTTTCTTGTTTTACTTTTATGTAAATCATCAAGTAAAATTCCTCGTACGTGTCAACCTACTAGGGTTGCCAGAAACTGACCATGATCAAAATCGATTATTCGGCAGCCCTGGCGAATAATAATCGATTATTCGTTCGTTCGTTCGACGGCTCTTTTCGCAGAGCTTGCATTTAACTTCCTTTGGACTTGTATGTTCGAAGTAGTTCCACGAGGAACTCTTTTTACCTGCCGCTTTGTTCATCTTTAGTCGCACGTGTGAGGGAGAGTGGGGGCGGGGTCGGTGTGAGGGAGAGGGGGGGAGGGGGTGGGTTTCGGTGTGCATGCAGCAGTCTGCTCTGCACGCGCAGGCTTCCTCCAAGTTTACAGTAAAACAAACTGGTGGTGTGACCAATGACATTTACAATTATTAATAATATTACTATTATTAGCATTTATATATTTATATATATTTTGGTTGAAACTAAGCAGAAAAAAGAAAATCGATTTTTAAAAATAATATTCGATTATGGAGACTGTAGCGAATATTCGAATAATCGAATAATCGCTGGCATCCCTACAACCTACCTGGTAATAAACCTGATTCTGAAACCACCTTTAGTTTCTCTCTGCTGATTTGATGCTGATTTGATCGTGTGTTTAGTACCTGAAGGTGTAGAGAGTCCCCATGTCCAGCATGGAGAGCAGCTCAGCTTTGGATTTGGGGAAAGAGAGACGATACCGGAGCGTCTCGAAGGCCGGGACCACCAGAGCCTTCTTAGTGTGAGCCATGTCCATCTGCACCACCGTGCGCCTGCAGAAACACAGGGTTACTCACAACAGACCCAGAACCAGGACTGAACCAGAACCAGGACTGAACCAAGTCTGCATACTTGTTATGTTATTGAGACGGAAGGGAGTTCATCTCATTGTGTTAGATTTTATAAAACAGGACGAAAATCGGGGACTAAATGATCAATAATGCCTCCTTATATTTAAGGAGTACTTCTGCTTTTACTCAAGTACAAGATCTGAATACTTATTCCACCTCTGCTGTTACATTTATAGATGTTTCAGATTCATCGTATTCATTTAGGAAATGCTGTTATACTTTAAACCCAACAGTTAAGCAAAACCTGCAGGAAACAGGAGACGTAAATTATTGAGCATTTCTCGTTTTGGACCATGTTTTAAGCTCCTTACATAACCCAGACAAAAGGACTTGTATTAATTCATAATACAAATCCAAAATCAGAGCCAACATATGAATAATATATATTCATTTCTGTCAGTGGAGGGTACATATTCTGAACTCGTTCCTCTGGAAAACAAAACCAACAGCGTGGAATGAATATCAAGTTGGGCAAACATCCATATAGGTTTTTCCACACACACGCCTGAAACCTCTCGAGCATTACACCCACAGTTCATCGATCTTTCTTCAGGAACCAAAGGTGCTTTAATGTAGCTTCTGGTCGTACCTGAGGTATTCGTAGAGTCCGTACATGGGCAGGAAGTCGACGTCTGTGAGGAAGACGTAGGGCGTGTTGGCGTTCCTCAGAGCGACGTTCCTCACCAGGTTGACGGGGTAGAACTGGCCCTCTTTGTACACGATGTGGTACCCGACGTTCTTCCGGTTCTTCAGGACCTCGGAGGCCTGAGCGTATCGAAGGAACTGCTGCGCCTCGGCGTCCGACATGTAGAGCGCCAGGCTGATGGGCCCCTCCCAGTGCTTACAGATGGCCTCCAGCATCTGCAGCCTGCACACGAACACACGGTTACCCCGGGAAACAGACCTGATCTCATCCTGGTCCTTACCCAATTCAATCTGTTTAAACACCTGAACGAGAACATCCATAACATTCACCTGTTGGCAACATACACATTATTTATCTAATATATCACATTCCATTTACTTGTATATCGACTCTGATTGCACTATTTCTATTCTATTTTATTCGAGGGGGACCCAAGTTCCCATCAGCAGAAACACGTGGGTTTTGCTGTCCTGGCTCCAAGATGGTGGAATGAGCTCCCATTGACATCAGGACAGCAGAAAGCTCACACACCTTCGCAGACTGAACACTCATCTCTCTCGACTCCACCTCGAGCGATAGAACTACTAGCAAAGAACTACTAACAAAGCACTTATATACTAACAAAGAACTGGCTTACCTAAAGCCAGTTGAGGAGCACTTGAAATGTTTTGGCTCTATGAAACCTGATGTACTTTATGATTCTGTTTTCTTCAAGCTTGTGTCTTCCTGGTCGAACGCACTTATTGTAAGTCGCTTTGGATAAAAGCGTCAGCTAAATGCAACGTAATGTAATTTAGAGAAACTGCTGTAAAAAGCCACCAAGACGAGCAGCACCTGACTCAGCAGTTACGTAAGCGTTACTGAGCATGTTAGCTACAAGTTTAGCTTTTAAAGGAAACTTCCTTTCAATGTCAAGACTTGTCTCTGACTCTGTCCTCTACCTGCTCAGCAGCAAAAGGACACGGTAAGAGACTAGATGGTGAACTTAGCATCGAAAGACCCACATTTCTCTATTTCATACTATGTTTGGTGGTGGAGACCAACACCGGAGCTACAAGAGAGATAATATTGGACTCCCATCCATTACAATGAACACATGTATAAGACTCTAATGAACCATCAAGCTGCCTTATTATTGCTGGATGAGGAAATAATTAAATATATGCCAAGCGTAACTTTTAAAACTTGATATAACATGTTTTTTTAATTCCTTAATTCATATAAAATGAATGTATAATATATTCATTACGTAAGGGAAACTTATTGTAAGTCGCTTTGGATAAAAGCGTCAGCTAAATGCAACGTAATTTGTTTTTATTTGTATTTACTTGCATTATTTTATCTGTTTTATTGTGTTGCACTGTGGGAGGAGCCTGTGACCTACGATTTTCATTTACACAACTACACTGTAGCTATGCACGGACTGACATAAGAAGCCTTGACTCTTGAACCTTGATCTTAGGCAACGGTTTCAGGGTTAGACAATCAACAACTTTATTAATCCCGCAAGGGGCAATTGGTTATGAGCAGCAGCTTATGCCATGGACACAGGCAGCAACATACAAGAAGAAAACACACAGATACACCCGGGAGCACAGATGTGGATAATTCCAATTTACACTATAAATAGTTCAAAGCATCCCAATAATAAATAAATACATAATCAAGTTAAAAGCCTTTTCAAGAATTTAAAAGTTTGAGGGCAGAAGGGATGAATGATTTAGAAAAGCGAGATGCATAGAAGCACAATGGTTGAGCTCTTTGACTCTGCGTCATGAAGAACCATCCAGGGACACAAACCTGATCTTAATCACAAATGAGCAATAATAAACATGTAAAGCAAGTTATTATATATATATAACACAATGACTGTAGTTCTGGTACCTGTCCATGGAGAGCTGAGCCACCAGCGTGATGTCGGTGTCGTCCTCTGCAGGCGAGTACTCGTACTGCAGGAAGTACAGGTGAACTCTGTGCACGGTGAGGCGCTCCCGCCGGAAGTCATAGCACTGATCGTCCTCGTCGAGATCCTCCAGAGCCGCCTGCAGCTGAGGAGAAACCACGCAACACAGGGTCAGAGGAAGGGCGTCGACAACGTAAAGGTCTCCTCGTATACTATGAGGCATATATTATAGCACTCAGATATATACAAATATATTAAAAACATGTCTATGAAGTGTTTTGCTCAAAAGACCAAACAGATCACCCAGAACATACCCCTCTATTTCAGCCTGACGCCAAAGTGCTGATTCTGGGTCTAAAGCTGCCGTGATTAAACTCCATATCGTGTTCAAAGCCACTTCAAAGAGTCTGGAGCTCAAACGCTTTCTCTCTCAGGTTTACTGAAGGCGCGTTCCTTTAACTTCCTGCTTCTTCACACACATGCTCTCTCCAGTGCAGGTTAGCTCTGAGTGTTAGCGATGCTAATGTAAACAAAGACCGTATTACTTCCAGAACACGTCGCTCATTGTTTCTGATACAGCAACGTTTCTGATTGGCCCGTGGGTCTAAAGCCCGCCCACATTTAAGATATTACGTCATATCGGACGCAAATCTGGATCAGCTCCGTTGTTCCTCCGTTTTTGGAGATGTGGGTACGGAGGAAAAGAGAGAGGGGTTTATTCTCGGACACACCGGGGACACATAGTTACATGTGAAAGACATCAACAAGTGCGTTTTGATAGGAGACCTTTAAGCTGCTGTGTGTGTGTGTGTGTGTGTGTGTGTGTCAGGATTTTAAGAAAAAGTAAAAATGTGGAGGTTTTCAGAAAAATTCAGCATTTTGGGGAAATAAGTAATTATGAGATTTGCAGAAAAAAGTCAGAATGTTGATATTTTTCTGAAAGTCACGACTTTGAGAAAATAAATCGGAACATTTTTATTTCGGGAAAAATTCTGAGGTTTTCTGAAAAAGCCGTAATTTAGAGATTTTTTTTTGAAAATTCATAATTTTAGGAAAACTCAGCAATTTGGGAGAAATGATGAGATTTGCAGAAAAAAGTCAGGATTCTTGATTTTAAGAACGAGTGTGTACCTTCACGCTCTCGGGGCTCGCCTGGCTCGGGCAGCCGAACAGTTCCCGTCTCAGCAGGTTCCCGTCGTACTCCAGGAAAGTGAGGTAGAGATTCCTGAAGAACTCCACGTGTTTGTTCTTCACTCGCAGCTTCTTCGGAGAGTTCCAGTGGATCACCTGAACACACACACACACACACACACACACACACACTTTTACTACACACACCAACACTGTTGCCACCAGAGAGGACAAAAGTACACATCCTTTACTCAAGTAGAAGTACACATCCTTTACTCAAGTAGAAGTACAGATACTCGTGTTTAAAAATACTCTGGTAAAAGTAGAGTACTGACTAAACTTCTTTACTCAAGTCAAAGTAAAGAGGCTTTGAAGTGTACTTCAGTAAGAAGTACCCATAGCTAGCAGCTGTTTTAAAGAGTTCCTGACCTCCCTTTATATTAATAGAACAATAATGTCATTGTTAGCTAATGAATGTTTCCATGCTGACCAACGGCAACATGACAACGTTTCCATTGGTCCCTCTTCTTTAGAGAAGACCAGGAAGTGATGGATACACGGATCGTGTTCCAATCAATAGGCACGCAATGACTCTAAATAATAATGACCACGCACCAACACACACATTCAGACTAAAGTTTTTCCTTGCATGGCCTCAGAACTACTTCATATAGTAAACAAATCTCTTCACTCAGGTATTTTTCCACAGGCCCTGAAAACTGCAGTCATTAAACCGCTCTTAAAAAAGAATAATCTAGATGCTTCAGTAATGAACAATTACAGGCCCATATCCAACCTGCCATTTCTAGGTAAGATCATTGAAAAAGTTGTTTTTCAACAGCTGAGTAATGTCTTGAATTTAAATAACTGTTTGGATGTGTTCCAGTCAGGCTTTCGTCCAAACCACAGCACTGAGACTGCTCTTGTAAAGGTCTTTAACGACATCCACTTAAACACAGACAGTGGCAGAACTTCAGTGTTAGTATTATTAGATCTCAGTGCTGCGTTTGACACTGTTGACCACAGCATATTACTGGACCGACTGGAAAACTGGGTGGGACTTTCGGAAACAGTTCTAAATTGGTTTGAATCCTACCTAAAGGACAGAAACAACTTTGTTTCTATAGGTAAATACACATCTGAGTTGACAAATATGACATGTGGGGTTCCTCAAGGCTCCATCTTGGGGCCTCTTCTCTTTAACATCTACATGCTACCACTGGCTCAGATAATGGAGAACAACGAAACAAGTTACCATCGCTATGCAGATGACACACACGTTTACGTAACCATTTCACCAGGAGACTATGCTCCATTTCAAACACTAGACCGACTGGAAAACTGGGTGGGACTTTCGGAAACAGTTCTAAATTGGTTTGAATCCTACCTAAAGGACAGAAACAACTTTGTTTCTATAGGTAAATACACATCTGAGTTGACAAATATGACATGTGGGGTTCCTCAAGGCTCCATCTTGGGGCCTCTTCTCTTTAACATCTACATGCTACCACTGGCTCAGATAATGGAGAACAACGAAACAAGTTACCATAGCTATGCAGATGACACACACGTTTACGTAACCATTTCACCAGGAGACTATGCTCCATTTCAAACACTAGACCGACTGGAAAACTGGGTGGGACTTTCGGAAACAGTTCTATTGGTTTGAATCCTACTTAAAGGACAGAAACAACTTTGTTTCTACAGGTAAATACACATCTAGTGTGTGTGTGTGTATGTGTGTGTGTGTGTGTGTGTGTGTGGGTGTGTGTGCGTGTGTGTACCTTGAGGTCGGACACCTCTGTGTAGCACTGCTCGGAGCGAGTGTGGTCCGACAGCTGAACGTTCCAGAAACACGGCAGCTGGTGCACCAGGACGGGGTTCTGCTTTATGAAGGCGTTGAAGATGTCCTGCACACACACACACACACACACACACACACACACACACACAACTTTTAACACACAGTTTTAGTTTAGTAGTTTTAGTTTTAAACCACACACAGCTCTATTTATCCTGCACTTTGCTCTCATGTACACACACACACACACACACACAGACACACACACACACACACACACACACCACACACACCACACACACACACACACACACACACACACACACACACACACACACCTCTTGAAGGCATCATAGATAAAAACACATATCCTCTTATTTGCCGGTCGCCTGGCAACCTCAGATTGTATTATATGTGTTTCTCCGAGCGGTGGGATGGTTAACAAAGACAGGCTGTCCGCGCGTCGCCGCTGGAGCTCAGATCAAAGCGAGAGATGGTTTCATAGGGGGGTGGGGGGGGGGGGTGGGGGGGGGGGGGGGAGGGGGGGGTGGGGGGGGGGGGGGGGGGGGGGGGGGTGGGGGGGGGGGTGGGGGGGGGGGGGGGGGGGATGCGGGGGGGGTGGCTGGGGGCGGGGGGGGGGGGGGGGGGGCGGGTGCGGGGGGTGGGGGGTGGGGGGGTGGGTGGGGTGACGGGGGGGGGGGGGGGTGGGGTTGGCGGGGTGGGGGGGGGAGGGGGGGGGCAGGGGGGGGGGGGGGGGGGGGGGGGGGGGGGGGGGGGGGGGGGGGGGGGGGGGGGGGGGGGGGGGGGGGGGGGGGGGGGGGGAGGGGTGGGGGGGTGGGGGGGGGGGGGGGGGGGGTGGGGGGGGGGGGGGGGGGGGGGGGGGGGGGGGGGGGGGGGGGGGGGGGGGGGGGGGGGGGGGGGGGGGGGGGGGGGGGGGGGGGGGGAAGGGAGTGGGGGGGGGGGGGGGGGGGAGGGGGGGTTGTGATAAAAGCAGCGTGCGTTTCTGTGCGAAGGGTAGGTATTAGGAGATGTTCTTTCACCATGAAGTAGGGAGAGCTGGAGTAGAACGGGATCATTTGATCGCTGACTAAAGCGATGTAAATATGTCGATTGTACTCCTCGGGCATGACTGAACCCGGAGTGCTCCTGATATGCCAACGGTGTGAGTGTTAGGCCTGGTGCAGGGCACTCGCGATGAACGACATGTAGTATGTAAAGCGCTTTGAGGGCTCTGAGTACAGTGCTTTATAAGTACAGTCCATGTACCATTACAACAAAGACAGCTGAATGATTTGATAAATAAATTCCCACCACAGAACTCGGTGGGTTCCACTTATTAAAGCAAAGAGCTTCGGATCACCTACAGGTCATGTAAAGTGCGCTGTTCCTCTCACCTGGTCGGCCAGAGACGTGCTGAGCATGCTCATCAGCTCTCTTTCTGCCGTCAGCCTCCACATCTGCTCCCAGCCGAGCCTCCGCAGACGCTCCAGGTAGAGGAGGATCACGCCTGCAGGAAATACATCACAACATGGCGTTATCTAAAGCAGTGGTTCCCAACCTGGGGGGAGATCGCGGGGGGGCGCCAAAGATCGCGGGGGGGCGCCAGGCCTCAGATGATTTGAGGCCAAATATCATATTTTAATTTTTTTTTACATATAATTGAAACGCAATACATGATTGTCACTAAAAGCCTTGTCTCTACATTACAATAAAATATAACAAATAATTGATTAATTAATTTGAATACAAATTCAAGTTAGTATTAAAGGCTAGAAAGACAGAAATGTATAATTCTTTCTTTAATAGAAATGTTTCTTCTGCCGTAAAGTGTCCAAACCGGGATTGTCTGGATAAGGATGAGGAAAGGTTACCGGTGTTGAATCCTCGTCCGAGTGCAGGCCAGGGTTTGTGGTTCTTCCAGAGGTTCCCCAGGTACCAATCACTCTGGTTCTCCACCAGACCAATCACCTGCTTATCTGCACACACACACACACACACACACCACACACCACACGCACACACCACACGCACACACACACACACGCACCACACACACACACCCACACACCACACACCACACCACACACACCACACACACACACACACACACACACACACCACCACACACATTTGTCTCCAGGTGTTTCAGGCATGTTGGACAGCCGCTCGTTGGGAAAGCTAAGATGATAAACACATATATGACATTGAGGTTTTAAATGGCCGTCGTCTCACCGGTGAACTTCCTGAAGATGCCCCACAGCTCGGCGATGTCGGTGGCGAAGGTGATGTCGGTGTCGAGGACGATGACCTTGGAGAGGTCGGAGGGCAAAGCTTTGGTGAGCGTCAGCTTCATCAAGCCGTAAATACCTGAGTAATGCTTGTTGGGTATCCACGACACCTCGGACTGCGGCAACAAGAGGGGAGGAGACACGTGTATTTAACATGTTGCATCGAAGAGACTGCTGTTGTGTAGATATTGATCGTTCTGCTTTTACGTATGTCTTAATGTGTGCATATGTATACATGTGTCTGTTGATTGTGTATATTTGTATTCCTCTGGATTGTGGGAAACGGTATTTAGATCGGTCTGTCTGTACACACAAACTGAAAGATTGATACAGTTGACTTTGAAGAGTTCTCAAGACGAGCTGCGGCCCCTTTAAGACACAAGCTAAATCTGCAGAAATGAATTAGTTGTAAACGGAGAATGGAAATCCCCAAGTGTCCGTATTCGTGCAGAGAAGACTATTCTGGAACACACGGTAGAAGAGATTAACTAAATATAACCTCGATATGCAAATTGAAAAATATCAAATACTCTTCTAAAAATATCTCGCCCAACTCGACTCCGTCCACGCGCTCAGGATTCAGAAAACATCCACCGACTTGACGACACTCAAACATATCAAATGTATTCATTTCAAAAAGCCCCGCACACAAAATGCTGCACGAGCTATCCGTTTCCAGGGGACACTAAAAAGTGCTGCACACGGCAGGGATCCAGCATTCATGCGTGCATGGGGTTCCCAAACCTTTTCAGTCGGGACCCCTTGGGTATTGGACATATTTTCCGGGACCCCCCCCAACCCGGTTCCCGTCTATATTGGTAGGATTCATTAAAGATCCAACTATCATTGTATATTTGATTATGGATTACACATGAACTAAAGTGCTTGTAATAGATAATTATGGCCTAATTAAAACTAGCAGGCCTTCTTCCCTGAGTAGTAGATTTTTTTTAAATTCAAATTTCTTTAAGGAAAATATATGAATGAACTATTATTTCTACTGCAGGTTGCAAACGATCACATCACTTTACCATTCCTAATCCACACATATTGAATAATAATAATAATAATAATAATAATAATAATAATAATAATAATAATAATAATAATAATAATAATAATAATAATAATAATAATAATAATAATAATAATACATTTGATTTGTATCGGTGCACTTTAAAAGCAACGTCATCTCAAGGTGCTTCCCAAAGCTAAAAGGAGAAAATAAGTTAATTTAAAAAATCTTCCCGCGACCCGCCTGCAGTACCTCCGCGACCCACCAGGCGCCCCGAAGTTTGAAAACCACTGTTATCGTGGATATTATTATAACTGTAATGTACTTCTCTCTGTTGCTTCGGCCGCTGTGTGTGACTTCACTGAGACGTGAAGACACGTTTTATTGTGTATTTATTTGTAGGTTTTGGAGCGCGTTTGAGTTGTTTTGCTGTCAATATATATAAACCTGTTTTTGTATACGCCATGCTTTCGTCCCTCCGGTTTCAAACGTTTTTTTGTACCCTCTAGAATAAAATAATGATGTGTTTTTGCGAGTTAGTGCCTGAGCCGTGTTTCTGAAGCGGTTTCTCCGAATGGAAATGTTGAGCCGTTAGAAATCTGTGTGGGAAACAAAAAGCACATTCAGCATATTCTGGCAAAAGCTCAAAGTGTGTGTTCTCTCCTCTTCTGAATCTGCAAAAAATATATTTTAATTAATTCTCTTGATTCAGAGTAATTGGATCTGCATAAGTGCATCATCTGCAAATATAATCCTCTTACAGTCGCCTCTGCTTCTCTCCACTTTAATGTCTTAATGAAAACTGAAGGGGGGGGGCTGCAGGTCGGCTGCACAAGGGCCTCATTGTTCAGCACAAACACACACACACACACACACTTACCCAGGCTCGTTGTTCCTTACATCCACATTAGTCTTGAG
>CM070431.1:455000-475000 GCA_036324595.1 Champsocephalus gunnari
CTGATAAAGCAGCTAACAGAAATAACGGTTAACAGAAATACCAGCAAATGGAAATAACGGCTAACCGAAATACCAGCTAATGGAAATAACGGCTAACAGAAATACCAGCTAATGGAAATAACGGCTAACAGAAATACCAGCTAATGGAAATAACGGCTAACAGAAATAGCAGCTAACAGAAATAGCAGATAACCGAAATACCAGCTAATGGAAATAAAGGCTAACAGAAATACCAGCTAATGGACATAACGGCTAACAGAAATACCAGCTAATGGAAATAACGGCTAACAGAAATACCAGCTAATGGACATAACGGCTAACAGAAATACCAGCTAATGGAAATAACGGCTAACAGAAATAGCAGCTAACAGAAATAAAGGCTAACAGAAATACTGGCTAACAGAAATAGCAGATTAAAGATATAGCAGCTAACGGAGATACCGGCTAACATAAATACCAGCTAATGGATTGAATGGGTAATGGAAACTGTGGCCGTTTCTCAATCTCGAAGAAACTGGCTTCCAAGCCAATATTTCAAGGATACTACGTCATCGAGTGCCGCCGAAGGACTGTTCCAATCTCCAACATACTTGGATTTCCACCGAGGCCGCGTACTTCGTTTGGAGAAATGTCGAGGCTGCACATGGGCAGACTTTGCGTCCTTCAAATCCCCACAATGCTTTGCGCACGGAACAATTTCCCCAAATCTGTGGCGGAAAATGTAAGAGGCGGGGCCTCTCATATGACGCACACCTGCACACTTGCTCGCCTGTTCCACTCTTTGTTTTCCGAATGCCAGGAAGGATTCTTGCCTCGCTTCTGAAGGCAGGGTTGCCAACTCTCACGCATCTGGCGTGTGACACACGCTTTCTCTCTCAATCTCACGCTCTCACGCTGCCCAAACTATTCTCACGCCAAAACAAGAATACCGAAGACTAGAAACGGTTTTGAAAACTTTTGTCAGGTAGTGATCGTCTTCCCAATAGGACATCTTTGATAATGTCTTCTGGCCAATCAGAATCAAGATAACGGCGTGGTGTTGTTGCAGGAAGTCCCGACGGAGAATACTTTTGCTGCAGTACATCTCTATATACATCGATACAACATTACGTGTTGATAGAAATCGATCAACCCTTATCCACAATGTAAAGTCATCCACAGCCTCTTCCCTCTTCTCTCTGTGAGGAGCAGCAGGTTCAGCTTTCAGAACAAAGCAACACGAAACTAAAATGGCATTCATTTTTTAAATATGTCGTGGAGCAATAGATGTATTTATCTTTCTTCTCAAGAGAGGACCAGAATGTGTGCGGGGGTTGGGTTTTCAGCATGTAACTCTTTCACCTGTGGGGAAGTTGGAGGATTGGCTCCAGGTCGCCCTTTTTATTTACTTCAAGACAAATGTGCCTTTTTATTTCATCCAGTTCAATTTGGATTGAGACGGGGAAATAATCGAACCCTCACGCGTGGCGTTTCACTGTCTAGGAGAGCGTGTATGTAATTACATTGCAAATACTGACTTGAGCCCCACCACTGAATGGGTTAGCCCTACCGTAGATTACCCAACACAAATACTCGATGAATTGCTTATCGCGACAGGCACACAATAAAACAGTGGAAACAAACATGTGTTTGACTTTCATGAGTGAAGGAAACTGTGTGCCCTTTATAGTCCGTGTCCAATATTGTGTATTTGTATATATTGTATATATATCCTGTATATATGCTAAGGTCCCGCTGCTGACACGATAGCAGTCATTTCGTGCGCATGTGTGTAATTAAACCCATGATATCAAAATCTCACTCCAGCCAGGTACCCAAAGTTGGCAACCCTACCGAAGGAAGTGACTCGGAAGACATGTGCTACCAAGCAAGCATCCTCGCGATTGAGAAACGGCCACTGTCTTTAGCGCGTCCGTGTGTGTGACTCACCTGTGAAAGAGGACGGACTTCACCAGCGTGACCACGTCTCTGCTGGCGTTGTGACCGGCACAAACGCACGCTACGTGGATCAGCTGCGGAAACAGAGGATGAGAATCTGAGTTAAACAAGAGCGTTGTTCACTTCACCCGTCGACACTCCTACCCTCGGGGTGTTAAAGCTTTCAGCACATGTTCACAGCGTCCTTCCCTCATCCTTATTTTTGGCAGATCCAAATGTCAACAACCAATCTTAACACCTCAAGTTGTGAAAGTCGACTGTGAATCTAAAACAACACCTTTTACTTTGGGAGGCAACGACGTGGTGTGACATCCCAAATGGACGACTTTAGAAACCCTGAATTAAAGTAAGTAGTCTTGTATTTGTTTAGTACAGAGACATATTGGGTTGAAGCAGGACGTGGGTGAATATAATATTAAATAATAGAAACAAATAGTAAGAGATAAAACCATTTTATTAGAAATGAAATTAAAATGCTATCCTTCACTTTGTACATTATTTAACAGATTTAAATGTCAACATAACTTTTCCAAACACCTAAAGTTGTGAATTGTTGCTTCTGTGAATTAAAAGGAACTCCACTTTCAGAGCCGTTAACTTCCCATAACCCAGGACGCTCGCTCCTCTCTGATGTCAAATTGAATATTTAGCCTCTCAGATATGGAGGATTTCACGTTACTTGAAATTCAGCGGCACAAAAGTCTTTGAAAAGCTCAAAGGATGCACACAGACTTCAAAGAGCGGGCGGGTTTTACTCAACCGGCTTCATACATTATAGTTTCTATGAACTGCTGGGAAACCCTGAGCTTCTTAAAACATATATATATATATATAACGTAATAAAGGGATATATTAACTGACAGCAGTGCTTAAGGCAACTGTCAGGTCTGTCTCACAATTAAGGAAGGGGTAGACAATCAACTAAAGGCAAGGGATGGAGTGAAAGGACAATATTGTAAACATTTAGCATTAACATTGAGATTGTAAATAAGCAGCCATACAAGGTCAGACAACAATGCACATATGATGCAAACCTGTACAAACTATGCCACGTGTATTTCCTTATTTCATTCTTATTATTGTTGTTGTATCATTCCTCTGCAGAGGTTGGAAGTAGTGGAGTACAAATACTTTGTTACTGTACTTAAGTACATTTTTCTGGTATCAGTACTTTACTCCATGACTTGTTTTTCTGACTACTTTTTACTTTCTACTTCTTACATGTTGAACTCAAATACCTGTACTTTCTACTTCTTACATGTTGAACACAAATACCTGTACTTTCTACTTCTTACATGTTGAACACAAATACCTGTACTTTCTACTTCTTACATGTTGAACTCAAATACCTGTACTTTCTACTTCTTACATGTTGAACTCAAATACCTGTACTTTCTACTTCTTACATGTTGAACTCAAATACCTGTACTTTCTACTTCTTACATGTTGAACTCAAATACCTGTACTTTCTACTTCTTACATGTTGAACTCAAATACCTGTACTTTCTACTTCTTACATGTTGAACTCAAATACCTGTACTTTCTACTTCTCACATGTTGAACTCAAATACCTGTACTTTCTACTTCCTACATGTTGAACTCAAATACCTGTACTTTCTACTTCTTACATGTTGAACTCAAATACCTGTACTTTCTACTTCTTACATGTTGAACTCAAATACCTGTACTTTCTACTTCTCTCATGTTGAACTCAAATACCTGTACTTTCTACTTCTTACATGTTGAACTCAAATACCTGTACTTTCTACTTCTCTCATGTTGAACTCAAATACCTGTACTTTCTACTTCTTACATGTTGAACTCAAATACCTGTACTTTCTACTTCTTACATGTTGAACACAAATACCTGTACTTTCTACTTCTTACACTTTCTTACTTTAGTTTTAATGTGTGTTTGGTGGCGTGCTCATTATTATTTAGAGTCATTGCATGCCCATACTTCTTTACTTTTACTTGAGTAAAGAAGTAAGTACTTCTACTTTTACCAGAGTATTTTTAAACACGAGTATCTGTACTTCTACTTGAGTAAAGGATGTGTGTTTGCTGACCTCACACTTCTGGACGGGGGGTGATCGAGGACACTCGGTGTTGTTCTTCTCCTCCGCCGTGTTGTCTCCGTCCTCCGGCCCCGTGTCCGCCGACGCCGCCCACTGCTGGTTGCCGTAGTTACCGTCCGGAGGCTGGGCAGCGGTGCCCTGTGATTGGCTGAGCTGCAGCCGGATCTTACGGTTCTCCTCCTCCACTTCTCGGACCCTCGACTCCAGGACGGACCGCTCCAAAACCTGAGCAGGGGTGTCGGCCAGACAGGGAGCGAGGAGGAGGAGGGAGCGGCCATCTTTAGAGGGGACAAAGAGACCAGTTAGTCATGTATCCTCGTAGGTTGGATTTCATTGGACTTCATTTTTGACCTTTTTAAAGAAAATGTTAACTATCCAGAATTGTGTACATTGTTTATAATGGTTATAGTGATTGATATACTATTTTTCATTTTCATTTTATTTTTAATTGTTAACTCTTTTCCAGTTTTAGGTATCTGTATTTTAATGTTGAGCACTCTGGTCCTGTAACAAAAAGATTTCTGAATTTGGGATTAATAAAGTATCCATCCATCAAGCCATCCATCCATCATCCATCCATCCATCCATCCATCTAGCCATCCATCCATCCATCTATCCATCCATCTATCTATCCATCCATCCATCTATCCACCCATCGATCCATCTATCCATCCATCTATCCATCTATCTAGCCATCCATCTATATATCCATCCACCCACCCACCCACCCATCCATCCATCCATCCATCCATCGACCAATCCATCCATCCATCTATCCATCCATCCATCTATCCATCCATATATCTATCCATCCATCCATCCATCTATCCATCTATCCATCCATCCATCCATTCATCTATCCATCCATCCATCTGAACCATCCATCCATCCATCCATCTATCCATCCATCTGAACCATCCATCCATCCATCTATCCATCCATCCATCCATCTATCCATCTATCCATCCATCCATCCATCTATCCATCCATCCATCCATCTATCCATCCATCCATCCATCCATCCATCTATCCATCCATCCATCTGAACCATCCATCCATTCATCTATCCATCCATCTATCTATTCATCTATCTATCCATCCATATATTTATCTATCCATCCATCCATCCATCTATCCATCTGAACCATCCATCTATCCATCCATCCATCCATCCATCTATCCATCCATCTATCCATCCATCCATCCATCCATCTATCTATCTATCCATCTATCCATCCATCCATCCATCTATCCATCCATCTATCCATCCATCCATCTATCTATCCATCTATCCATCCATCTATCCATCCATCTATCCATCCATCCATCCACCCATCTATCCATCCATCCATCCATCTATCCATCCATCCATCCATCTATCCATCCATCCATCCATCTATCTATCCATCCATCCATCTATCCATCTATATATCCATCCATCCACCCATCTATCCATCTATCCATCCATCCATCCATCTATCCATCCATCCATCTGAACCATCCATCCATCCATCTATCCATCCATCTATCTATTCATCTATATATCCATCCATCCATCCATATATTTATCTATCCATCCATCCATCTATCCATCCATCCATATATCTATCTATCCATCTATCCATCCATCCATCCATCCATCTATCCATATGAACCATCCATCCATCTATCTATCCATCCATCCATCTGAACCATCCATCCATCTATCCATCCATCCATCTATCCACCCATCCATCTGAACCATCCATCCATCCATCCATCTATCCATCCATCCATCTATCCACCCACCCACCCACCCATCTATCCATCCATCCATCTATCCATCCATCCATCTATCCACCCATCCATCTGAACCATCCATCCATCCATCCATCTATCCATCCATCCATCTATCCACCCACCCACCCACCCATCCATCCATCCATCTATCCATCCATCCATCCATCCATCCATCCATCCATCCATCCATCTGAACCATTGGCTCACTCTGATGACAGATCATGCAACAGCTTTCTTCAACCCTCCTGGACAACATCATCCTTCACCATAACACGTGCTCTCCGTTCCTCTAGTTGATTCAGAGCTGATCCAGATTTACACCAACATCAAGAAAATCATGCGAAAAAAGGCAAACAAAATGAAATAGTAATATTGAATGAAAAAAAGATAAGAAAAAAGAAAGTATAATAATAAATGCAATGAAATGAAAAAATGTAAATAAAATGACTGTTTCTATTTAATATGCGAATCAGTTCTCGTTTCTTAGCGTGATTAAGGGACGTGTGCAGTATGGGTTTATTACAAGACACCCAAGACTGAGCTAAATGTATTTTTTAAGATATTTAAATAATAAAGTTATACAAGTATATATTTTTAAATAGCAGTAATAATTATAATAATATCTTCATATGCCATGTACATTTATAACAATAATAATAGTAGTAGTGGTATAGAGAATGTCTGAGATATGTCCTTGTGAGTCTGACACTTTAAAATGGTCTCCTCACACCTCCTCTTCCTCCTCTTCCTCTTCGTCTCCTCTTTCCACACCTCGCTCTTTCTCACAGACTCAGTGTGAATATTCTGAGAGCATCAGGTTCCACCTCTTGATTTGTGTCATATCCAAAAGAGAGTGCACAGAAGCCGTCGTTGCGAGGCAGACCCATCTTAGGGCAGATGGAAAAGGGGCGATGTCCAAAGCGAGCAGAACAAGAACCTGATTCTATGAGTCGTTGGTTCTGGTTCACAATCTGCATTGGTGTCACAGTGAGAGCTGTAAATCATGCGCTTTACCCTTCAGCAGCTGATAGACAGAGTTAGAGACCGGGAACACAGCGGAGCATTTAGCAGCTAGAGACACATCAGTTGGGAGGTGGAGACCAAACACGGAGCAGGAAGAGAAAGAATGCTGGTCTTGAACTCAGCATATGGACACTAAAGTCTCCCATTGAATCATCATGAAGCTTTTTAACTGCTAGATTTAGAAAGAATAAGCAGTTCGCTAACAAGTTCAATTTATGCTATAATCTTGTGGCATTTAGCAAAAACTGCTCTCTTTTAGGGTGGTGAACAAAAACGGAGCAAAAAGAGATGGAAAGATTAAGTCTCTAATTGAGATCTGCAGGATGTGCAGATGCTCAGCCGTTTGATAACACCTGTATATCTAACTCAAAAGGTGATGTGTTAATGCTTGGCCCACATGTCGTCTCTGCAGAAGACAAGTGTCCCAAACCCCCGGCTGAAGAACACGGTGTTCAGCTTCCTGTGAGACGCCTCTGAAAACAGAGCGACATGCTGACAGACTCTCCGTGCAGGAACATCAGGACACACATGTGGTCCTGTGCATATTTCAATTTGCAAGCAGCTTAACACACACGCACACACACACAGGCACACGCACACACACACACACCATGTATACATCACTTCAGGGGACATTACATTGACTTACATGCATTTCCTGGAGATTATCCTAAACTTAACCACAACCACACATGCCTAACCCAACCCAACCCTTAACCTAACCCTTAACCTAATCCTTACCCTAATCCTAACCCTAATCCTTAACTAATCCTTAACCTAACCCTTACCTAACCCTAACCCTAACCCTAACCTTAACCACAACAACACATGCCTAACCCTAACCCTAACCCTTAACCTAACCCTTAACCTAATCCTTAACCTAATCCTTACCCTAATCCTAACCCTAATCCTTAACCTAATCCTTAACCTAACCCTTAACCTAACCCTAACCCTAACCCTAACCTTAACCACAACCACACATGCCTAACCCTAACCCTTAACCTAACCCTTAACCTAATCCTTAACCTAATCCTTACCCTAATCCTAGCCTAATCCTTAACCTAATCCTTAACCTAACCCTTAACCTAATCCTTACCCTAATCCTAATCCTTAACCTAACCCTAACCCTTAACCTAATCCTTAACCTAACCCTAACCCTAATCCTTAACCTAATCCTTAACCTAACCCTAATCCTTAACCTAACCCTAACCCTAACCCTAATCCTTAACCTAACCCTAACCCTAATCCTTCCCCTAACCCTTAACCTAACCAAGTCTTCACCCTAACATTAATGATTCCCCTTATGGGGACCTCCAATTTGTCCCCATAAGGGAGGCCAGTCCCCACACATGACTATGTAAACAGATAGGTCCCCACAAGTATAGTAATGCTAGACCACACACACACACACACACACACACAATTATGTTTGACTCAAACACACGGGAGATATATTTAAATGCTAATTAAAAAAATATCAGTTATGCATCATTCGGAAAATTAATATAGTTAAAAAAATATGAAATGCAAATTATATAAACTTACATTATTGAACAGTCCTCTTTTCAATGCAATAATGAACTGCCGCAATACAAGCAGAGCAGCTTAGTGCGACAACGACGTTTACAGCTTACAGCTTACAGCACTACCACTGGAAGCACTAAGACAAAGTGAACAATGAGCTGTTTCTCAGTAACTTGTTGAAGTGAAACTTATATACTTTTTAAATTAGCCTGTATTTATTCAGCTGAACCTCATTGAGACACACGGTCTCATTCTCAAGAGACACACACACACACACACACACACACACACACACACACACACACACACACACACACACACACACACACACACACACACACACACACACACACACACACACACACACACACACACACACACACACACACACACACACACACACACACACACACACACACACACACACACACACACACACACACACACACACACACACACACACACACACACACACACACACACACACACACACACACACACACACACACACACTAAACCCAGAGGCAACACTCGAACACAACGCCGTACAGAGTAGTGGGATAAAGCAGGTTCAAACCCCCACAGATGATTCCCCAGCTTTTTAAAATGAGTTTAGAATCCGTGTTGTATCAAAGTGCGTAGGGTCTGCCGGAGCGTGCTCCAGGTCGAGGGTACGTGCGCGCTGAGGGCACGCACAGAGCGATGCAGCTGTACTGTGTGTGAGACGTGAGTGGACGTGCAGAGGGGCAGCAGTCCAAGCGGCACAGACGCGTGTGTGCCAGTGATCTGAGCATCGATGTCCAGGCGACTGAAGCGTGGGAAGGTGTGTGAGCGGACCGTCTCGGGGCTAATGCTTGGTTACACAAACTGGTTGCCATGACGTTACTGATGGACAGTAAAATTTGAAATCCCTTATTTTCTGCAGAAAGTGTGTTCAGTTGAGGGTTTTCTTTAAACCAGCTGACATGAAGACAGATATGTTACACTAGTGAAACAAGTCTGACCCGAGCAACGTGAGCTGCAGTGAGCATTCCTCCTCTGCCCTCGACACTTCTTCTGCTCTCTGTCCTCTATTTCTCTCTCGACACAAGTTCAATTCTTCCCTCCTTCCTCCCTTCCCTTTCTCTCTGTCTCTGGTTTAGCATGTTTCACTTCCTCCTCTCCTCCTCTCTTCCTCCTCTCCTCCTCCTCTCCTCCTCCTCTCTTCCTCAGACGATGCGAGCAGCAGCTGGCCCACAGCTGAAGTGAGGCATGCTGGGAATGTTCACAATTCAATCTGAAGGCGGAAAGGAACGCCGGCGCCCAGCGAGGACAGAAGCTGGCTGCACGTTCAGACGCCGCGGTGATGCATGCTTCCTCATCGGGCGGAGAGGAGCAATGCCACCCAGGGGCTGGCTGAGTAAAAACAGCTGCTGGTCGAACAATAGTTCTAACTGTTAAACAGAGACGGAGCTATTTCTGGATACTCTCCATTTGCTGTGATGCGTTTTAACATCCTCTCACTCAGGTTTCTAAATGTTTAATCTGCAAAGTAGCTGCCGTATAATCAGAGAGAAGTACATGTAAAGTGGTGCGGCATATAAATATGCGAGGACAGAGAGGTACTTAGCAGCGCTGTGCGGCTTTCATAATGGAGAGATCCATTTTGAATTACCCCATAAAAGCTTTGCATAAAGTTTCACTTCACTCGGCCCGCCAACATCTACTCTGAGTCTGACCCGCAGACGCACCGAAACACCAGCTCCGACATGTCGTTAGCGCTCAGGAAACATATGAATATTTACAACTTCATCTGCCGAGAGGTATTGTGGCTCGAGCTGAGAGTGTCTCGTCAGATGTGTTAGTTTTGTATCCTTGTCTATTTGTATTATTTCTCGGCTAAGTTAATATTGTCATTTCCTGTTTCACTTTGGTAATCTCCTCTCTCATGCCAGGCAGCTCGACGGGGGAGGCGGAGTCTCGTGCTTTCCTGTGAGAGCTGCTCGTTGGCGCATGAAGTCAAAACGGCCTTCTGCGAGAGCGAAACGTCACAGATTACCCAGCATGCCTAGCTGTCAGAGCAGAAGAACCCGTATGTGCGCTCACAGAGCATGCTCCCCTTAAGCCCCGCCCCCGAGCTCCCGCTCTCAGGTGCGCGTTCATAATGCCGAGGGAAATAACTGTCAGAATAACGTTATTAGCACATTTTACGACTTGAGGACCGAATGTTTTTAATAAGGGCTAAGTGTTCAAACTGTTTGGTTAAAATAATAATAAATCAGCGATTTACAGACGTCTCTTTCCCGATGTAACTCCATGAAAAAGTCTTCGGGGCCCAGGGACGTCACGCACTGATACGGAAGCTGCAGTACCGCCGTTTGGCCACAACGAATATTCTCCTCAGAGTCCGGCGCACTTCCTGGGGCCTTGGTTCGACTCCTACCCATGTGTGTGTTCACTGACCTGATTACCCGCCCGTAGTGTTTGCACCTGTGGAGCCCCGTGTGTTTCATCTGTGTTCTCTCAGTGCCACATCGCTTCGAACCGAGCTTTACCTTATTAGAGATTTGGTATTTAGTAAGTCATTTTCTGGAGTCCTTGTTTACTATGAGGGTTTGTATTGCCTGGCAAATCACCAAAAGTAAATTCCTTTTTTGAACCGTCCTTTTTGCCTTTGGGTCATAACAACAAGGAGAAAGAAATGCTTAAACGTTAAATGACATGCCAGCAGGACCTGGAAGTCCAGCTTGCTTTTAGACATGACTTTAATATACGTTGTTTTATGGTGTCTCATATATCTGATTCTAGTTTCATATGACGCAAGATAAGAAACTAGTGTTACGTGCAAAGTAAAGCACTTCCAGGAGAGATCTTGTATTCCGCGGCTGTAACCAAAATCAAACTGAACTCGGTGTTTCAAAACTGAACGTAATGGTCCGATCCGAAGCTTTAATTTAAGCTACATTACTTAGATTCCTTTGGCTCTGTAGTAAACCTCAATGTGTTTTAATCAAACAAAGCCTCTCATCATGTACTGAAGAAATACCTGGAATAATACATTCATAAAGAGAAAATGTATCCTTACAGGAAGCTACGAATGAGACTTGGTTTTTCAGAATAATAGCCCTATAGAGTTTTTGTAGCAATAAAAGAAGCTCGGGATGAGCCCTTATTTGTTTTTCAAAATAAAACCACCATGGGCCAACTGTGTCTTTACTGGAAGGCATGTTTTTCAAAATAAAAGGTGCAGAAAGTAAATTGATAGTTACAGATTTCTTAGAGAGCGACATGTTTTTCAGAATAAAAGCCCGATAGAATTACTGTATCCTTACAGGAAGCTCAATATCAAGTATGTATTTCAAAATAAAAGCTTTAAAGAGTAAACTATATCCTTACAGGAAGTTCAGGACGATGCTTATTTCAAAATAAAAGCCCCAAAAACGGACTGTATCATTACATGAATCTCAGGTTTAGGCTTATATTTCAAAATGAAAATCCCCAGAGGGAAACTGTGTCATCATGGATCATTGAATCAAATTAAAAGTCACAGAGTTCTCATATCCTTTCAGGGAACTCAGTATCAGGCCTGTTTTTCAAAATAAAAGCCCCATAGAGGTACTGTATCCTCTCAGGAATCTACGAACGAGAACATTTTTTTAAATAAAAGCCACCAAAAAGTCACTGTTTCGTTACAGGCTCCGGTTCAGGATTGTTCTTTCAAAATAAAAGCTCCAGAAAGCAACAACACTTCACTTCTTCTGTACCTTGTGTCAGATCTAACTGCTTCAGCACACTTCCAGCAACCCAAACCATTCAACTATCACGTCATACGTCTCTTAGCGAACAAGACGGAGGTATAATCTATAATCTGGAGGTACTCACTCTCCAGGTTCCCAGCCAGCAGGTAGAGCCAGGTGAGCAGCACGCCGGCCGTGAGCGAGGCCACGAGCAGCTTCAGGCGGCCGCGGCACAGCAGGTGCATGATGGGAGGTCTGAGGGAGGGGGGGAGAGGAGAGGGAGGGTTCAGGTGGGACTCAGTCCGTCGTCAGGGCCCGGCAGCATCCTTTTATCTGGAAGAGAGAGAGCGATGAGATTAAAATCACTTGGAACCCGACGGTAGATTTAAAATGTCTGGATTTAACACTCGTCTCTTTTGTAAATGAAAGGTAGCTTCATTTCCTCGTAGACTTCTATACAATCTGACTTCCTTTGGCAAGAAGTAGAGTTAGTTTCTACTACAGTGGAGTTTCCCTGGGTTTCAGGTTGATCAACAATCATCAATCAAGAGAGAAGTCGGGTCCTCGTAGACTTCTATTCAATCTGACTTCCTTTGGCAACCAGAGGAATTCAACACATTAGAAAGGTGTATTGAATTCAAACTCAACACCTTTGAGCTAGTGTTGATTCAAAGACTGAGCATTTGTAATTTCCTCGTAGACTTCTATATAATCTGACTTCGGTAACGTGACATAGTGTTCTTAGTTGATATCAGTTCCTATGCAACGCTTTTGAACACTTTGTCCAGTCTCTGGGACACATGTCAGTGGACTGTCCCCTGGTAGAGATGGCACTAAATCACCGGTGGTGTAAAATGTCCAGCTCTACTGAACACATGCTGTTTGCAAAGCTGCCGCTTGCACTCGGCTCAAAGCTCAGCGTGGCTGCAGGCCGTCGTGGAGGTCACGGCTCAAAGGGACTTCAAAGGATCCTGGATTGTTGGAGTCTAATGAGGCAGCACTGCGCTTACAGAGGCAGTCAATAAGTGTCGCATTCGTAACATTCAGACACGGAACCTGTGGAGCGCCTGAACAAGCTGCTTTGTACTGGAGCTTTTGTTCTCCAAAGTGATTCATTAATCCTTCTTTAATGAGACGCGAGCCCGGAGGAAGCACCCACCGCACAGGGTGCACAGCACTGAGGAGCAGACACGACGATATCTTACTTTAATGTCGGCTTTTTCGGATAAATACTGGCGCACTTCAGCCTGAGAATATGTGCTGCAATGGTGTATATGGAAACATATAAACTGGCGTTTGGTTTAAAATGTCAGATATAATGACATGTCCCTTTGTTACATTTACAAAGATGCTTATTTAGCCTCCAAGCAACGTGAATAGCAACGTGAATAATTTGAGATATTGTTGTGTTGAATATAATCCATGCCCCAAGTATGACGTGTAAAAGCCAAGGATACGCAGCAAGGTGGCATTGAACCAAGACATTAGCAAGGAATCTATTATTAGCTGCAGTTTTACGACAACATGCTTTCAGACAGATTTCCTTCTTCATTCAAATAGAGTTTTGTAAAGGTACGTCCACACAGCAGCGTTAAACAAATCCTTCCAACGCTTCTCTGCCCGTTGACTTTGAATGGGGATGACGTCACTTTGCCTCGCTTTTCCCCGAACTGCATTGTGGGGGAGCGAAGCGAAGATTTCCAGGATGTCCAGGATTCCAAAGTTGAGCAATGTTCAACTTTTGAAGCTGAGCTGGAAGCGTCAGCCAATCAAACACGTCTATGCAAATCTGACAGTAGAAGCGCCAGCCAATCAAACCGCGTGTAAGCAGGGAGAGCCAGACCGCAGTTCATTTCCTCATATTCCAAACGAGAAGTTACGGGAGCAAATCACCCGGTTCTTTACGACCAGAACTATTACCGGGATCCAAACCGGAGGAACCAGCATGGAGGGAGGGGGCAGAGACAGTGGGGTTTGGGGAGTTTATATATATATATATATATATATTGCTCGCATAAAATCCCCGGGGTTTTTTGCTTTGCATGTCGGGGGCGGGACATTCATGTGATTGGTTGTTGGTCGCGTTGCTCGCAAAAAATCTCCAAGCTGTCAGACACGCCCAGCTCCAAGATGTTCAAGATGTTTTAAAAGCTGCTGTGTGGACGGGCCGTTAGCAGAACACATGGACTTCACGCTGGCAGGCACAAGCAGGGCCGTATCCAGGATTTCCTACATACCGAGGTCCAGATATGTTAGGGGGGTTCGGGAGATTTGCATGATCTAGTTAGGTGCTTTTTAAGTCCTGTGGGCGGTCACACATTGGACCCAGCTCCAAGATGTTTTCAAAGCTGCTGCGTGGACAGGCCGTCGCCGGCTGAGTGCAACGACGTTCTAACGTCACGCGTTCACTAGTGTTCACGCTGATGGGTTTACATCATCTGAAATCAGAGAAAAGCAACTCGTCTATTTATTTGAAAACAGCATTTTGTGAAAAGGAGGTAAATGATTGCATATTTCAAATGTGTGTATTTTCAACTTCATTAGACACACTTTCCAAAAGAAAGCGCGACCATCTATTCTAAAGGGACAACGGAGTGGGAAATGGTTCGATGCTGTGAAAAACAAACATCACATCCTGTCTCGATTACGACTTCAATAAACTGATAAGCAACAGCCTCGACGGACAGACCCTGCTTACCGGCCGTGTGTTTGGATAAAGCGTGGATAATTTAAAAAGCACACAGCGAGGAAAACAAGAAGACTAGACACAGCCGACCTTCAGAGGTCAAACTAAAACGGTCTAAAGTCGAGACAAAGGAGGAAGAGGAATAATCTTCACTTCCTGTCTTCGGCTTAAAACAGAGGAACAGTTCAAACGCAACGAAGAACAAAAACTCAGTAAATAACTTCCCAGATGTCCGTCATCGGCTGCCGGACGACGGTGAAGGTCTGTGTAGTAAATGCTCACAAACAAAGCATCCTCAAAGTCACCTTGAACTGCAAACAAACAGCAGGGATACAAACGAAAGCAAACCTCAGATCTCCTACTTCCTGTTTGAAGAAACCCCGAAGCAACTTTCTGACATTTCTTGAAACGCTTTCATGTTCGTAAGATATTCAAATCCTCAAAAGATGAAACCTTTCTGTTGTGACTTCAAGTCTGTACTTTGTACATCTCACACGCGACTACCGTCCAAACGCTTCCATGAGAAGACAGTTGAATGCATGAAGAAAGAATACATACATCTCCTCTGAGGTCCAGGTGTATATCAGTATGTAGTGTCTCTACTTTAAAGAGTCCTCTCCTGCTGATGTTCAGGTGTATATCAGTATGTAGTGTCTCTACTTTAAAGAGTCCTCTCCTGCTGATGTTCAGGTGTATATCAGTATGTAGTGTCTCTACTTTAAAGAGTCCTCTCCTGCTGATGTTCAGGTGTATATCAGTATGTAGTGTCTCTACTTTAAAGAGTCCTCTCTTGTTGATGTTGAGGTGTATATCAGCATGTAGTGTCTCTACTTTAAAGAGTCCTCTCCTGCTGATGTTCAGGTGTATATCAGTATGTAGTGTCTCTACTTTAAAGAGTCCTCTCTTGTTGATGTTGAGGTGTATATCAGCATGTAGTGTCTCTACTTTAAAGAGTCCTCTCCTGCTGATGTTCAGGTGTATATCAGTATGTAGTGTCTCTACTTTAAAGAGTCCTCTCCTGCTGGTGTTCAGGTGTATATCAGTATGTGGTGTCTCTACTTTAAAGAGTCCTCTCCTGCTGATGTTCAGGTGTATATCAGTATGTAGTGTCTCTACTTTAAAGAGTCCTCTCCTGCTCATGTTCAGGTGTATATCAGTATGTAGTGTCTCTACTTTAAAGAGTCCTCTTCTGCTGATGTTCAGGTGTATATCAGTATGTAGTGTCTCTACTTTAAAGAGTCCTCTCCTGCTGATGTTCAGGTGTATATCAGTATGTAGTGTCTCTACTTTAAAGAGTCCTCTCCTGCTGATGTTCAGGTGTATATCAGTATGTAGTGTCTCTACTTTAAAGAGTCCTCTCCTGCTGATGTTCAGGTGTATATCAGTATGTAGTGTCTCTACTTTAAAGAGTCCTCTCCTGCTGATGTTCAGGTGTATATCAGTATGTAGTGTCTCTACTTTAAAGAGTCCTCTCCTGCTGATGTTCAGGTGTATATCAGTATGTAGTGTCTCTACTTTAAAGAGTCCTCTCCTGCTGATGTTCAGGTGTATATCAGTATGTAGTGTCTCTACTTTAAAGAGTCCTCTCCTGCTGATGTTCAGGTGTATATCAGTATGTAGTGTCTCTACTTTAAAGAGTCCTCTCCTGCTGGTGTTCAGGTGTATATCAGTATGTAGTGTCTCTACTTTAAAGAGTCCTTTAAATGTGATGACTACATGCAGCTTCTTGTTAACAGCAAGGTCTCAAAGTGTCTCGTTATTGATCATCTCGTCGCTGTGGATTCTAAACATTGTGAGAGCTCTGAGATGATTTATGAGTTAATTAGTGCGGCTGATGCATTCGCCGTACGTCGTTAAGAGCGAGGAGAGGAGCTGAGAGGAGGGAAAGAGAGGAGGGATGAAGATATGTGAGGAAGAGGAGGAGGAGGAAATGCTTAGAGCACTGATTCTCAATCGGAGGTCCACTTTAGGGATACTGCGAAATGCATGCACAAATATTTTAAATTTAAATCTCATATTGCAGAAAGAACAAAAGCGTATGTTTCTCACTAAATACGGAGAACACGGAGAACTGCGGAGAAGGAGACCCAGGAAATAAGTGCAAAGTCACGTGTCTCCCTGCTGACAGCACAGAGATACAGAGAGTGTTCAGATGAAAGCCGGATAGCAGAGTGAAAGAGGATCCAAAGTTTCACCAAACACCACGGAAAACATGAAAGAAAAAGAAGCTCATGTTCCTAAATATATTCAGCTGACGGAGAAGGGAAATAGAAACGGTGACGACACGAAGTAAAGAAGGAGAAGGAAGCCAACGTTTCTCACTACAGATTGAAAACATGAAGAAGTAAAACAAATTCTAATTAAATAATCCAAAAACCCAGAAGACCTGAAACCAGCCGCATCCATTGAAGCTACATGCATGTGTCTACGTGTCTACGTGTCGTAGTTTCGTAGCATGATCAATACAGTGATGGATTCTTAACATTTGAAATAAAGCATTCGATATTTTCCAGTTCCAAGCTTGCTGTTAAATAAATCAGACGCCGATGGCACTGAATTATTCTCTGCATGTCAGCCTTTTTGTTTTAGCTTTCCAACCGAAATGGTAAGCCGCTTCTGGAGATATTCAAATGGTTTGTATGAACCACGAAGCTGAGAGAAACACTGGCGTGGATATGACAGGAAGTAGGGACAGACGATTGGTGTGGGTAAAATGTGGGCATAGAGGGCAGATGTACGTGCAGAAAAGCAGAGGGTGCAGGGAGTAAACGTGGGGCAGGCGTTCAGGGACGTGGAGGTGGTTTGGCCTCTCATAAAGAGAGCGACACTAAGGACGCTTTATGCACGAAAAGCTTACACTTGTGGGCTCTAATTGTAGCCGTAAAACAACAACGCTCCGATGTGAGGGGGAGGAAGGCAGAGTTCCTGCTTCATATAACCCAGGCTGAGATGAGGGGGGACGCAGAGCAGCAGCAGCAAGTAACTCCCACTGATGGCGGTAAATGAGAAAATAACAGAGACGGCTGAAAGGGAAGGTGGCTCTGAAACATGTGGAGCTGTGAGAGTGTTGACTGCAGAAAGACCAGGGTCAGCGTCACTGTCCTTCTCTCAGGAAGGTTCATAACGGAGTGAACAGACCTGAAAGAGTCCCATTATAAGAGCTGTTTAACACTTTAGGAAAGGAGCTTCAATGCCTCCTTTGTTATCTCCTTGAGGAAACACTGGACCATCCTTGAAGAGAGGAAAGGACATAATGCTGTCCCACAATACCAAGCAGCAACAGAATTGAAGGTGACAAAGCCAAGAGTGGAGCAGGCTAAAGGAACTACAGCACGGTCACTTAACTTCACGTCTCCACCGCTAAGCTAAAGGTGGCTAATGTTGGGCTATAAAGGAACTACAGCACGGTCACATGACTTCACGTCACCACCGCTAAGCTAAAGGTGGCTAATGTTGGGCTATAAAGGAACTACAGCACGGTCACATGACTTCACGTCACCACCGCTAAGCTAAAGGAGGCTAATGTTGGGCTATAAAGGAACTACAGCACGGTCACATGACTTCACGTCTCCACCGCTAAGCTAAAGACGGCTAATGTTGGGCTATAAAGGAACTACAGCACGGTCACATGACTTCACGTCACCACCGCTAAGCTAAAGGAGGCTAATGTTGGGCTATAAAGGAACTACAGCACGGTCACATGACTTCACGCCACCACCGCTAAGCTAAAGGTGGCTAATGTTGGGCTATAAAGGAACTACAGCACGCTCACATGACTTCACGTCACCACCGCTAAGCTAAAGGTGGCTAATGTTGGGCTATAAAGGAACTACAGCAAGGTCACATGACTTCACGTCTCCACCGCTAAGCTAAAGGTGGCTAATGTTGGGCTATAAAGGAACTACAGCACGGTCACATGACTTCACGTCACCACCGCTAAGCTAAAGGTGGCTAATGTTGGGCTATAAAGGAACTACAGCACGGTCACATGACTTCATGTCACCACCGCTAAGCTAAAGGAGGCTAATGTTGGGCTATAAAGGAACTACAGCACGGTCACATGACTTCACGTCACCACCGCTAAGCTAAAGGTGGCTAATGTTGGGCTATAGAGGAACTACAGCACGGTCACATGACTTCACGTCACCACCGCTAAGCTAAAGGTGGCTAATGTTGGGCTATAAAAGGACTACAGCACGCTCACATGACTTCACGTCACCACCGCTAAGCTAAAGGTGGCTAATGTTGGGCTATAAAGGAACTACAGCACGGTCACATGACTTCACGTCTCCACCGCTAAGCTAAAGGTGGCTAATGTTGGGCTATAAAGGAACTACAGCACGCTCACATGACTTCACGTCACCACCGCTAAGCTAAAGGTGGCTAATGTTGGGCTATAAAGGAACTACAGCACGCTCACATGACTTCACGTCACCACCGCTAAGCTAAAGGTGGCTAATGTTGGGCTATAAAGGAACTACAGCACGGTCACATGACTTCACGTCTCCACCGCTAAGCTAAAGGAGGCTGATGTTGGGCTATAAAGGAACTACAGCACGCTCACATGACTTCACGTCACCACCGCTAAGCTAAAGGTGGCTAATGTTGGGCTATAAAGGAACTACAGCACGCTCACATGACTTCACGTCACCACCGCTAAGCTAACCGTGGCTAATGTTGTTTTTTTCAACATTTGTGGCCTCCGTACATTTGGATATTGCCAAAGAAAAGTGCTTCTTTACGGCTGAGATGTTGATGCTTTAGAGTTGTGTGACACTTTGAGAATCTGAGTCTCTTAAGTTTCAACATTTCCGTCCAAGTTCGCCTTCTTCTTAACATTTGAACAGTTCTTAAATGTGAAATGTGGTTCGTTGTTGAAAAACAGAGAGATGTTTGCCAAAATGTGGGTTGGACAGCAACCAAGAGTATTTCTTGAAACCTCAGACTGTGAACATAACTCTCACGGATTGAAACACATATGTTCACAGATGTATTAGCTGACATTGCTATTGAAACGTGTGCACTCTGTTTGGCTGGTAAACATCGTGCAGAATAAGCTTTTAAAGTTAGACGCTGAAGAGGAAAGTCTGAAGCAAGCGTGTGACAAAGAGATCACTTCCCTGGTTCCCGGGGCGATCCCTGCGGGGAGTGTTTCCTCCGCAGGACGAACATATGATAATGCAATTAAGAGCTGAGAGCAGAGCTTCGGACTAGCGGCCGCGGCCCCCATTTAAACTGAAGGGCTTTTTAGCGCCG
>CM070431.1:480000-490000 GCA_036324595.1 Champsocephalus gunnari
CTTCATGTCTCTTCTACATCAACATGTGTCCCCTCTTCTCCACGTCTCTTCTACATCAACATGTGTCCCCTCTTCTTCATGTCTCTTCTACATCAACATGTGTCCCCTCTTCTCCATGTCTCTTCTACATCAACATGTGTCCCCTGTTCTTCATGTCTCTTCTACATCAACATGTGTCCCCTCTTCTTCATGTCTCTTCTACATCAACATGTGTCCCCTCTTCTCCATGTCTCTTCTACATCAACATGTGTCCCCCTCTTCTTCATGTCTCTTCTACATCAACATGTGTCCCCTCTTCTTCATGTCTCTTCTACATCAACATGTGTCCCCTCTTCTCCATGTCTCTCCTACATCAACATGTGTCCCCTCTTCTTCATGTCTCTCCTACATCAACATGTGTCCCCTCTTCCTCATGTCTCTTCTACATCAACATGTGTCCCCTCTTCTTCACGTCTCTTCTACATCAACATGTGTCCCCTCTTCTTCATGTCTCTCCTACATCAACACGTGTCCCCTCTCCTTCATGTCTCTTCTACATCAACATGTGTCCCCTCTTCTTCACGTCTCTTCTACATCAACATGTGTCCCCTCTTCTCCATGTCTCTTCTACATCAACATGTGTCCCCTCTTCTTCACGTCTCTTCTACATCAACATGTGTCCCCTCTTCTCCATGTCTCTTCTACATCAACATGTGTCCCCTCTTCTTCATGTCTCTTCTACATCAACATGTGTCCCCTCTTCTTCATGTCTCTTCTACATCAACATGTGTCCCCTCTTCTCCACGTCTCTTCTACATCAACATGTGTCCCCTCTTCTTCATGTCTCTTCTACATCAACATGTGTCCCCTCTTCTCCATGTCTCTTCTACATCAACATGTGTCCCCTGTTCTTCATGTCTCTTCTACATCAACATGTGTCCCCTCTTCTTCATGTCTCTTCTACATCAACATGTGTCCCCTCTTCTCCATGTCTCTTCTACATCAACATGTGTCCCCTCTTCTTCATGTCTCTTCTACATCAACATGTGTCCCCTCTTCTTCATGTCTCTTCTACATCAACATGTGTCCCCTCTTCTCCATGTCTCTCCTACATCAACATGTGTCCCCTCTTCTTCATGTCTCTTCTACATCAACATGTGTCCCCTCTTCCTCATGTCTCTTCTACATCAACATGTGTCCCCTCTTCTTCATGTCTCTTCTACATCAACATGTGTCCCCTCTTCTTCATGTCTCTTCTACATCAACATGTGTCCCCTCTTCTTCCTGTCTCTTCTACATCAACAAGTGTCCCCTCTTCTTCATGTCTCTTCTACATCAACATGTGTCCCCCTCTTCTTCATGTCTCTTCTACATCAACACGTGTCCCCTCTTCTCCATGTCTCTTCTACATCAACATGTGTCCCCTCTTCTCCATGTCTCTTCTACATCAACATGTGTCCCCTCTTCTCCATGTCTCTTCTACATCAACATGTGTCCCCTCTTCTTCACGTCTCTTCTACATCAACATGTGTCCCCTCTTCTCCATGTCTCTTCTACATCAACATGTGTCCCCTCTTCTTCATGTCTCTCCTACATCAACACGTGTCCCCTCTCCTTCATGTCTCTTCTACATCAACATGTGTCCCCTCTTCTTCATGTCTCTTCTACATCAACATGTGTCCCCTCTTCTTCATGTCTCTTCTACATCAACATGTGTCCCCTCTTCTCCACGTCTCTTCTACATCAACATGTGTCCCCTCTTCTTCATGTCTCTTCTACATCAACATGTGTCCCCTCTTCTCCATGTCTCTTCTACATCAACATGTGTCCCCTGTTCTTCATGTCTCTTCTACATCAACATGTGTCCCCTCTTCTTCATGTCTCTTCTACATCAACATGTGTCCCCTCTTCTCCATGTCTCTTCTACATCAACATGTGTCCCCTCTTCTTCATGTCTCTTCTACATCAACATGTGTCCCCTCTTCTTCATGTCTCTTCTACATCAACATGTGTCCCCTCTTCTCCATGTCTCTTCTACATCAACATGTGTCCCCTCTTCTTCATGTCTCTCCTACATCAACATGTGTCCCCTCTTCCTCATGTCTCTTCTACATCAACATGTGTCCCCTCTTCTTCACGTCTCTTCTACATCAACATGTGTCCCCTCTTCTTCATGTCTCTCCTACATCAACATGTGTCCCCTCTCTTCATGTCTCTTCTACATCAACATGTGTCCCCTCTTCTTCACGTCTCTTCTACATCAACATGTGTCCCCTCTTCTCCATGTCTCTTCTACATCAACATGTGTCCCCTCTTCTTCACGTCTCTTCTACATCAACATGTGTCCCCTCTTCTCCATGTCTCTTCTACATCAACATGTGTCCCCTCTTCTTCATGTCTCTTCTACATCAACATGTGTCCCCTCTCCTTCATGTCTCTTCTACATCAACATGTGTCCCCTCTTCTTCATGTCTCTTCTACATCAACATGTGTCCCCTCTTCTTCATGTCTCTTCTACATCAACATGTGTCCCCTCTTCTCCATGTCTCTTCTACATCAACATGTGTCCCCTCTTCTTCATGTCTCTTCTACATCAACATGTGTCCCCTCTTCTCCATGTCTCTTCTACATCAACATGTGTCCCCTCTTCTTCATGTCTCTTCTACATCAACATGTGTCCCCTCTTCTTCATGTCTCTTCTACATCAACATGTGTCCCCTCTTCTCCATGTCTCTTCTACATCAACATGTGTCCCCTCTTCTTCATGTCTCTTCTACATCAACATGTGTCCCCTCTTCTTCATGTCTCTTCTACATCAACATGTGTCCCCTCTTCTCCATGTCTCTCCTACATCAACATGTGTCCCCTCTTCTTCATGTCTCTTCTACATCAACATGTGTCCCCTCTTCCTCATGTCTCTTCTACATCAACATGTGTCCCCTCTTCTTCATGTCTCTTCTACATCAACATGTGTCCCCTCTTCTTCATGTCTCTTCTACATCAACATGTGTCCCCTCTTCTTCCTGTCTCTTCTACATCAACAAGTGTCCCCTCTTCTTCATGTCTCTTCTACATCAACATGTGTCCCCTCTTCTTCATGTCTCTTCTACATCAACATGTGTCCCCTCTTCTTCATGGGTCTTCTACATCAACATGTCCCCTCTTCTTCATGTCTCTTCTACATCAACATGTGTCCCCTCTTCCTCATGTCTCTTCTACATCAACATGTGTCCCCTCTTTTCCATGTCTCTTCTACATCAACATGTGTCCCCTCTTCTTCATGTCTCTTCTACATCAACATGTGTCCCCTCTTCTTCATGTCTCTTCTACATCAACATGTGTCCCCTCTTCTCCATGTCTCTTCCTCATCAACATGTGTCCCCTCTTCTTCCTGTCTCTTCTACATCAACATGTGTCCCCTCTTCTTCATGTCTCTTCTACATCAACATGTGTCCCCTCTTCTTCCTGTCTCTTCTACATCAACAAGTGTCCCCTCTTCTCCATGTCTCTTCTACATCAACATGTGTCCCCTCTTCTTCATGTCTCTTCTACATCAACATGTGTCCCCTCTTCTTCATGTCTCTTCTACATCAACAAGTGTCCCCTCTTCTCCATGTCTCTTCTACATCAACATGTGTCCCCTCTTCTTCATGTCTCTTCTACATCAACATGTGTCCCCTCTTCTTCATGTCTCTTCTACATCAACATGTGTCCCCTCTTCTTCATGTCTCTTCTACATCAACATGTGTCCCCTCTTCTTCATGTCTCTTCTACATCAACATGTGTCCCCTCTTCTTCATGTCTCTTCTACATCAACATGTGTCCCCTCTTCTTCATGTCTCTTCTACATCAACATGTGTCCCCTCTTCTTCACGTCTCTTCTACATCAACATGTGTCCCCTCTTCTTCACGTCTCTTCCAAATCAACAAGTGTCCCCTCTTCTTCACGTCTCTTCTACATCAACATGTGTCCCCTCTTCTTCATGGGTCTTCTACATCAACATGTGTCCCCTCTTCCACATGTCTCTTCTACATCAACATGTGTCCCCTCTTCTCCATGTCTCTTCTACATCAACAAGTGTCCCCTCTTCTTCATGTCTCTTCTACATCAACATGTGTCCCCCTCTTCTTCATGGGTCTTCTACATCAACATGTCCCCTCTTCTTCATGTCTCTTCTACATCAACACGTGTCCCCCTCTTCCTCATGTCTCTTCTACATCAACATGTGTCCCCTCTTCTCCATGTCTCTTCTACATCAACATGTGTCCCCTCTTCTCCATGTCTCTTCTACATCAACATGGGTCCCCTCTTCTTCCTGTCTCTTCTACATCAACATGTGTCCCCTCTTCTTCATGTCTCTTCTACATCAACATGTGTCCCCTCTTCTTCCTGTCTCTTCTACATCAACAAGTGTCCCCTCTTCTCCATGTCTCTTCTACATCAACAAGTGTCCCCTCTTCTTCATGTCTCTTCTACATCAACATGTGTCCCCTCTTCTCCATGTCTCTTCTACATCAACATGTGTCCCCTCTTCTTCATGTCTCTTCTACATCAACATGTGTCCCCTCTTCTTCATGTCTCTTCTACATCAACATGTGTCCCCTCTTCTTCATGTCTCTTCTCCATCAACATGTGTCCCCTCTTCTCCATGTCTCTTCTACATCAACATGTGT
The DNA here is from genome assembly GCA_036324595.1 of Champsocephalus gunnari. Classification (NCBI taxonomy): domain Eukaryota; kingdom Metazoa; phylum Chordata; class Actinopteri; order Perciformes; family Channichthyidae; genus Champsocephalus; species Champsocephalus gunnari. The sequence continues at coordinate 484,654 of CM070431.1, forward strand.
CCCCTCTTCTTCATGTCTCTTCTACATCAACATGTGTCCCCTCTTCTTCATGTCTCTTCTACATCAACATGTGTCCCCTCTTCTTCCTGTCTCTTCTACATCAACAAGTGTCCCCTCTTCTCCATGTCTCTTCTACATCAACAAGTGTCCCCTCTTCTTCATGTCTCTTCTACATCAACATGTGTCCCCTCTTCTCCATGTCTCTTCTACATCAACATGTGTCCCCTCTTCTTCATGTCTCTTCTACATCAACATGTGTCCCCTCTTCTTCATGTCTCTTCTACATCAACATGTGTCCCCTCTTCTTCATGTATCCTTTATGTTTGAATAGTAACCTTCCCTCTCGTCCCCTTCCCTCCCTTCCTCGTGCGTCTCCCACCCGGTGAGAGTCGCCCCGCCCCTGGTTGTGTCTGTTCTCCATTACCTGGTGTATGTATTGTCCTCGTCTCCCTTTGTCCTGTCAGTTTGTTTTGTTTCTTGTGACAAACTGCGCATGCCGGGAATACAGAGCTTTGAGCCGCGTCGTGTTGTCTGAGCATCTCGTTATTCACGCTCCTAGCTTCCTCGTTAGGAGTCCTTTAGTTTTTATTCCACTGAAGTCGAGCTTTGGTTTGAATAACCCTTTTGGTTAACCCTGTGAGAGCCGTGTATCTGAGTTCAAACCCGTTTATCAGTCACTATTCTCTCGCTGCACCTTCTGGTACTGTACGTGCATTTTACTCCACAGCTGTTCGACAAACACATCAGAGCTCCACGCGGATACACACACACACACGTGTCATCCCTCCTCCTCTTCCTCCTCCTCTTCCTCACGGTCTTTAAGTCCGCAGGAACTCAAACGCACACGACAGCAGACACACTAGAAGCTTCGGGAAACACACACACGGAGCTCAGAGACCTTTGCCCCGTGTTCTCTCCCGCGTGGATCTAAACACGTGCTCAAGTCCAAGTGCAGCTCTTCCTGCTCCTATTTCTCACAGCCTTCTTCCTTTGAAGTCTGTTAGGAAATCAAACCTCCTCTAAAGCAGAAACACCAGAAGCTTCAGGGAACCCAAACTGACCTTTTCTCTGACGTCCCGAGTTCACATGTCCTTTCCAGGTCCACCGTGCTCTCACACGTCCTCCTCTTTCTCAGACTAACACTCCACGGCCCTTTTCTCAAAGACTTTAATCCCGATTCTTCACCCTCCTTTCCCTCTTCCTCCTCCTCCTCTTCCTCCTCGTCCACACACAGAAACTCTTCCACCTCCCCGCTCTGATGTCAGCCCCTTCTCCTTCCTCTCCGTCAGACCGAGGGGAGGAGGAAAGGTGGCGAGGAGGAGAAGCAGGAGGAAAGCCGCGGTGTCACCTTACAGCAAAGACGGGAGCTTTGTGTCCGTGAAACTGAGGAATGTCAAAGGCTTTGGGTCCGGTGAGAAGCAGCAGGGCTTTGTGCACTTCAAACCACTAACACCTGGACTGTTTAACAACACGGGGTGCGTCCCGTTTTAACGAGCATGGCAACCAACATGTCGGAACCACAACGGAGCTGCCGCGATTTCGTTTTTTGACATTTGGAAAGGCTGGTTTCCTCCGCAAAAAACATTCAAGTAGAAAACTCTGTGGCACCAAATGATAATGAACAACAATGAAGACCACCGGAAAAAGAATATATTGGTAAAGACTGACATATAGCACAGCAAACGGCAGACGTATTTGAAGTATGGAACATGTGGATGGGTGAAGAGAAGGAATGGATGCTTCAATACATGGATTTTATTGATGGACATTTTAATATCTCAGATTTGCATATATTTGTATCATATTAAAGTGAAGGTTAAACATTCACACACTATTTAAAACCCTTCTGTTAACCAGTACTCGGTAAACAGGACTTTAGCGCAACCGCCGCTAAGCTAACGGGAGATGTGCCTCATTTAGGTGCATACGTAATGTTGTACTTTTTATGCAAATCTGGCAGTTTCTTTAATCTCAGATTTGCATACATTGTTACTTTTCTAAGTGAACATCTGGATATTGGACTTACAAAAGAAGATATTTCTCACTAAGTCAGTGTCTGAGCATGCTTCATTATGTTAGGGTGTCATGCCGAAGCCCAGATCTGCTTTGCTGACCCCAAAACCTTTCGTGTTCATCGTTGGTTAGACGCTCACACGCTGTGTCCTCTCTGAACTGAAAGCCCTTTTGCTAAACGGTGACTAACCCACATTTAAACTCGTCTACACAAACGTCCTGGTTTAATAAATAACCCGCCTCTGAAGTGTACTCCTGACGCTGTGAAACAAACACCTGGAGAACACCTTCACTCCTGCTCTGTGTTTTCCCTGACATGCAGGGGCGGTTCTAGGAGGGGAGGGGATGACTTTGGACCCCCCTGTGGCCCCCCCTGAAAACGAAGAGTTTACGATTAAACGATTTCTTGGCTGACGGAAAAGGCGGAACTAACGCTATTTATCATTCTAGAGCAGGAGTGGCCAACCCGCGGCTCTCGAACAACACACAAGTTCCAGCCCAATCGTTACATGGCGTTTAACAAAGAAGTGCTTTAGCCAATCAGAAAGCAGATCCTGCAGTACTGGAGGCGGGCTTTACTGCACTCGCTTCCGTCAGCAGAGCTTCTGTCAGTCAGAGGGTTGGGTACACGTTGAGATGTCATGTGAGGAGAATTAACAAAAATACACTTCATTTCGTGTGTGTGTGTGTGTGTGTGTGTGTGTGTGTGTGTGTGTGTGTGTGTGTGTGTGTGTGTGTGTGTGTGTGAGATAGATACAGGCAGGGAGAAAAAAGTCCAGGCATATTTTTATTATCTCAATCTCAATCTCAATCTTTATTTATTTATATAGCACATTTAAAACAACCTTCGGCTGACCAAAGTGCTGTACAGGGCAGGCAGTAACTACACTAGTGAATAGCCCAATGGGAGTACGATAATAAACACAATAATTAAAAACATAATAAAAAGCACAATAACTAGAAACATATAAATAAATAAAAAAACACATACAAATATAAAAATGTAATGCTCAACTAGTATTACAATTATTATTATTAAATTATTAACAAAGATCGCAAATGTGCCCTTTCATGCTTTTGAGCCGCTTCCACGTCCTCTGCGCGTTTCAAGAAGCAACATGCAGTAAGATAACTACTTTGTTCCAATGTTTAGAACTGAGAGTTTGTGTGAGACACAACAGTGATGGTTGACTATAACTGGCCTCTGGACTTAGTACTGGGAGGAGAGGCTTGAGTCCATTTCTGTCAATATCATGGACTCTGACATGTATAGGAAATCTGGCTGAGCGGAGGTACATGTTTCTGTATGTGAGAGGGCGTGTGTGTGTGTGTGTGTGTGTGTGTGTGTGTGGTCTTGCATTACTATACTTATGGGGACCTACATCTGTTTACATAGTCACGTCTGGGGACTGGCTTCCCTTATGGGGACACATTGGAGGTCCCCATAAGGGGATCATTCATTTTAGGGTGAAGACTTGGTTAGGTTTAGGATAGGGTTAGGCATGTGTGGTTATGGTTAAGGTTAGGATAAGTCTCCAGGAAATGCATGTAAGTCAATGTAATGTCCCCTGAAGTGATGTATACATGGTGTGTGTGTGTGTGTGTGTGTGTGTGTGTGTGTGTGTGTGTGTGTGTGTGTGTGTGTACATTTTTTGATTTTCATTGTGTACGTGTGAGAGAAAGAGAGGGGCACACAGAGGAAGAGAGTAATGTGGCTCTTTGCCTCTGATTGGTTGGCCACCCCTGCATCAGCGCGTACAGGCTGGAACTAAGTATCTGAAATAAATGTGTTGTGAGGATCTTCAGTGCTGCCTACACACACACTCATATGGAACCGCCGTACACACACACTCCTCTGGAACCTCCGTACACACACACTCCTCTGGAACCGCCGTACACACACACTCCTCTGGAACCGCCGTACACACACACTCCTCTGGAACCGCCGTACACACACACACTCCTCTGGAACCGCCGTACACACACACTCCTATGGAACCACCGTACACACACACACTCCTCTGGAACCGCCGTACACACACACTCCTATGGAACCACCGTACACACACACACACCTCTGGAACCGCCGTACACACACACTCCTATGGAACCGCCGTACACACACACACTCCTCTGGAACCGCCGTACACACACACACTCCTATGGAACCGCCGTACACACACACTCCTCTGGAACCGCCGTACACACACACTCCTATGGAACCGCCGTACACACACACACTCCAATGGAACCGCCGTACACACACACTCCTATGGAACTGCCATACACACACACTCCTCTGAACCGCCGTACACACGCACTCCTCTGGAACCGCCGTACACACACACTCCTATGGAACTGCCATACACACACACACACACACTCCTCTGGAACCGCCGTACACACACACTCCTATGGAACCGCCATATACACACACACTCCTCTGGAACTGCCGTACACACACACTCCTCTGGAACCGCCGTACACACACACTCCTATGGAACCGCCGTACACACACACTCTATGGAACCGCCGTACACACACACACACTCCTCTGGAAGGGGCGGTCTCTCCCCCCAACAACAGTGCATTACATAACCGTGCACATCTTATACTTATTTGATAACTGTATCCCTTGGTTACTTGAACACGCTGCAATATTATTAACCAGTGCCCTGCCTTATTAAAATATTGATATACGAAATATTTGTATTGGAACAGTTTTCGACGTAGTAATGCTGTAACACATTTCAGCCACTAGGGGGGGGCAATACCCCCTGACCCCCCCGCAAAATCTGCCTATGGCTGCAACAACATTAAAAATGGCAACAAAGCCTCTAAAGCATGCACATCCCAGTTCCTCAGAGTCCACCATGAAGGGGTTAAATGGATATTGACTTTCATGTAAAACAGCAAAACTGTACACTATGTATTGTACGTCTACTGTATTTACAATGTTGTTTTTAAACTATTACACGTCTCTTTTATGAATCTGTTTATTTATCGTGTTCCTTTCTGCTAATGTCGGTGTAAAGCACTTTGAGTTGCGTCTGAACATGAGTTATATAAATAAACGCAGCTTGCCTCCCACGGGGTCACCGCACATTAACAGTTTAACTTCAGACCGAGAGAGAGTGAGGTGTTGGTTACCCACAATGCACCTGCTGCTCCCCCCCCAATGACTTCCAGGAAAGTCTGCGTCCTCCGGCTGAACTTCAGCTCCGGCTCAGAAACATGTAGAAAAGCCAAATAAGAACATATTGTTGAAGATCTCCTCTTCAGCATCGGCGTACTTTTAGGGATTCACTGAAAGGTCGTTTGTGCGTTTCAAACC
>CM070431.1:497500-545000 GCA_036324595.1 Champsocephalus gunnari
AAAGTAGAAGTACTCAGATCTTGTACTCAAGTAAAAGTAGAAGTACTCAGATATTGTACTTGAGTAAAAGTAGAAGTACTCAGTTCTTGTACTTGAGTAAAAGTAGAAGTACTCAGGTCTTGTTCTTGAGTAAAAGTAGAAGTACTCAGTTCTTGTACTTGAGTAAAAGTAGAAGTACTCAGATCTTGTTCTTGAGTAAAAGTAGAAGTACTCAGACCTTGTACTTGAGTAAAAGTAGAAGTACTCAGGTCTTGTTCTTGAGTAAAAGTAGAAGTACTCAGTTCTTGTACTTGAGTAAAAGTAGAAGTACTCAGATCTTGTTCTTGAGTAAAAGTAGAAGTACTCAGACCTTGTTCTTGAGTAAAAGTAGAAGTACTCAGTTCTTGTACTTGAGTAAAAGTAGAAGTACTCAGATCTTGTTCTTGAGTAAAAGTAGAAGTACTCAGATCTTGTTCTTGAGTAAAAGTAGAAGTACTCAGACCTTGTACTTGAGTAAAAGTAGAAGTACTCAGATCTTGAGTGGACATGTTTTGGACATATAGGATAACGTGTCCCACTGAGTCTGATCTGTGCGCGTGTGTGTGTGTGTGTGTGTGTGTGTGTGTGTGTGTGTGTGTCCCACTAGATGACCGTAATGATTGGTCGACTGACAGAGGAATAATTGGCAATTGTTTTTAAAGAATAAAAGTTTTTAAATGTCAGAAAATGTTGTTCTCAATAAAGTACTATCTCATCTGTTACCCTTTGAGTACACGCAGCATGCCGCCAGTCTAATGTGTGTGTGTGTGTGTGTGTGTGTGTGTGTGTGTGTGTGTGTGTGTGTGTGTGTGTGTGTGTGTGTGTGTGTGTGTTCTAACAGCCCTCTGATAGCGGCAGGAACACTAAAGCATGATTGGCGTGTGAAAACAACAACAGCCATTAAAGCTCTGGGGGACTCACGAGGACTCTTTAAAGTAGAGACACTACATACTGATATACACCTGAACATCAGCAGGAGAGGACTCTTTAAAGTAGAGACACTACATACTGATATACACCTGAACATCAGCAGGAGAGGACTCTTTAAAGTAGAGACACTACATACTGATACACCTGAACATCAGCAGGAGAGGACTCTTTAAAGTAGAGACACTACATACTGATACACCTGAACATCAGCAGGAGAGGACTCTTTAAAGTAGAGACACTACATAGTGATATACACCTGAACATCAGCAGGAGAGGACTCTTTAAAGTAGAGACACTACATACTGATATACACCTGAACATCAGCAGGAGAGGACTCTTTAAAGTAGAGACACTACATACTGATATACACCTGCACATCAGCAGCAGAGGACTCTTTAAAGTAGAGACACTACATACTGATATACACCTGAACATCAGCAGCAGAGGACTCTTTAAAGTAGAGACACTACATACTGATATACACCTGAACATCAGCAGGAGAGGACTCTTTAAAGTAGAGACACTACATACTGATATACACCTGAACATCAGCAGGAGAGGACTCTTTAAAGTGGAGACACTACATACTGATATACACCTGAACATCAGCAGGTGAGGACTCTTTAAAGTGAAGACACTACATACTGATATACACCTGAACATCAGCAGGAGAGGACTCTTTAAAGTAGAGACACTACATACTGATATACACCTGAACATCAGCAGGAGAGCACTCTTTAAAGTAGAGACACTACATACTGATATACACCTGAACATCAGCAGGAGAGGACTCTTTAAAGTAGAGACACTACATACTGATATACACCTGAACATCAGCAGGAGAGGACTCTTTAAAGTAGAGACACTACATACTGATATACACCTGAACATCAGCAGGAGAGGACTCTTTAAAGTAGAGACACTACATACTGATATACACCTGAACATCAGCAGGAGAGGACTCTTTAAAGTAGAGACACTACATACTGATATACACCTGAACATCAGCAGGAGAGGACTCTTTAAAGTAGAGACACTACATACTGATATACACCTGAACATCAGCAGCAGAGGACTCTTTAAAGTAGAGACACTACATACTGATATACACCTGAACATCAGCAGGAGAGGACTCTTTAAAGTAGAGACACTACATACTGATATACACCTGAACATCAGCAGCAGAGGACTCTTTAAAGTAGAGACACTACATACTGATATACACCTGAACATCAGCAGGAGAGGACTCTTTAAAGTAGAGACACTACATACTGATATACACCTGAACATCAGCAGGAGAGGACTCTTTAAAGTAGAGACACTACATAATGATATACACCTGAACATCAGCAGGAGAGGACTCTTTAAAGTAGAGACACTACATACTGATATACACCTGAACATCAGCAGCAGAGGACTCTTTAAAGTAGAGACACTACATACTGATATACACCTGAACATCAGCAGCAGAGGACTCTTTAAAGTAGAGACACTACATACTGATATACACCTGAACATCAGCAGGAGAGGACTCTTTAAAGTAGAGACACTACATACTGATATACACCTGAACATCAGCAGGAGAGGACTCTTTAAAGTAGAGACACTACATACTGATATACACCTGAACATCAGCAGGTGAGGACTCTTTAAAGTGAGACACTACATACTGATATACACCTGAACATCAGCAGGAGAGGACTCTTTAAAGTAGAGACACTACATACTGATATACACCTGAACATCAGCAGGAGAGCACTCTTTAAAGTAGAGACACTACATACTGATATACACCTGAACATCAGCAGGAGAGGACTCTTTAAAGTAGAGACACTACATACTGATATACACCTGAACATCAGCAGGAGAGGACTCTTTAAAGTAGAGACACTACATACTGATATACACCTGAACATCAGCAGGAGAGGACTCTTTAAAGTAGAGACACTACATACTGATATACACCTGAACATCAGCAGGAGAGGACTCTTTAAAGTAGAGACACTACATACTGATATACACCTGAACATCAGCAGGAGAGGACTCTTTAAAGTAGAGACACTACATACTGATATACACCTGAACATCAGCAGGAGAGGACTCTTTAAAGTAGAGACACTACATACTGATATACACCTGAACATCAGCAGGAGAGGACTCTTTAAAGTAGAGACACTACATACTGATATACACCTGAACATCAGCAGCAGAGGACTCTTTAAAGTAGAGACACTACATACTGATATACACCTGAACATCAGCAGGAGAGGACTCTTTAAAGTAGAGACACTACATACTGATATACACCTGAACATCAGCAGGAGAGGACTCTTTAAAGTAGAGACACTACATACTGATATACACCTGAACATCAGCAGGAGAGGACTCTTTAAAGTAGAGACACTACATACTGATATACACCTGAACATCAGCAGCAGAGGACTCTTTAAAGTAGAGACACTACATACTGATATACACCTGAACATCAGCAGGAGAGGACTCTTTAAAGTAGAGACACTACATACTGATATACACCTGAACATCAGCAGGAGAGGACTCTTTAAAGTAGAGACACTACATACTGATATACACCTGAACATCAGCAGGAGAGGACTCTTTAAAGTAGAGACACTACATACTGATATACACCTGAACATCAGCAGGTGAGGACTCTTTAAAGTGAGACACTACATACTGATATACACCTGAACATCAGCAGGAGAGGACTCTTTAAAGTAGAGACACTACATACTGATATACACCTGAACATCAGCAGGAGAGGACTCTTTAAAGTAGAGACACTACATACTGATATACACCTGAACATCAGCAGGAGAGGACTCTTTAAAGTAGAGACACTACATACTGATATACACCTGAACATCAGCAGGAGAGGACTCTTTAAAGTAGAGACACTACATACTGATATACACCTGAACATCAGCAGGAGAGGACTCTTTAAAGTAGAGACACTACATACTGATATACACCTGAACATCAGCAGGAGAGGACTCTTTAAAGTAGAGACACTACATACTGATATACACCTGAACATCAGCAGGAGAGGACTCTTTAAAGTAGAGACACTACATACTGATATACACCTGAACATCAGCAGCAGAGGACTCTTTAAAGTAGAGACACTACATACTGATATACACCTGAACATCAGCAGGAGAGGACTCTTTAAAGTAGAGACACTACATACTGATATACACCTGAACATCAGCAGCAGAGGACTCTTTAAAGTAGAGACACTACATACTGATATACACCTGAACATCAGCAGGAGAGGACTCTTTAAAGTAGAGACACTACATACTGATATACACCTGAACATCAGCAGGAGAGGACTCTTTAAAGTAGAGACACTACATACTGATATACACCTGAACATCAGCAGGAGAGGACTCTTTAAAGTAGAGACACTACATACTGATATACACCTGAACATCAGCAGCAGAGGACTCTTTAAAGTAGAGACACTACATACTGATATACACCTGAACATCAGCAGCAGAGGACTCTTTAAAGTAGAGACACTACATACTGATATACACCTGAACATCAGCAGGAGAGGACTCTTTAAAGTAGAGACACTACATACTGATATACACCTGAACATCAGCAGGAGAGGACTCTTTAAAGTAGAGACACTACATACTGATATACACCTGAACATCAGCAGGAGAGGACTCTTTAAAGTAGAGACACTACATACTGATATACACCTGAACATCAGCAGGAGAGGACTCTTTAAAGTAGAGACACTACATACTGATATACACCTGAACATCAGCAGGAGAGGACTCTTTAAAGTAGAGACACTACATACTGATATACACCTGAACATCAGCAGGAGAGGACTCTTTAAAGTAGAGACACTACATACTGATATACACCTGAACATCAGCAGGAGAGGACTCTTTAAAGTAGAGACACTACATACTGATATACACCTGAACATCAGCAGGAGAGGACTCTTTAAAGTAGAGACACTACATACTGATATACACCTGAACATCAGCAGGAGAGGACTCTTTAAAGTAGAGACACTACATACTGATATACACCTGAACATCAGCAGGAGAGGACTCTTTAAAGTAGAGACACTACATACTGATATACACCTGAACATCAGCAGGAGAGGACTCTTTAAAGTAGAGACACTACATACTGATATACACCTGAACATCAGCAGGAGAGGACTCTTTAAAGTAGAGACACTACATACTGATATACACCTGAACATCAGCAGGAGAGGACTCTTTAAAGTAGAGACACTACATACTGATATACACCTGAACATCAGCAGGAGAGGACTCTTTAAAGTAGAGACACTACATACTGATATACACCTGAACATCAGCAGGAGAGGACTCTTTAAAGTAGAGACACTACATACTGATATACACCTGAACATCAGCAGGAGAGGACTCTTTAAAGTAGAGACACTACATACTGATATACACCTGAACATCAGCAGGAGAGGACTCTTTAAAGTAGAGACACTACATACTGATATACACCTGAACATCAGCAGGAGAGGACTCTTTAAAGTAGAGACACTACATACTGATATACACCTGAACATCAGCAGGTGAGGACTCTTTAAAGTAGAGACACTACATACTGATATACACCTGAACATCAGCAGGAGAGGACTCTTTAAAGTAGAGACACTACATACTGATATACACCTGAACATCAGCAGGAGAGGACTCTTTAAAGTAGAGACACTACATACTGATATACACCTGAACATCAGCAGGAGAGGACTCTTTAAAGTAGAGACACTACATACTGATATACACCTGAACATCAGCAGGAGAGGACTCTTTAAAGTAGAGACACTACATACTGATATACACCTGAACATCAGCAGGAGAGGACTCTTTAAAGTAGAGACACTACATACTGATATACACCTGAACATCAGCAGGAGAGGACTCTTTAAAGTAGAGACACTACATACTGATATACACCTGAACATCAGCAGGAGAGGACTCTTTAAAGTAGAGACACTACATACTGATATACACCTGAACATCAGCAGGAGAGGACTCTTTAAAGTAGAGACACTACATACTGATATACACCTGAACATCAGCAGGAGAGGACTCTTTAAAGTAGAGACACTACATACTGATATACACCTGAACATCAGCAGGAGAGGACTCTTTAAAGTAGAGACACTACATACTGATATACACCTGAACATCAGCAGGTGAGGACTCTTTAAAGTAGAGACACTACATACTGATATACACCTGAACATCAGCAGGAGAGGACTCTTTAAAGTAGTGACACTACATACTGATATACACCTGAACATCAGCAGGAGAGGACTCTTTAAAGTAGAGACACTACATACTGATATACACCTGAACATCAGCAGGAGAGGACTCTTTAAAGTAGAGACACTACATACTGATATACACCTGAACATCAGCAGGAGAGGACTCTTTAAAGTAGAGACACTACATACTGATATACACCTGAACATCAGCAGGAGAGGACTCTTTAAAGTAGAGACACTACATACTGATATACACCTGAACATCAGCAGGAGAGGACTCTTTAAAGTAGAGACACTACATACTGATATACACCTGAACATCAGCAGGAGAGGACTCTTTAAAGTAGAGACACTACATACTGATATACACCTGAACATCAGCAGGAGAGGACTCTTTAAAGTAGAGACACTACATACTGATATACACCTGAACATCAGCAGGAGAGGACTCTTTAAAGTAGAGACACTACATACTGATATACACCTGAACATCAGCAGGAGAGGACTCTTTAAAGTAGAGACACTACATACTGATATACACCTGAACATCAGCAGGAGAGGACTCTTTAAAGTAGAGACACTACATACTGATATACACCTGAACATCAGCAGGAGAGGACTCTTTAAAGTAGAGACACTACATACTGATATACACCTGAACATCAGCAGGAGAGGACTCTTTAAAGTAGAGACACTACATACTGATATACACCTGAACATCAGCAGGAGAGGACTCTTTAAAGTAGAGACACTACATACTGATATACACCTGAACATCAGCAGGAGAGGACTCTTTAAAGTAGAGACACTACATACTGATATACACCTGAACATCAGCAGGAGAGGACTCTTTAAAGTAGAGACACTACATACTGATATACACCTGAACATCAGCAGGAGAGGACTCTTTAAAGTAGAGACACTACATACTGATATACACCTGAACATCAGCAGGAGAGGACTCTTTAAAGTAGAGACACTACATACTGATATACACCTGAACATCAGCAGGAGAGGACTCTTTAAAGTAGAGACACTACATACTGATATACACCTGAACATCAGCAGGAGAGGACTCTTTAAAGTAGAGACACTACATACTGATATACACCTGAACATCAGCAGGAGAGGACTCTTTAAAGTAGAGACACTACATACTGATATACACCTGAACATCAGCAGGAGAGGACTCTTTAAAGTAGAGACACTACATACTGATATACACCTGAACATCAGCAGGTGAGGACTCTTTAAAGTAGAGACACTACATACTGATATACACCTGAACATCAGCAGGAGAGGACTCTTTAAAGTAGAGACACTACATACTGATATACACCTGAACATCAGCAGGAGAGGACTCTTTAAAGTAGAGACACTACATACTGATATACACCTGAACATCAGCAGGAGAGGACTCTTTAAAGTAGAGACACTACATACTGATATACACCTGAACATCAGCAGGAGAGGACTCTTTAAAGTAGAGACACTACATACTGATATACACCTGAACATCAGCAGGAGAGGACTCTTTAAAGTAGAGACACTACATACTGATATACACCTGAACATCAGCAGGAGAGGACTCTTTAAAGTAGAGACACTACATACTGATATACACCTGAACATCAGCAGGAGAGGACTCTTTAAAGTAGAGACACTACATACTGATATACACCTGAACATCAGCAGGAGAGGACTCTTTAAAGTAGAGACACTACATACTGATATACACCTGAACATCAGCAGGAGAGGACTCTTTAAAGTAGAGACACTACATACTGATATACACCTGAACATCAGCAGGAGAGGACTCTTTAAAGTAGAGACACTACATACTGATATACACCTGAACATCAGCAGGTGAGGACTCTTTAAAGTAGAGACACTACATACTGATATACACCTGAACATCAGCAGGAGAGGACTCTTTAAAGTAGTGACACTACATACTGATATACACCTGAACATCAGCAGGAGAGGACTCTTTAAAGTAGAGACACTACATACTGATATACACCTGAACATCAGCAGGAGAGGACTCTTTAAAGTAGAGACACTACATACTGATATACACCTGAACATCAGCAGGAGAGGACTCTTTAAAGTAGAGACACTACATACTGATATACACCTGAACATCAGCAGGAGAGGACTCTTTAAAGTAGAGACACTACATACTGATATACACCTGAACATCAGCAGGAGAGGACTCTTTAAAGTAGAGACACTACATACTGATATACACCTGAACATCAGCAGGTGAGGACTCTTTAAAGTAGAGACACTACATACTGATATACACCTGAACATCAGCAGGAGAGGACTCTTTAAAGTAGAGACACTACATACTGATATACACCTGAACATCAGCAGGAGAGGACTCTTTAAAGGTGAAATCATGAATTCTCAGTAAGTAGTTGAGGGTTAGCTGAATTTAAAATATGAGGAGATCAGACAGACTTCCAGATGAGCTCGGGAGGACCTGGATTTGGGGGGGGGGTTAAAAGCTCGAGGACCTCTTCCTCTTCTCCTGCTTGGCCCTCAGCCATGAGTCCGTGCCTCTGAGGCTCAGTCCGGCTGATCGTCACGGTGATGAGGACGAGATTTGACTAATGTCAGCAGCCTGGTTTCAGAATCAAAACAAATCAAAGGCAGGGAAACATGTGTGACGGATGCCTTCGAGCAAAGCCTCCATCGATCCAGACTGAGCTCAATTCACTCGTACTGAACATCAAGGCGCGATAACCACCCAATAGAGAGCGGCACGGTTAGCTTCGGTGGCTACGCTAACATCGCCTGCCTGATACCAGGGGAACGTTGATAACGGCGTTATGATGCCAAGCTGTGTCAATTACAACTGAAACACACACACACACACACACACACACACACACACACACACACACACGCCAACTCTCTCTCTCTCTCACACACACACACACACACACACATACACACACACACATGCACACACACACCAACTCTCTCTCTCTCACACACACACACACACACACACACACACACACACCAACTCTCTCTCTCTCACACACACACACACACACACACACACACACACACACACACACACACACACACACACACCAACTCTCTTTCTCTCTCACACACACACACACACACACACACACACACACACACACACACGATCTCTGTTTTCAGAGTATATTTGGAGCAACTGGAGAATGATGATCTTTCTCAGCTCCACGGATCATTACTCCCCTCAGCTCCCAGAGACCCCCCCCATACAGGGCACACACACCACTCTCACCCCAGCACCCCCCCCCCATACAGGGCACACACACCACTCTCACCCCAGCACCCGACACCTCCCCCTGAACTGACACGCGGGGCAGAAGACGTGCAGGAGGAAACGAATGGAAATACTGACGTGACACTAACGGCCCGTCCACACTACAGCTTCAAAAAAAGCTTGGAGCTGGGCGTGTCTGGAGCTTGGGGATTTTATTCAAGCAACGCGACCAACAACCAATCACATGAATGTCCCGCCCCCGACATACAGAGCAAAAACCCCGGGGATTTTATGCGAGCAATATATATATATATAAACTCCCCAAACAGGCGAAAACCTACCAGTTTCCCCCACTGTCTCTGCCCCCTCCCTCCATGCTGGTTCCTCCGGTTTGTGTCCCGGTAGGTGAAGAGGGTCTGGTCATACACAACCGGGTGAGTTGCTACGGCGATAGTTAGTTTCTCCTCCAACTTTTTTTGAAATATAGAAATGAACGTCGGGATATCTCTCCCAGCTTAGACGCGGTTTGATTGGCTACGGCTTGAGCTGTCAGATTTTCAGAAACGGGATTTGATTGGCTGGCGCTGGCTACTACGGCGTCTCCGGAGACGGACCGCTATGCTACCCACAATTCAGTTCGGCGAAAAAGCGAGGCGACGTGACGTCACCCCATTGAAAGTGAATGGGCAGATTGGAGTTGTCGTGCGGACGGGCCGTGAGTCATAATAGTGCTTCAGATCAGTTTGTGAGTTCACGACTGACTCCATTCAGAATGCTGACTATAAGAACATAGCTTTGAGGGGTGTGTGTGTGTGTGTGTGTGTGTGTGTGTGTGTGTGTGTGTGTGTGTGTGTGTGTGTGTGCAAACATGCTTTAATGTCCTTTTAACTGAACCTCAACAAAAGACAAGACAGTAAACTAGAAACAGACAAACTGCAGCAGCTCACACACACACACACACACACACACACACACACACACACACACACACACACACACACACACACACACACACACACACACACACACACACACACATACCATGTATACATCACTTCAGGGGACATTACATTGACTTACATGCATTTCCTGGAGACTTATCCTAACCTTAACCATAACCAACACATGCCTAACCCTAACCCTTAACCTAACCCACCTCCAATGTGTCCCCATAAGGGAGGCCAGTCCCCACACGTGACTATGTAAACAGATGTAGGTCCCCACAAGTATAGTAATGCTAGACCACACACACACACACACAGACGTGTTAGAGTCACACACCGGTGTCGGCGGTGTGGAGGGTAAACCTGACACACACACACACACACACTCTCACACACAGCGTGTACGCAGGCTGAACACACAGGCATGTAAACAGGCGGCTGTGACATTTACACTCAGATTAACCTCGTCAAGTAGAAACAACATGCTGTTTACACAGGAAGTCACACACACACACACACACACACACACACACACACACACACACACACACACACACACACACTGGAGGACTGCAGTGTGTGTGAAGTCTCTGATGTTAGCAAAGCAGCAGACACACTAACTATAACGGAGCTTTCTGGTCGCCTCCTGCGTGTGAGACGCTTCCTCAGCTCCTGGTGAGACACTTCGAAGTGTCCTTTAACAGCTCATGTTTCAGCTTCTACGAAAAACTATAAAACATTATCCTGATGTGTATCTCTACTCCTCCTCCTCCCTCTCTCCTCCCTCTCTCTCCTCCTCCTCTTCCTCTCTCTCTCCTCCTCCTCTTCCTCTCTCCTCCTCCTCCTCCCTCTCTCCTCCCTCTCTCTCTCCTCCTCCTCTTCCTCTCTCTCTCCTCCTCCTCTTCCTCTCTCTCTCCTCCTCCTCTTCCTCCCTCTCTCCTCCTCTTCCTCCTCCTCCTCCTCCTCTTCCTCCCTCTCTCTCTCCTCTCCTCCTCCTCCCTCCTCCTCCTCTTCCTCCCTCTCTCCTCCTCTTCCTCCCTCTCTCTCTCCTCCTCTTCCTCCCTCTCTCCTCCTCTTCCTCCCTCTCTCTCTCCTCCTCTTCCTCCCTCTCTCCTCCTCTTCCTCCCTCTCTCTCTCCTCCTCTTCCTCCCTCTCTCCTCCTCTTCCTCCCTCCTCTCTCCTCCTCTTCCTCTCGGCTTCATTACTCTGAAAGCTGCTTCCACATCACCGGAGTCTTCCTCTGACACGAAGAACATAATGAGGAGGCCGTACGGAGGACACAGTCACGAATCTCACACACACACACACACACACACACACACACACACACACACCATGTGTAGTAGAGGTGTGCTCAGTCTTCCCACGCACCGATATACAAATATAGAGAGGAGTATACTTGTAGACGTAAGAGGAGGAAAAAGCAGCAGAAGTGGATCCAGATCACTGCGGTGCGTTCAAGTACCGGGGTGCGTTCAAGTACCGGAAACACGCAGAGCTTAGAATGGGATTTAGTAGCACTCCTTGAGAAACAACGTCATGTGTCCTGCTCCTTTCAAGAGAAACATTAATACACGAATAAAGTCAGCAGATATTTGTTTTGTCCATATATATATACATATATATATATATATATATATACACATATATATTATGAAGCTGGAAATGAGCAGAATATGGTCTCTTTCAAGTAAATATCTCCATGTCATTATTGAGGTTCTTCGTTCGCCTTTTATTCTGAAGGAGATCCGGCGCTGAGGCGTGTGAGGCTCTGTCTGAGGGATCTGTGTGTGTCCTGCAAAGGTCCTCTGGTGGAGCAACACACACGGTATGTTGTATTCTCTGACATGGCACATCACACACCTCCTCTGTCACACACACACACACACACACACACACACACACACACACACACACACGCACACACACACACACACACACGCACACACACACACACACACACACACACCAGAGAGATATCAACATCCCTCACAGACAGAGGAAAAAATAAAAATGAATCTCACAGACACACACACACACACACACACACACACACACACACACACACACACACACACACACACACACACACACACACACACACACACACACACACACACACACACACACACACACACACACACACACACACACACACACACACACACAAACACACACACACACATCAGATAGATATCAACATCCCTCACAGACAGAGGAAAACATAAAAATGAATCTCTCTCACACACACACACACACACACACACACACACACACACACACACACACACACACACACACACACACACACACACACATTGTCATCAGCTGTCACACTGCCCCCCCTGACGGCCCCCAAGCTGTCAATCAAAGGTACAGCAAAGCATGCTGGGAGCAGAGTTCAGCTGCAGAGATGCTAACAGGAAGCTGACAGTCGTCAGCTGGGAGTTAGGAGACGACGACTTTAAAGCCTTCATCTCCACGGCTCTGTGCACACACACCTCTCCTCTCACACACCTCCTCCACATCAGCTTGCACCACACCGCAGCCGATCCCACAGCGCAGGCATGTCTCGAGAATACAGCCGTCTAAGAACGATTACATGGAGAAACATGAAATAACCTTTTTATCTAAATATACCGAATATTAATGGAGAACAATCTCAATTTAAATCTGTTCAGACAAAAGCTCAAAAATGATTTGCTTTTCTACCAAATAATCAAAATCTTCAACTTGAATCTTTTCTCCTTTTGAATTCTGCTTTGAGATGTTTACGTTTTAGAACAGTTTATTTATACTCCTTTCATTTCCACTTAAGTGCAATGCCTTGTTTTTTTATGCAGCGCAAAGATGTTCAAATTTGGGATCAAAAAAGTGCATCTTATCTTAACGTAAAGCAAAGCGACCGGTCGATATTGATTTGGTTAATTAACGATGAGTTTCTCCACAAAAAAGCATTCAATGTTTTATCAATGAGGTGAAATGAAACCAATTAGACCACTGATTGGTTTAGGAGAGCGAAAGCCTGTAATCTGTGGAAACTAGTGCTGCACGGTGTACCGATACTTGAGAGGTACCGCGATACCCTGCCGTTACGAGTCCCTCCCCTCTCAAGCACGCTCTAAGTCCCGCCCCTCTCAAGCATGCTCTAAGTCCCTCCCCTCTCAAGCACGCTGTAAGTCCCTCCCCTCTCAAGCACGCTCTAAGTCCCGCCCCTCTCAAGCATGCTCTAAGTCCCTCCCCTTTCCCAAGCACGCTCTAAGTCCCTCCCCCTCTCAAGCACGCTCTAAGTCCCTCCCCTTTCCCAAGCACGCTCTAAGTCCCTCCCCCTCTCAAGCACGCTCTAAGTCCCTCCCCTTTCCCAAGCACGCTCTAAGTCCCTCCCCTCTCAAGCACGCTCTAAGTCCCTCCCCTCTCAAGCACGCTCTAAGTCCCTCCCCTCTCATGCACGCTCTAAGTGCCTCCCCTCTCTCATGCACGCTCTAAGTGCCTCCCCTCTCAGACATGCTCTAAGTCCCTCCCCTCTCTGGCACGCTCTAAGTCCCTCCCCTCTCATGCACGCTCTAAGTGCCTCCCCTCTCTCATGCACGCTCTAAGTGCCTCCTCTCTCAAGCACGCTCTAAGTGCCTCCCCTCTCAGACATGCTCTAAGTCCCTCCCCTCTCTGGCACGCTCTAAGTCCCTCCCCTCTCAAGCACGCTCTAAGTCCCGCCCCTCTCAAGCACGCTCTAAGTCCCTCCCCTTTCCCAAGCACGCTCTAAGTCCCTCCCCGTCTCAAGCATGCTCTAAGTCCCTCCCCTTTCCCAAGCACGCTCTAAGTCCCTCCCCCTCTCAAGCACGCTCTAAGTCCCTCCCCTTTCCCAAGCACGCTCTAAGTCCCTCCCCCTCTCAAGCACGCTCTAAGTCCCTCCCCTTTCCCAAGCACGCTCTAAGTCCCTCCCCTCTCAAGCACGCTCTAAGTCCCTCCCCTCTCAAGCACGCTCTAAGTCCCTCCCCTCTCATGCACGCTCTAAGTGCCTCCCCTCTCTCATGCACGCTCTAAGTGCCTCCCCTCTCAGACATGCTCTAAGTCCCTCCCCTCTCTGGCACGCTCTAAGTCCCTCCCCTCTCATGCACGCTCTAAGTGCCTCCCCTCTCTCATGCACGCTCTAAGTGCCTCCTCTCTCAAGCACGCTCTAAGTGCCTCCCCTCTCAGACATGCTCTAAGTCCCTCCCCTCTCTGGCACGCTCTAAGTCCCTCCCCTCTCAAGCACGCTCTAAGTCCCGCCCCTCTCAAGCACGCTCTAAGTCCCTCCCCTCTCTCAAGCACGCTCTAAGTGCCTCCCCTCTCAGACATGCTCTAAGTCCCTCCCCTCTCTGGCACGCTCTAAGTCCCTCCCCTCTCAAGCACGCTCTAAGTCCCGCCCCTCTCAAGCACGCTCTAAGTCCCTCCCCTCTCTCAAGCACGCTCTAAGTCCCTCCCCTCTCTCAAGCACGCTCTAATGGCGCGTTTCCACTGCAGCGCGGAGCTCGCTTTAAGCGTGCCGAGCCGTGCGGGGCCCGTGTTTGGTTGCGTTTCCACTTGGCCTAGTACCGGCTAGCAGGTCCTAATTCACAGTTTTTCGGGCGCCATAAAATCGTGGTTCTCGGGCCAGGAACAACCAGGCTGAGTCGGGCTGAGCATGCTAAACTAGAGAGAGAATCGCTGGCAAGGGGGCTACAACTACAACAAGATGAACATATTTGACCGTGATTTAATTGTAATACACGTTTCTAAATGATGCCGAAGTAACAACACACTGATACCGGTTAGTAAAAACCATGAATTAACGCTTTGACGAGTCTGCAGACAGACGGCAGGCGAAACACCCTTTAAAATGCGTGTTTTCAAATGTAGCTTGGCTAAGCTAACGTTATATATGCTCCGACCGTCCACACTCACAGCAACGGCCTACAGACATAAATAAACCAGCGACTGTATTCTCCATGACACAGGCAGTCTGTGGTTTGTACTGGTTTCACTTCTGTCTAGTTTCTGAACAGATATGAGGAGCTGTGAGCTCTGAGGGCTAACGGCTAACGGCTGTGTTGGTTTTCTGGGGCGCTCATTGAAGATGACGTCACGGCTCCGCCTACACTGCGTTACCATAGTTACTACTGGGTTAAGAACGTGCAGAGGACACAAAGTTGGGTTATCTACAGACAGCGACGCTAGAATTGCTAGCTAACTCCCGTTTCTGATTCTGATAACTTACAACAGATTTTCCGCTTAACCACAAATCGCGAGATGCCTAGTTGCCATGCAACCAGTAGTCTAGCAAACTTTCCACAAGCTGTCATTCATAATTTAGGAATGACAGCCCAGGGGGCGCAGTTTCACCATTCTTAAATTCCATTCTAATTCTTACTAGATACGAACCACGGAGGATTAAAATATAACGCATGCATTTCAGCGTGTCACGTTAACTATCGCGGGCCGCCAGAAACATTTCCGAGGGCCGCCATTGGCCCGCGGGCCGCACTTTGAGAACCCCTGCTGTAAACTCACGATCTGCAACATCTAAGACGGTATTGTTGCTCCTGTAATCCAGTTGGAGAAGTTTGATATGCAATCCACTATGACCTTGTTGATGACAATAACTTGACCCAAAGCACCGTTAAAGTATTTGAAAGCTAACGGGATGCAACGTAAGAGGCGGGGCCAATAGGACGAATGATGACGGGGAATACATCAAACGGAAGGAGAAAGCGAGAATATGAAAACGAGATTTAAAGAGACTCTGCAAACATCGCTATTCTTTGGGCTAGAAGCTGCTCAGAACTTGCAGTGCCGTGTGCAAAACGTTATTAAACTTCTTACGAGAGAAATTTCAAAAAGCACATGCGTTGTTTTTCACTAGTTGGGATCAGCCTGACCGGACTTCAGGTTTCTCTAACGAAGACTTTAAAAACAAACAAAAGCTGTTTCAGTTCATTCGGCTCGTCTTGCTTCCTCTCCTTCAGCTCCTGGACCCACGCCTCAAGACCCTCAGCGTGTCTGCATGTGAGGATCTACGAGTACACACACGTCTGTTTCAAAGTGACACACCCCAACTCAGTGAGGGAAAGAGAGAAAGAAGCAACACGTCTTCCAGCCAAAGTTACATCTGGCAGAACATTAGGAGCATCCTAGGAAGGTCTTACCTCAAGACTGCTTTAAATCCTCAGCAGAGAAACAGCTCCTCATCCAGAGACTCAGGACACTGACTGAGCAGTGAAGACACACACACACACACACACACACACACACACACACACACACACACACACACACACACACACACACACACACACACACCACACACACACACACACACACACACACACACACACACACACACACACACACACACACACACACACACACACACACACACACACACACACACACCTCATCTGAATAACAACAGGCTGACGACACACCTCTTCCCCCATTCCTTCATTCATGCATTCAAATTGCATCGTAATGTTAATGTGGAGAAGCCACAGGTAGGACACAGAGGACACAGAGGACACAGGCAGGACACAGAGGACACAGGGGACACAGGCAGGACACAGAGGACACAGGCAGGACACAGAGGACACAGAGGGCACAGAGGACACAGAGGACACAGGCAGGACACATAGGGCACAGAGGACACAGCTCAATCTGCTGTCGTATGCTTCTCAGAACAAGGACTTCACATGCTGCAGAGGAGGGACACGGACAATCCCTTCAGTAGAAGCTGCTGGGACTCCCAGCAGCTTCGACTGAAGGGATTGTCCCCAACTCCGGGGACTTTCGGCCGGGGCCTCCGGGTGGCAGTATACGCCGTGAAGTGGTTTGCGGCCTGCCAGTAAACCCAAAGAAGAAGAAGAAGAAGAAGAAGAAGAAGAAGAAGAAGAAGAAGAAGAAGAAGAAGAAGAAGAAGAAGAAGAAGAAGAAGAAGAAGAAGAAGAAGAAGAAGAAGAAGAAGAAGAAGAAGAAGTGACGTCAGCGGCTAATTTGCGTAATCTTCCCTCAGGAACTTATTCCGGTGTGAACGCGATCTGTGCTTAGTTCCCTGGGGTACTAAGTGCTGTATCTCTCAGAGGGGCGCGGGGAGGGGCTCCTTAGGCTGCGGCCCCACGAAGACGAATTTGGTCGTTTGCGTTACTGTTTAGTGTCATATAGACCGTTCGGCCACACGAGGACGACCGAATACGGCACTAAACGACTGAGGAAACGACAACGGGTCCCAAGGTGGATAGAAATGCATACGCAACTCTCTAGGGGGTCAAACGGCTCCGTGTGTACGCCCTATACGGACATTTTCAGATCACTGATAGTGATTGCGCAATAGCCCCGCCTCTCCCCACCTCTTCTGCTCACCTCCGCTTACCCCGGCCATTGCTGACGTGTTTCGCCACCAACAACAACAACAATGGCGGATCGCAGAGTTGCTATCGTGCTCCGGGCGCTATTGACCATGCTGCAGTTGTTTGTGCAACATCTACAGCAATAATGATGAGGCAATAGCCCCGCCTCTCCCCACCTCTGCTGCTCACCCAGATTAGACTTCACTCGCGCTTAGGTCCATATCGAGAGAAAGATAAATAATCTGAATTCAGGGTCAAAGTAAACTGCACCCTGAATTCAGATTATTTATCTTTCTCTCGATATGGACCTAAGCGCGAGTGAAGTCTAATCTGACAGGACGGAGACACGCAGCTCTGCTCACCTGCAGCTCCTCCCGCTGCAGCAAAACACACACTTCAAGTCAGATCATCGCCCTTAGCTATTTTAATTACCTCTCAAACTCCTAAACTAGTTATAAATATGTTTATTTTTACTGTCGGCCGGGTCACTCATTACTGGATCAGCTGCTGCATGAGACAGACACTGACGCTGTCCGAAGAGAGGGAGGAAAAAGAGAGGCTCCGTGTATTTTATTATTATAATATATAGAGTCGTTATTCATTTGTTTTAAAGCTCAATAAATAACAAAGAAGACCTTTGACCGGCACTTTTATCATTGTGTCCGGAAGATTTAAACTTTAATACACGTTGACTGGCGAAAAACTCTGCCCGGTTCCCTCGGCCCCCACCGCGGAGAATAAACAGAAGGGCAACCATGACAACCATGCTTCTTCGCTGCTTTTGTGGAGGAAGTTACAGCGCCACCTACAGGCTCCTGCATATGTACTGCAGCTTCTCCAGCGGTTGGAGCTAAACGGAGCGGTCTCGTGTGGGCAGACGCTATCCGGATAACTATTGCGTGTGGACGGAAGCCGTTTGTGATTGCGTTTGCGTTAATCCTATGCGTTTAGCCGTTTTCGTCCTCGTGAGGCCGCAGCCTTAGTTTC
This sequence comes from Champsocephalus gunnari, assembly GCA_036324595.1. NCBI lineage: Eukaryota > Metazoa > Chordata > Actinopteri > Perciformes > Channichthyidae > Champsocephalus > Champsocephalus gunnari. The sequence goes on from CM070431.1 coordinate 516,308, forward strand.
ATCTAAAGTAACAGTTTGGTGTTTCAGCCAATCAGAGACAGGCTCTGGGGAGATCTGAGACCTGTAATATATTGCTGAGGAACAGTATGACAGGGACCTTTAGTGTCCGAGGTGCAGTGGATACAGGAGGGTTGTCGATGTGTGGCTGTCCTGACATCAATGGGGATCTCACATAAATACATCTCCACAACACTACCATTCTCCTATGTCGCTCGTTCTCTGTCTCGCGTCACATATTTATTAATGATGTTCCCCCGCTCAGTCCCTGGGTGTGAACCATCGCTGGCCGTAACCCTGACTCTGTCTCTCGACACACGGCCGGCCTGTTTCACTCCACAGAAAAAGGAGCGCGTCTATAAAAGGCATCAAATCAGAGGCGGCCTCCCACGATCAGCTGGAGGCTTCACATCTCCTCACGTCCAACAGAGAAGTGAAGAAGAGGAGGGCCTTCATCATCCTCCTGCTGCTGGGAGTCAGTCAGACCTGAACTCCTTTATGTGTTGGCCATGTTCGACCAATCGTATGAGATCTATTGTAGTCAGGAAAACCTTTGTGCTCATTAATAAGTTTATTTATTTATAGAAGCACCGTTTTCTCTTTTCTTTTCTGCATCGCGAGCGGCAGAGACTCAGTGTACATAGAAATACAGAAAGAGGCACACGATGTTGGAGAATTAGCTAAAAGACCGCAAAGACACACAGAGTCGAGGGCTGTACCCGAATATTCAACTATTCGTTCGTTGGCCAACTATTCGGGTTTCAATTTCATTATTCGGATATTCGTTTTTTTATTTTTTTCCCGCTAAATGTATGCTATCGATAAAGGCGAATTGCCATATTCTTATACTGTATTTATACTTTTGAATTGCACTGTTAAAATGCGGAAATATATTCAATCTCAGCCTGTGCTCCGGACATCGCGTTCACTCACAGTCACGAACGCAAACGTCTCGCTTCACACGCCTGAACACAAAATGCCGGAGACTTCAGCTGTGTGGGACCATTTCAAATTGGACGACGGTAAGAAGAATATGCGACAAGAAACTGGCCTACCACGGTGGCACAACAACTCTGAAAAGTCACCTGGATGCTGTCAGTAGTAGCCTAGCCTAGCCTAGCCTAGCTTAGCTGTTGTCAAGCTGCCATGAAGCTGCTTTATCCGCCGTTTAAACAGCAACAAAATCGTGCTCTTACTTTGCTTGGAAAATAGTTGCAAGCAACCGAATTGTTTTTATATTTATATTAGTTTTTCAATGTTATCCGATTAGTGAAAATAATAGGAGCAATGTGGGAACATCTGGGGCTAAGGCAATTATTGGCATTTTCATTTATTTTTCGTTCTTCATTTATTTAAATACTGTTGACTGTATCTGTAAAAACTATTACACTGTTAGGCCTACTGTTACGGCTGTTATTAAAAGTATTGTTGTTATAACAGAAATATGTGTTTTGTATCTTCAGGTTGTAAAACATTATAGAATTTGGAACCGGATGTGGTCCCCGGGCGCTGAGCTGCGGCTGGGTTAAACGCAGAGGACACATTTAGTTTTAATGTATGCGAGTACTGAGATAATACATAAATATACATCGTAATGCTCTTTCTGCGCTTCTGCTTCACAGCGTGTTGTCAGGGGTCTCGGATTCGGAGCGTGTTATGAAACCTTTTGGGAAAAAAAAATCTCTCCGCACCGAATATTCGAATATGATTCGATTATTACCGGATATCCGGAGCCCGAAAAATTGTATTCGGGACAGCCCTAAAAGAGTCAACTAAATGACATGCCAGAGGAATACAAATGGATCCAAAATGACCACAAGGACAGACGCAATGAACAACATGCAGCAACGTTGCCCCGCATTAACACAAAAGGATGAAAAATGACCACAAAGAGACACAGAATGGACAAAAAGAGGTCTAAAATGAACAGATGCGGATGCAAAATGGCCACAGGGATGGAAGATGAATACTAAGTCTCACAAAATAAACAAAAAATGGAAGCAAAGTAATCATAAGGACATGCACACCGTCCACGGAGGATACTAAATGACCACAAAGTCAAACTAAACGAACCAAAAGCGGTGCCAAATGACCAGAGAAACATGCAAATCATCCACAAGAAATGCAAAATGACCACAAAGAGAAAGAATAAGAACAAATATGGACAAATATGGACAAGGGTGTCAGAAGTCCACAAAGAGACATGACATGACTCCAAAAGGACTCAACAAAGACGCTTCTTCTTCGTTGGTGGTGGTTTTGAAGTTGACCTCCTGATGTTTGTCCTGTCTCCACCAACAGCTGAAACGTCCTCTAAGTTGTGCACAACGAATGTTAAAGTCAAAGTGGAGGAAAGGCAGGAAAGACCCCAGAGGACGAATGCTTGTCTTGTCCGACCCTCGAGACAAACTGCTTCTGCTTCTGCTCTGTCGCACTTTCACACATTTTAAAACACTGGATATACGACGTAGCTCAGAAAGCTTGGATTAGAGAAACATGTCCTCTGATGCATGAGAGCCACTTCCGGTGACTTCATCGTACACTGAGATCATGTTGATGCTGGAGTTAAAACGCAAATCACTCGAGGGAACAGAGAAGCACTTTCATACTTCACTTCAATCTTAAACCGGTCTTAAAATCACAAAAACACTCTCCACACAAGCTGGATAAACCTCAATAAAACTCCCATCTGCAGACACTTTAACGAGACGGCGTGAATCAAAATGGAAAATGTATAAAAGCGCCGTAAAGAAGGTGATAAAGAAAGAGTTGGACTCTGTTTCTTGTGATCGTTTAATCCTCAGTGCTGGCAAACATAAACCTGAACTAAACAGCTCTCAGCAGCGACCGCATAACGAGATGAAATCAATCAGAGCTTCAGAGCGACATGCACGCAGACACAGGAATCCTCACATGGAGAGGATTACGGGACGAGTTCTACAGACACAGACTGAAAGGTCAGACACAGAGCCAGAGCAGGAGGGTTCTACAAATATGATGAATTCAATGGAAAGTGGGCAAACAAGTATTCGGTACCCGCACACAGGCTAGAGACTAACACAAACAACCTTTCATGAACTTTTGACATGAAATCTTCTTCTGGGTAAACAAAAGGCTCAGACACAAGACTGAGGAAAGGAGGTATGTTATCTGTGGGCCTGAGGGAGCATCAAAAGCTCTGAAGACAAGTCTAAAAAGCCACCCTCTTTTAGCTGTTGAGATCCAATAACAACGGTCTGTACGTGTTAGAAACTCTGGTCGATTTCCAGTCATTCTACATTCGCTCAAACCGGTCTGAATGTATGCAAACAAAGCATTGTGGCAAATTTGTGTTTGTGTTCGAACAAAACAAGAAGTGAAAGATATACAATAAAAAGTGATGGCGGCTTTATTTAGCATTTGTATCTTCCAAGACAATTGGACTAGAAAAATAGAAATGTAGAGTACAAAGATTCCTTCAGGAGATGCAACATGACCACAGAGAAGTGCATGATTAACAAAAAGGGATGCAAAATGACCTTTGTTAGAGAAATACTTGTCCTAGACTCCTAGATATGACGTGTATGACCAACCCTGACGTCTGGTATCTCCTTGAAGGAGAGAGGCTGCTTCAGCCATAATGTTGATGTTCCCATTCGATGACCGGGCAACCCGAGGTCACAGATGGCTTGTTGCTGTGGGTACACTGGGACACTTCCTTCTCGGTGTTTGTGGACTCCAAGGTGTGACATCTTCGAGGCCATAAGTGTCAGACGCAAGTAGCTCAGTGTTCCCAGCTGTTTAGGCTATCTTCTCAAACATGTTGATTACTCTCTGTGAAACCAGTTAAATGGGCGAACGAGAGAGAGAGAGAGGCGCTGCAGAATTGACGTGGAAACTCTCCCGTGAAGTCAGAACCTCTGGCTCTCGGACTTGTGATGTGAATCCTCCGGCCGAAGCTCCAAATAAACCATCAGTGTTTGACATCAAAGCTCCTGCTCTCCCCGCGTCTCCTTCCTGAGTCGGTGACTCCCACTGCATTGCTACACAGAGGTTTCCCTTACAACCATGAAGTCACAACAAATCCACATGCCTGTTAAAGGTGGGGTAGGTAAGTTTCAGAAACCGGCTCGAGATACACTTTGTGTTATATTCCATGGAATGCTCTTTAAACGGATTGGACGGCCTACCTGCCTGTCAGCCTTCCATCGGGGCACACACTTATCTCGTGCCCTCATTGGTCATGTGCGCGTTCGTGTGTGTTGGGGGAGGGGCTCTGTGAGGAATTGGCAGATTTTCTCCGGTTGTGTATTTTCAAATTCTAGCGATCTCGAGCCGGTTTCTCAAACTTACCTACCCCACCTTTAAGAGAAAGGTTATTTTTGGGTGGGAAAACAAGACGAGACACAGTTCACCTCATATACAAATGAAATGCTTCGCCCCTATGTAATGTGAGTGTTGCCAAAACTCACTGAACTAAAAGGAAATGTGCACTAAATACAGTCTTTGTCTCAAAAGCAGCAGTATGGATAGTCTGTCCACAAATCGTAGTTTTTGTGTACTCACAAAAACTACGATTTTCTCAAATATGTGTGAGATTTTTCAAGCTGAATCCTGTGGGCTTTACAGAGAGTTGTATTGAGTTATGGCTCGTTGGTTATGCTATGTGTAGGGTTCTGGTTAGCTGATGGCAAATGTATAGTGTTATTATTGACACGGTGAACCATCAGATCCTCCTTCGCACTCTCTAAGAACTTGGAGTTTCAGGCTCTGCACTTTCCCTCCTCACCTCATACCTCAAAGACCGTACCTACAGGGTTACTTGGAGAGGGTCCGAGTCCGACCCTTGTCAATTAACTACAGGGGTCCCTCAGGGCTCTGTCCTTGGTCCCCTCCTCTTCTCCCTGTACACAAACTCGCTCGGATCTGTCATTAGCCCGCATGGTTTTTCATACCACTGCTACGCTGACGACACCCACTTAATTCTGTCCTTTCCCCGCTCAGAGACCCAGGTCGTCGCACGCATCTCTGCTCGTCTAGATGACATCTCTCAGTGGATGTCCGCTCATCATCTCAAGCTCAACCTGACAAAACTGAAGTGCTTTTCCTTCCGGGAAAAGATTGTCCCACTCTTGACCTGACTATCAACATCGACACCTCTGTTGTTTCGCCCGACCCAGACTGCAAGGAATCTCGTCTGGTCTTCAACCTTCCTAAATTCTCCCACACCACTCCGCTCCTCCGCTCCCTCCACTGGCTTCCGGTAACTGCTAGAATCCACTTCAAGACACTGGTACTTGCGTACCATGCTGCGAATGGATCTGGCCCTTCCTACATCCAGGACATGGTTAAACCGTACACCCCAGCACGTGCACTCCGCTCTGCATCAGCCAAACGACTCGCTGCACCCTCACTGCGAGGGGGACCCAAGTTCCCATCAGCAGGAACACGTGGGTTTGCTATCCTGGCTCCAAAATGGTGGAATGAGCTCCCACTGACATCAGGACAGCAGAAAGCTCACACACCTTCCAGACTGAAAACTCATCTCTTTCGACTCCACTTCGAGCGATAGAACTATTAACAAAGAACTTATATACTAACAAAGGGCTGTCTTCTCTAAAGCCAGTTGAGTAGCACTTGAAATGCTTGGCTCTATGAAACCTGATGTACTTTATGATTCTGTTTTCTTCAAGGTTGTGTCTTCCTGGTCGAATGTACTTATTGTAAGTCGCTTTGGATAAAAGCGTCAGCTAAATGCAATGTAATGTAATTTAGAGAAATTGCTGTAAAAAGCCACCAAGACGAGCAGCACCTGACTCAGCAGTTCCGTAAGCTTTACTGAGCATTTTAGCTACAAGTTTAGGTTTTAAAGGAAACTTCCTTTCAATGTCAAGACTTGTTTCTGTTTCTGTAAAAACACTGTTACACAACAGATCAGCAGCGGCAGAGAGAAAAACTCTCGGCAATCAAGACAAAATACCTTACAGGACTTCACAGTTAAACCTTCTAGCAACAGCTTCCATTAAAGAGAAAAGTGTGTGTGTGTGTGTGTGTGTGTGTGTGTGTGTGTGTGTGTGTGTGTGTGTGTGTGTGTGTGTGTGTGTGTGTGTGTGTGTGTGTGTGTGTGTGTCTGGTTATGTACAAAGGCACAGCTAGCTAATGTTCCTTTCTGCTTGGTCAAACACGTTATTTATTCCTCATTGTGTGTGGCTATGGGCCGTTAATAAATCTGTAATTACCCGAACAGCCGTCAGGCGGGGTTAATGGAGAAACCATTAGAGGAGATGAGGGACAATGGAGACATTTTGTAGGAGGTAGAATAATAGGAGGAGGAGGAGGAGGAGGAGGAGGAGGAGGAGGAGGGAGGAGGAGGAGGAGGCACCTGCTGCGTACTTCTTAGAGACCAAGTTAGAGATCAAAGCAGAACCACGGGAAATCAAATAAGGTATACTGTACTGTGTTTTTATTACTCTCAACCTATCCCCAAAAAAGGCAAAACGCTCTCTGATCCCTTACAAATATATATCTCCACTTTGGAAAAAGGCTTATGTATTTCCTTAAACAGCTGCTCACTGTAGTTTTTCCAAAGCAAACAGGAGTAAATAGTGCATGTGGGGGACTATTTTCAGTGGCGGCTGAATCCATGTGGTGCTTGAGTGTAGGATTGACTCAAATGTAAGTACAATGGGTAATAAGGTAATAACTGTGTTTTTTAATTGATTTTGACAACAATGGAGATCTGTGGTGCAGCGAAAAACGTGCAATTGAATCAAGGAAAAAATAATTGTGTACTACAGGTACTCTAATACCAGGTAGTACTTTTACAGTTTGACAGCAATGTTGGTTCCAGGGATGAAAGAAAATGTGGTTGGCATCATCCAGTTTTTTCCCCCGATAATACATTGGGAGCAACAAATCCAACTAGAAATCTGCAGGAGGAGAGCTAGTAAGATAAGATAAGATGGACTTTTATTAATGCCTTGTGGGGAAATTGTTTCTCTGCATTTAACCCATCCTAGTGTTAGGAGCAGTGGGCTGCCATTTTGAACGGCGCCCGGGGAGCAGTGTAGGGAACGGTGCCTTCCTCAGGGACACCTCGGTAGCACTTGAACTGGTGACCTTCCAGTTGCCAACCCAAGTCCCTATGGACTTCGCCACCACCACCCTAACGTTAGCTTTTAGCTGTTAGCATCCGAGCTAAGAGCTAATGCTAACGGTGGTTGCATGACTTATTATATATGATATGGTGCGTTCAAGTAAAAATCAGAATGGGCAAAGGTAAATTCATATTTCATCAACCTTAGGTAGCATTAGCTGTTGCTATTAACTGTGCTGCCAGGCGGTTGCTAACAGCTAAAAGTAGGGCTGCTTGATTATGGCATTATTTGGGTCAATAATTGATATCACGATTATTAAAAACGATTATCCATTTACTTTGAAAACATACATTTATTGAAAAAATAAATGTGTAGTATGTTTTTAACAGTTGATTACCCTGAACTGTAAGTATAATTCAATTGAAAAACCAATAAAATAATAATAATCGGTTTATTTCGATTATGTTGTTTTCATAATCGTTGCAAGCCAAAATCGTAATTGCGATTAAAATACGATTAATTGAGCAGCCCTAGCTAAAAGCTAACATCACTAGCTCTCCTCTTGAAGATTTCAACACAGATTTGTTGTTCCGAATATGATATTATCAGGAAGGAAATAGTGTGCATCCAAACATGCAGTATTTGCAAACCCTTTTTAATTTTTAATTTTGTAGCACTTTGAGTTTTGTTTACGCAAATGAAAAGTGCACTTATAAATAAAATATATTATTATTTCTTATCGTATAGGTGACAAATGTGGTTTCGAACCCAGTGCTTGCATTGACTTATTATCAAGCTCCCTCAACTGAAAACTATTCTTTGGCAAATGTAAATTACAACGTTATCACTACGTGCTTAATGTTCTTGTTATACGTGGTTTTTAGTTTTGACACTTTAATAAATTATGTTAACTATAACACATTTCTCAAAGCAACATAACATTGATATTAAAGAGAGATATGTGACAGCTTACACTTCCTAACAGAAACCAGTATGCAGACGGTAATAAATAACGTATATTTTGAAGTACATTGGATTTAATATTTCTTTTTCAAAGGTATTGAATTGGATATTACTGACATCCCTAGAGGAGGTAGATATATGGAGCTAAAATACACACTCAAGTAGGGCTGCTCGATTATGGCAAAAATCATAATCTCGATTATTTGGATCAATAATTGATATCACGATTATTAAAGACGATTATCCATTTAGTTTGAAAACATCCATTTATTGGAGACATTTTTTTTTAGCAGTATGTTTTTAACAGTTGATTACCCTGAACGTTAAGTATAATTCAACTAAAAAACCAATACAAAAATAAAAAAATAAAAGTAATAATAATAATAAAAAAATAATCGTTTTATTTCGATTACGTGGTTTTCGTAATCATTGCAAGCCATAATCGTAATTGCGATTAAAATACGATTAATTGAGCAGCCCTACACTCAAGAGAAACATTAACTGTTCGTTTGAGCCTTGAATTTGTGACAATAAAGATATAGAGATGTATCCTCTAAAATAAGTAAAGAAAAGTGGATTTTTACAATACTTAGGAATCAAAACTGTCACTTAATGACAAAAGTTAGAACAGGAAGGATCCAAAGTAATATTATGACATTGACTATTTGAGCAGCAGAGTACATTACGGCTCTGCAGAACTTGTTACATTAATATTATAAAGCACATAGCTTTGAAATATTGATCAGACATATTTTAATGGTTGGGTCCACTTTACTCTGCAGACAATAGAGCAGGAGGCCCATTAAAGACCGAGGAAGATAAATCACTATGCGGGCAGTCAGTAAGAGAAAAATGAAGAAACATCGAACAAAAGAAGAAGTGAAAGATATACAATAAAAAGTGATGGTGGCTTTATTTTGAATTTATATTATCCAAGACAATTGGACTATAAAAATACAACTTAAAGTACAAAGATTCCTTCAGGAGATGCAACATGACCACAGAGGAGTGCAGCATTAACAGAAAGGGATACCACATGACCAAGAAGTCACAACATCATCAAGAGAATGCAAGAGGACCACAGAGAGACATCACATATGAATGTAAGAGATTGCAAAATGGTTCAAAAGAAGACGCAAACTGACCACAGAGGAGTGCAGAACGAACACAAAGGGATGTGAAAGGACCAAGAAGTCACAAACAATGACCAAGAAGATGCATAATGACCACAAAGTCACCAAACAAAGCCAAAGAGGAGGCAAAATTACCTACATTCCTAAACCAATCTTTGCAAAACAATAAATAAATGTTAAACCATTTCCTTGAGTTCGGCCACTGTCATATCTCCAAATATGAAGCTACAGAAACATTAGCATAGCTTAGCATTAAGAGACAGCATTAATGATTGTACATTATTCAAACAAAATACTCCGTCTTTTCGAACTTCAGAGATGCTTTCTGGAGTAATATTGTACCTGCAGCTTTGTGGCTAAGCTTTAGGTTGCTAAAGGCTTAAAAGCTATGGATTATAAACCTGCTCTCAATTATTCACTTCACTCTGAGTAATCAATAACATATTTGACTGATTCTGCAATCAACTGGGAGCCTAATGGTGGTTATATAAATGATGTTATGGTCATTAGAGTAGGTGGAACCATTAGCAGTGTACTAATAGTCAAACACAAATATGTTTCTCCATATTCCTTTGTGGGTTTCTTCCTATCTCCTAAATTCACGTTTCCATTCTAAACTTGGACGGGCTGGGTTTGATTTACTCCGTATAACAAAAACATTTCTAATCTGCGTAGAAAGGAGGTCATCCACGTTTTTGAAAAATGGCGACCGTAATCCGGGAAAAGATTATAATATTTGAGAATTTGGTTTAGTTGTATAGGAATGTAAGGTCTTTGGAAGAGAGGGAAGAGCATGGAGAGTGGAGGGAAAACGTGGGGTACAATTATTTTCATTCTTCTTGTAGCTCCATTCATTTACAATAAAGAAAATTGCTTGCTTTGTGTCTTGACAAAAATGCAGATTTCCCCCGTAAATGTTAAAGTGATGCCAGAAAACAATATTTCTGTTGGTCTAAAACGGAAAATATGACCAGTCAAAAAAAGTGGGAGAGCAGCTTTGTTTTTACGGAGAATAATTATGGGATGGATGTCCGGTGGCAGAGATTTCTGAGATTCAGAGACTGTCCTTTTTTCTGTAGTAGAAGTAAAGACGCCGTAACTCTGGATGTATTTCTTGTTAGAGGCGCAATATATGACTCACTAGCTTTAAGACATAAATAAACTATTATTTTCAGCTTCGCTCTAATGCAGTATTTTCACCGGAAAGTGGACGGGCCATACTTTTGGCCGGAAGTGACGTTAGCGCCGTCATACTATATTTCTCTAGAAAACCCCCTGAAACCCCTCCCTTCCAGAAATATGTTTACATACCTCTTATACTGCAATATTGGTTGTATGTGATTTGCCAATATACAGAACCATTTCTGAGAGTAACTCAATAGAGCAGAGATGACTTATATTTACTTTTTGCTACTTGCATTTCATCCTTTTCAGACCTTCTTGTAAACTTCCTCACCCCAAAAGCACAACAAAAGCTTTGTAATGCAAATGTTTAACTTTTTTTAACCAAATGTATGAGACTGAATACAGCCGAGGTTCTTCAAAAAACATCAAAAAATAAAAGTCAGACTTCCCATGATGGAGCCTTGGGGAACTCCACGAGCTAAATGTGAAATGTCAGGCATTGCATTACAAGAAGCTTTGTAATGCACTTTCTTGACTTTATTTAACCAAATTTATGAAACTAAATTCAGCGTCAGAAAATAAAAGTCAGACTTCCCATGAAAGAGCCTTGGGGAACTCCACAAGCTAAAATGTGAAATTGCAGGCTTTGCACTACCAGAAGATTTGTAATGCACTTCATTGACTTTTTTGACAAACGTTTTGCACCTAAATACAGCTGAGGCTCTTCAACAAACGTCAGCAAATACAAGTCTGACTTCCCATGAAGGAGCGTTGAGGAACTCCACGAGCTAAATGGGAAATTGAAGGCATTGCACTACAATTAACTTCCGCATCAGATTGTGCAGATATCTTGCCATAAAGTTATTTTAAGGAACATCAGTAAAAATTACAAGATGTTAAAATGCCGGAGTTAGCACGAATGCTAACGTATTCCGTAGTCTCTATGCAGGTTATTACTGTATGTCAAAGTCATGTTGGCAGTACACGCTGTGAAGTTGTTTGCGGCCTGCCAGTAAACCCAAAGAAGAAGAAGAAGAAGTGACGTTAGCGGCTTAATTTCCCTAATCCTTCCCCAGGAACTTATTCCGGTGTGAACGCGATCTGTACTTATTAGTTCATGAGAACTAAAGAGTTCTCATTAACCTTTGTGGGGAAAGTACTGCGGTGTGAATGCGCCTATCATGCTATGTGTTCAGGAATTAGTACAATCAATGATGTAAGAAAAACTCACTAAATGTATTTAACGCAGACAAATCAAATTAAAGGTTGTGGATTTTTTCCCTTTTCACAAATAAAAATATGATAGCTCTACAACAGTGTTGCCATATTGCGATGTGATATGATTCACACTACTGATGGTATTCAATTATATTTCTGAATTGTCATTATAATTGGAACCAATTTTTTGTACCAAACGAACATGTTTTGTAGAGTCTGTCAAATACAATCTAAAGGCAAGGATATCTCTGCAGCACCGTTATACTTCATTCAGATATTTCAAAATGTTTGCCTCAAACATATGTTGTCCCTCCTGCGATTTGAAAATAGCAATATTGCAAAATCGATAACATTTGAAATCATTTTGCAGCCTCCACACATCTAAAGCATTCCTGCAAAAATAATGGAGGCACATCTGCTGTTTTCTTCTCTGCACCATTTTCAAGTTTTATTTATGTTCCACAGCCTCCTCTTCTTTCTTTATGATTAATTACCATTATCCACCATCTGCCTCCCACGCTCACAGGTCACTCTGATCAGGATGACCGTGGATTGTGGAGCGTAATCACATGTATACAAACAGCTCTGTAATTATAGGCTCTGTTACCCTGCAGAGTGAGTCACCACATGAATGGGATTGATTGTGTTTTTCTTTTCCTCCCATTCCAACACACAAAGAGTCCCATGCATTGTTAATTTTAGCTTATCGCGGATATTATCCCATGATTACGACACCTGAACAGCCTCCTCTGGTTTGAGGCTTTTCCAGATGTTGAACCTGCTGCAGGGGTTTGAGCTCAAGAAGAGCAGCAGAGGTGGGAAGTACTTTGTTACTGTACTTAAGTACATCGTTCTGGTATCAGCACGTTAGTCCACTACTTATTTTTCTGACGACTTTTTACTTTTACTTCTTACATTTTGAAGCCAAATACCTGTACTTTCTACTTCTTACATGTTGAACCCAAATACCTGTACTTTCTACTTCCTACATGTTGAACACAAATACCTGTACTTTCTACTTCTTACATCCATCCATCTTCTCCGCTTATCCGTGGTCGGGTCTCGGGGGTAGCAGTTCCAGCAGAGAGCCCCAAACGTTCCTCTCCCCTCATCAACCAGCTCTGACTGGGGGGTCCCAAGGCGCTCCCAGGCCACGAAGAGATATAGTCCCTCCACCTGGTCCTAGGTCTACCCCTCGGTCTCCTCCCAGCTGGACGTGCCTGGAACACCTCCCTAGGGAGGTGCCCAGGTGGCATCCTAACTAGGTGCCCGAACCACCTCAACTGGCTCCTTTCGACGCGAAGGAGGAGCGGCTCAACTCCGAGTCCCTCCCTGATGACCGAACTTCTCACCTTATCTCTAAGGGAGACACCAGCCACCCGGCGGAGGAAACCCATCTCGGCCGCTTGTATCCGCGATCTCGTTCTGTCGGTCATGACCCATCCTTCATGACCGCAGGTGAGGGTAGGAACAAAAATGGCCCGGTAGACAGAGAGCTTTGCCTTCTGGCTCAGCTCCCTTTTCGTCACAACGGTGCGGTAAAGCGACTGCAGTACCGCTCCCGCTGCTCCGATTCTCCGGCCCATCTCACGCTCCATTGTTCCCTCACTCGAGAACAAGACCCCGAGATACTTGAACTCCTTCACTTGGGGTAAGGACTCATTCCCTACTTGGAGTGCACAGTCCATCGGTTTCCTGCTGAGAACCATGGCCTCAGATTTGGAGGTCATACGAAGGCTTAAGATGCCCTCACGAACGGCCCGATGTTGCTACGATCACAGCCGAATGTGAACCTTTCCTTTATCGTGTGTCCATCGGGTTGTTTTAGTGCACAACAAAATCATGTAAACATATTATGTAAATAACCCGATTTGTGTTCTGTGAAACTAAAAAGGATATAATATATTATTTTGAAGGCGAGTTGACAGGAAGGTGTTGTTGCTATGGAAACAACAACATGACGGAGAAAACGTAATATCTTCTATAAAGACGGAGAAAGTAAAGAACAAAGTCTGAAGATATCAGTACAGTATCATAGTACTGTAACTTAACTGTTTGTGTTACTTTCGTTGCAGTTGTATTTCTTAAATGTAATGTAAATGTTGCCTTCGGGTGTGGTTCGGGGCCATCTTCGTGCGAAATTCACAATGCAGTATTCGTGTGTCCATCGGGTGTACATTTCAGGACAGTGTGACAGGGGCTTAAAGGATATGTGTACTTTTTCCATCTCTGGAGAGCAGTAATGAGCTCCAATACTGATTTACATATTAACATCTGTCTCACAGTCGGAGCCAGACGTTATCGACATGTGCCAATTTAGCAGTGAGTAGATTTGTTGATTTATTTCATTTACGTCCAGTTCCAGCGTTTATAAAGCAACATCGCCAAAGGCTTTCTGGCTCCAGCTTCTTAAATGTGATATTTTAAAGCTTTTCTTTGTTGTTAAAGTAAATTAAATATCTTAAGTTAAATAAGTCTTTAAGTTGTCTGCGTACCGTCTAACAAAAGGCATATTTGACCCTCGTTTATTTTAATTATATGTGTGAAAGTGCAGAATCGGTTATTAAAGGTCATTTATGTTTTTGTGAGCTACATTTGATGCTTTGAATAAGTAAAATAAATGAAGTTTAATACATATTCTTGCAACATCGGGATTGATTTATCATGTTATACTTTGTTTGACGTTGGTTAAAGCTGTTTGTGTGATTATGTATCTGTAATGTCTTTACGTGTGTTATCTATAGCTTATGCTAATGCCAATGTAACATAATACATTCTTTAAGACGTATATTACTCAGAGTGAAACATAAAAAGTCGAAGTAAAGAAACAATAAGAAAAACTGGAAACAAATAGATATATTAACATAAGAAGTTAACCTCACTATATAACAATACATATGTACTTACTGTACTACTATAATGACTGTATAAGTAATTACAATATGAGTCAGAGCCAGAGTTCTCACCGGTACAAAAAGGTCCGCACACATAACCCCCATACTTGCAAAACTACACTGGCTCCCAGTCCACTACAGGATCCAGTTCAAGGTTCTGCTCCTCACGTACAGAGCCCTGAATGGACAAAGCCCAACATACCTCTGTGACCTCATTCATACCCAGACATCTACCCGCTCTCTCCGCTCCAGCCACGCTCCTCTTCTCTACATCCCCCGCACACGTCTCCGAACAATGGGAGGCCGAGCCTTCTGCTCACTCGCCCCGCGCCTCTGGAACTCCCTCCCAGATCAGCTGAGATCTGCCCCTTCCACCGAGGTCTTCAAAGCCGGCCTTAAGACCCTCTTCTTTCGGCAGGCCTTCCAATAAACTTTGAGCACGGTACACCTGGAGTACTGCCATCTTTATCGCTATCTCCGACTTTTATTTTTCTATTTTCTATTTTATTTTTTTATTTCTTATTATTATTACAATTATTTGTTTAATCTCTCAAAGTGCATCAGTATCCCTTGTTGTGAAGCACTTCGAGATTTGTCTTGGCAGATGAGAAGCGCTATATAAATGAAATATATTATTATTATTAATATATACAGTAGTGTGTAGGTAATGCAACACAATATAGACATTGGACTTCAGGCTCAAGGTGAAATAACCCCAACACAGTAGTACTAGTACAGTGTTTCCGCTGCGCCCCGACGGACGAGAGCCCCCGACGACGGAGCCCCGACGACGGAGCCCCGACGACGGAGCCCCGTGCCCTCCCTGAAATTCAAGGTGTTTAACAAAAATAATGTTTCATTTTCTTTTTTTATATATATCATCAAATTGCAACTAATCTATATCTACGGTCACTTCTCACATTGAACATGTGCTCTTTTATTAAATAAACTAAACGCTTTCATTTCAAGTTGTGAGTTTAGTGTTTTTGACCCGAAGAAACCCTGATGCATTCTTCAATAACAATACTCCACAGCTCCTCTCTCTGCTCCAGAGGATTACAAATCCCCCCGCTCAGCACCCCCCCCCCACACTCAGGCAGCACCCCCCACCCCGCTCAGGCAGAACCCCCCCAAAGCAGTAAAACAAGGGGAAACACTGTAGTAGTAGTAGTAGTAGTAGTAGTAGTAGTAGCAGTAGTAGTAGTAGTAGTAGTAGTAGTAGTAGTAGTAGTAGTAGTAGTAGTAGTAGTAGTAGTAGTAGTAGTAGTAGTAGTACTACTACTACTAGTAGTAGTACTAGTAGTAGTAGTAGTAGTAGTAGTAGTAGTAGTAGTAGTAGTAGTAGTAGTAGTACTAGTAGTAGTAGTAGTAGTAGACAGCGTCAGCCCTTTGAAATATGAATCAGACTTGAGTCAGTGCTCCGTCCACGTTCACAGGAAGTGGTGCGATGTGAGGCGAGTCATCAGAAACTCCTCACTTGAAGGATTTCCGAGCGATTGTAAGAAAATGGAATTTCTCATTTCACAAATCAGATTTGACGCCTCCTGGCCGGGTTAAGTGTGGAGTCGGGAGCCAAGTGCCGCTGCTACTTCCCCCTCACAGTGGCACACCTTCTAACCAGAGAGGAATATGTAAATCTCCTCTCAGAAACATGCAGGGGAAGTGCTCAGCGCTTAGAAACATGGGACATGAGAGCGAGCGACGGGAAGAGAGGAACTCCATCAGATCTCTGGCTGAACCAGTCGCTTACCGAATCCATTTCAAAATGGGATTGCTTACTTATAAAGCATTACATGGTTTGGGACCGACGTGCTTCTCTGTTACGAGACCCAGTCTTACTCATTGCTCTCCGGCTCAGAACCAAACACTCGCTGCTTTCAGTCGTTATGCACCCCACACTCTTACCAAACTTCCAGAGAACCTTCACCAACGCTGAGTTCTTTTAAGTCGAGGCTAAACACATGACTTTTTACAGCTGCTCACCCAGAAGTCTTTTAACTTGTTTTAGCACCTATCATATTTACAATGTTGCTTTTAAACTATTCTGTATCTCTTTTATGAATCTGTTGTTCCATGTTTATTTATCGAGTTCCTTCCTGTTAAGTGTTAAGTGTTGATGATGATGTGAAGCACTTTGAATCCTCTGTGTCTGAACACGTGCTTTATAAACGTACCTTACTCTTCTCTGTGAACACACGATGCAGACAGAGGTTGCATTGCATCCACACATCCACGTGAAGCATGCCGGGTTTCTTCCAGGGAGGCGAAGTGAGAGCGACAGGAAGCAGCAGCGAAGTGTCAAAAAGGTAACAGCTGTTCAAACCAAACCCCAGAGGTCTGTGAATGCCGAAGCTGTTATCGGTGTTGCGTGCACATGTTCTTACAGTGACTTGGGATGCTGGCTTCCGTCGTATGAGCACAGAGCCCTTTGTCAAAGATGCCCTCGAGAATTATTTATGTTAACATGCGTAAGGAGTAACACGTCACCTGACTCAGCAGATCCCGGGAGCTACTGCTTGTTGGCAGATTTTCTTTCAATCTTAAAGGTGGGGTCGGTAAGTTTGAGAAACCGGCTCGAGTGCGCTAGAATTTGAAAATACACAACCGGAGAAAATCTGCCACTTCCTCACAGAGCCCCTCCTCCAACACACACGAACGCGCACATGACCAATGAGGGCACGAGGTCAGTTTTGGAAGGCTGACAGGCAGGTAGGCCATCCAGTTACTTTAGCCGGGCCGGTTGAAATGATTGGTCGTGCTTTTTCCAGCGCCACGGCTTCCACAGATGACATTCTTTGATGGATTTTTTGTCATAACACTTCAGATATTCATTGCTATCCGGATGTTAAGAGCATTCCATGGAATATAACAAAAACTATATCTCGAGCCGTTTTCTCAAACTTACCTACCCCTGATAACGTTACTCGTAATTGGGGCCACAGAGCTACGAGTTAAGTGAGTCGAAAATTGTGCATTTCTCCGACTGAATATGACGCCTTTTGGCCGGCTGTTTGGACAGACTGCTCGTGTCAACGTGCTAACGCGAATACACTAATGGCAAACCAGCTTTGTCCACATCGAGCCTTATAGAGTATCTCTATACTTTTGAACGCTCCGTCCCCGGCAGATCTCTGTGTGCCGCTGTAGCGTGTCTGTTAGGCCCCGCCCCCCGCACACAGAAAAAATGCAATGCACTTAAAGCACAGAACCCACGGTAAAAATACCCTTATTACGGATCTGCACAAAAAAGTTATCAGCTACCCAGCTAGGGTATTATTATCATTCTAAATATTACTCCACCTTTAACTGTTTTGTGATCAAATATATAATTGTTCTATAACAATTTTTTTTTGAAAAGTGAATTATACTGCATGCAGGAGTGACTTAAAACTGCATTCTCTCTAATAAACAGTTTCGAGTTGTTACCAGAAGTCAAATTGTAAAGAAGTCTATGAGAAAATGAACCTAATGTTTACTCGCCAAAGAAATAAGTGTTTGGAGACTTAACATATGTTCAAGAGTGTTACGGTTGGAATGCATGTCTGCTTTCTTACGTGTGCATTGTGTATTAAACACTTTTTAAAAGACGTCAAGTTCTAGAGAAGTCTATGAGAATATGTGCCTACTTCTCACTATCAAAAGAAAAGTATTGAGAGTCTTATAAAAACTGTCCCAACTTGTTGAGCTTCAACTAAATGTTTACTTTAAATGTGTGTAATATGCGTTAAACTTGACCGGTTGAAAATAAGTCAGATTGTATGGAAGACTATGAAAAAATTATCCTTCTTCTCTCTTGATTTTCTACCTCAGTAAATATGTTGCTAATGAATTTACGGTCTCAATCTGTAGCCTCAAGTCTTCTTCAACACAGCATGATGTTCATTTAGTGAATTATAATCCCATTTAAAGTCAAATAGTCGTTTTTAGTTGCGCATAACTAAATGGATATGGCCAAAACACCAAACTCGAGGCTGCACAACGGAAGTCCACAAAGCAATAAGTCTACTTAACCCCAGCTAACCCTCTGAGAGTTAATCTCATCTCTTCTACAATGATATTAAATGTTATTGTTGATGTCTCTTCTCCATACACGACAAACATAATCCTTAAGCTTTCAGTCCAGATTGAAGAAAATCAAACATAGCCAACATTTTTGAGCAAATACCTCAATATCGATATTGTGGCAATACTGTAAAGTCGACCATTGTTGCTTTCACTAAATACTGATGGGGGATTTTGATAAATAATGATCAATAATGTGGATGTAATGACTAAGTGGGTAAAGGCAGATAACAGAAGAGCGAAAGCAGTCGACTACATTCAGAAATCGCCCTTATTTTAATGTAAGCTTTAAGAACCACGAAAAGACTCTTCTGAGATCCAGGATCTGTGGAAACACCACCTATTTGAAAGATGTGTTGCACGGTTCTGGGTGGATCTTGCAACAGCAGGTGACGGGAGGGAGAGATCTAACATATCGACCACTGAGCAGCGCAAGCACACCATGGCTCACGGGGCAGGCGAACAAACACGAACGCGGTTTTAAAACATAAATTAAATCTGTTTCATATCCAAACCCTCCCACAAGCTCACCGTCCCTTCTTAAAGTACATTTTACAGTAGGTTACACGAGTGTGTGGTAGAGAGAGAGAGTTCCAGAAGCAGAGGGGGGTTTGAAATAGAGGAAAGTGCATGCTTGTGAATTGAATGCATCTGTGAGTCTGTGCTCTCTGATGTATTCCAAACAGCTGCACCCCTGGCTGTTTGCAGAGACTTTACAACATGTGCATTACTGTCTGCGAGGCTCTTCCTCCCGCCTCCTCTCTCCTCCCAGGAGCATCTGCACAGCGTGTTGTTGTGTATGAGATGCATCCAAAAAGAACTAGGTCATGTGTCGTGACCTTAAAATGTGCCAACCACTCATCTCTAATGAATCACTCATCTTTAATGTAGCACAGAATTATTCAGTAAATTCCTTCGCAGAAACATTTACACTTCAAATACAGATTCTGCAGAAGTTAAGGCGTGTGTGTGCGTGTGTGTGTGTGTGTGTGTGTGTGTGTGTGTGTGTGTGTGTGTGTGTGTGTGTGTGTGTGTGTGTGTGTGTGTGTGTGTGAGGGGGTTTCTGAACATGGCTCAGAGGATAAGATTGAAGCACAGTAAAACCTTATCCAACACACATGAAGCTTTCTCACACACACACACACACACACACACACCACACACACACACACACACACACACACACACTTATCCGAGACATGAACATGATGCCTCAAAAGCAGCTATGTAAACACACAGTTTGTATCTTTTCACAGCGAAACAAAGAGTACTTCTGCTCACCTGTGTCTGCAGCTTTACTTCCTGTGTGTCTGTGAATCACTCCATATCCTAATCCAGGGAGTTGTTGTAAACCATTGAAAAATCCATCCAGAGACGGGAGAATAACTCCAATCCAGAAGGTGCGTGCGTGCGTGCGTGCGTGCGTGCGTGTGTGTGTGTGTCCACTGGAGCCGGGAGCCAGGTGGCGGAGCCGCGAAAGCCGCAGAAGAAGACCCGGTGTGAGACTAAAGCTCCAGGACGAGCCCGACTTTGCGCAGAATTCACCCCGAGGAAGGTGCACCCTGCCCGGGTTAAAGCGGTGCTGTCAGAGGGGGTCTGCGGTTCTCGGTAGTCCCGGATGTGTTGTTGCAAGAGCCGCTCGGTGCTCACTGTGAGGCGGATACACTCTGCTCAGCTCCCCCTGAAGAATGAGGCTGCAGCAACACTATCCCCCACATACACACGCACACACACACACACACGCACGCACACACACACACGCACACACACACACAGAGGGAGAAACCCCGCCCCCTTACACCGGCTCGGCCAATCAGAGGGAGGCTCCATCTCTCCCCTTTCTCTCTCCTCATTCAACTCAAAGAGGCTTTATTTATTTATTATGGGGTCGGTTTTTTTATTTATGTTATGTTTGTTTGACTATGTCTTTATGATTTTAACGTTTTTTGTAAAGAACATTCAATAAAATATGCTATAGTTATAAAGAAAGCCTTACTTGAGTACAAACACCTTGTAATTAAAAGTACTGTAACAAAAAATTGTTATGCTAAAACCACAACTTTGAACAAAGTATTTTGATGTAAAATTCATCACAAACTTTAATTTTCGACATCCGTTCATTTGTAAGTACATTTTAAATATGTTTGAACATTGAGAGTTGGTATAGTTCCAAGTTCTTAACTGTATACTCTTTAAAGCTCTCTGATGGCATATTATCACAGTATAGTGAATCAGTAACCTTCTGATATCACTCAGACTGTTCTGTGTGGAAAGAAGAAAGCAAAACAGAAAGCTGCAAAAACACGAGATCATGAGGCAGAAGTCCAAAGTCTGAGACAGGATGTTAAATTACCCAGCATGCAACATCTTTCTCTGTTAAAAAATGCATCAGAGCTGGAATCACTTTAGGGGCTTCGACTGCCATTTTATAAACAACTGAGAAACACAGATACAAGTGTGTGAGTAATGAAACTGCACAATAACACAAACCTCAACATTTATTATTCAATGCTTTTTTCTTCAGATTCAAAACATTTATTTTTGTTTTGTCAATATTCCTGAATATTTACACATTTTCTACTAGCCTCTGTTTTGAAGAACTAAGCTAAAGGCGGCTAACGTTGGGCTACAAAGGAACTACAGCACGGTCACATGACTTCACGTCACCACCGCTAAGCTAAAGGCGGCTAATGTTGGGCTATAAAGGAACTACAGCACGGTCACATGACTTCACGTCACCACCGCTAAGCTAAAGGTGGCTAATGTTGGGCTATAAAGGAACTACAGCACGGTCACATGACTTCACGTCACCACCGCTAAGCTAAAGGTGGCTAATGTTGGGCTATAAAGGAACTACAGCACGGTCACATGACTTCACGTCACCACCGCTAAGCTAAAGGAGGCTAATGTTGGGCTATAAAGGAACTACAGCACGGTCACATGACTTCACGTCACCATCGCTAAGCTAAAGGCGGCTAATGTTGGGCTATAAAGCAACTACAGCGCGGTCACATGACTTCACGTCACCACCGCTAAGCTAAAGGTGGCTAATGTTGGGCTATAAAGGAACTACAGCACGGTCACATGACTTCACGTCACCACCGCTAAGCTAAAGGTGGCTAATGTTGGGCTATAAAGGAAGTACAGCACGGGCACATGACTTCACGTCACCACTGCTAAGCTAAAGGAGGCTAATGTTGGGCTATAAAGGAACTACAGCACGGTCACCAGTGGCCCAGGCCCACCCAGTGTACTCATTGGCCCTGAGAAAGCTTCGGTGTCATTTAAAAAAAAATATATATATTTATATATATTTTTTTTATTATTTTATTATTATTATAAAAAATGTATTCACCCATTGAGAATATCCAAGCATTCAAAGTGAAATTCAAGTGAACAAATATCGAGTTTAATTAATGTTGTATGTGCTTTGTCCTCTGAACCGAACTCATTTACGGTAAAAACTGATTGTTGGTTCCGGCGCGCGCCATAATAACGTGAGAGAGGCAGAGAGCTGCCTGCAACATAAATGATGGCTCAAAGTTCACTAATGAACTTTGATTTTTTTTTAAAAAGCCCAGACTCCAAGAAGAGCCCCCACTGCCCTCATCTAGCAGCGATTTTTATGATCATTTTCTGATAACGATGAAATAGCCCCGTCTCCCTCCCCCACGTCTCCCTCTCCCCACGTCTCCCTCTCCCCACCTCTCCTGCTGCTGGGGCTGTCAGAAGAAAACAAATGTAATGGAAACTGCCGCACGGTTCCCTCGTCCCTTGGACGGCGGAGAGGTGTGTTTTTCATCTGCTGGTGGACTACCGGAGAGATATACACAGGGTTGGGTTGTGACGGAATACATGTAACGGCGTTACGTATTCAGAATACAAAAATAAAGTGTATTCAGCTGCCGTTACATTTGAAAAACGAGTAATCTGATTACAGTTACTTTCATAAACCTGAAGTGAATACATTTTGGAATACTTATTGGAATTATTGGTGGAAAAGTTTCCTCACAAAATGTAATATTCATCACCGGCAGAACTGTGTGCACTCTGCACAGCGCTGCAGCGTGTCTGTGAGCGAGAGAGAGATGCAGCGTGTCTGTGAGGCCCCGCCCCCGCACGCAGTGAGAGAGAGATCTCTTTTCAAAATATATTGAAAGTTAGAAACGGAGATGGTTATGTCGAAATGATGACATTTATAACGGGATCAAATCAAAGTGAATGGCCTGCTGCTGCTGAAGGCATGGGGCAAGTGACTGGAGCAAGTTGTACAAAGTTATTACATCGTTTGCAGATAATAAATAATGACAATTAATTCTATTCAGATTTTTTAAAACATCTTTTTAAACAAATGCAACAAGTTTGTTTTTTTAAGCGCTCTAGAAATAAATCTGACGTTGACCATGACCGTGTTAATATTTTCACAGGAACGTTTTATAAAAAGAGAATAAGATCCTGAACATTTTTTCAGAATGTTTCTTGGAGAGTGTTCTTCATCTGTTATCAGGTAACATTGAGGGAACGTTTTATAAAGAACATCTTTAATGTGTTACCCAACAACGTCCAAAACACATCCTTAGAATGTTGCTGGCAAAACGTTCCACCTCTGTTAACATATTTACGTTTGATAAAAAACGTTCTGTCATCTCAGGCCTCAATAACATCCTGAAAACATCCTCTGAATGTTGCAGTTAAAACGTTATGTCTTAGTTAACCTTAAACCTTATAGGAACATTATTTGAAAAAATAAACATCCTAAAAAGCTTCTTTGAACATCAGATTAAAACGTTTCTTTAAAACCTTATTAGAACCTGTAACGTTAGCCACAGTGGTGAGAACGTTCCCCGCTAGCTGGGTTACTGGTTCTTTTAATGTTTGCTTTGAAAAGTTCCATATATCCATCGAGGCTTCACTGTTGTATCGTGATGTGATTGGCCAATCAGGATCACAAGCCGCTTGACACAAACATGCCTGCGCTTGCACACCGTCAGGTTGCTGAATAGCGGCGCTAATGTCAAAGACACAAACATTATACATAATATTACAATTTTGAAGCATTGACACAAATATTTGGGAAGGCTTAGCCTACCGTTCCCGCCGCCCCTGAGAAGAAGCATTTCGTTATTATGCTCCATATGTCTGAAACAATCTCCCAGTAATCAACTGTCTCATACTCGGCTTTTAATAAATGTTTTTTCAATGTATTCAAACGTTTTTGTATGTGTCTTTTGCAAATTGTCGTAAGTATTTTATTGTTTTGGTAAAGCACGTTTGAATTGCCTTGTTGATACGTGCTGTATAGATACACTTTTTCTACTGGCAGAAATGTTTCTTTTCTTTGTAAAATGGTGAAATGATATCCTCGGGGTTGAACTATTTGTGTTCAAACTGCTGCGACATATATGCAGTTTAATACAGCTTTTTTTTTAGAGCAGCATTTACAAGCTGCTAATACTCTCTGTAATCATCGTTATTAAGATCAATAAAGATTTGAAGACAAAATAATCTGTCAATGATCTCATGACTCAAGACATTTATTTTGCACCCAACATTTTTTCAGAAGTGTACTGTATATAGTACAAAGATCTTTTCCTAACGTAAAAACTGTGAGAAGTGCTCACTGAGATGCAGGGAAGTTACAACAAATGAACTGCATGGATACATTAAGTTATTTTCCAGTGTTTGCCAACCAGCTTGACTACATAGCATTACATTGAGTAAGCCACGTTGCTTAAAGGCAGCAAGGCAAGTTTATTTATATAGCACCTTTCAACACAAGGCAATTCAAAAGTGAATCTTCCATGCAAACCAAAGTTATCTATGGAGTGCCACAGGGCTCAGTGCTCGGACCTATTTTGTTCACATTATATATGCTTCCGTTAGGCAATATTATAAGGAATTATTCTGTAAATGTCACTGTTATGTGGATGATACTCAACTATATTTATCAATCAAGCCTGATGAAACCAATCACCTAAATAAAATTCAAGGACTTAAAAACGTGGATGACCTTAAACTCTTTGATGTTAAACACGACCAAAACTGAAGTTATTGTACTTGGCCCGAAGAATCTACGAAACAAATGATCTAAAGATATACTAACTATGGATGGCATTAATGTGGCCTCCAGTGAGACTGTAAGGAATAGTGGTGTTATATTTGATCAGGATTTATCCTTTCACGCCCACATAAAATCAATCTCAAGGACCGCCTACTTTGTCGGTCACATGACTTCACGTCACCACCGCTAAGCTAAAGGTGGCTAATGTTGGGCTATAAAGGAACTACAGCACGGTCACATGACTTCACGTCTCCACCGCTAAGCTAAAGGTGGCTAATGTTGGGCTATAAAGGAACTACAGCACGGTCACATGACTTCACGTCACCACCGCTAAGCTAAAGGTGGCTAATGTTGGGCTATAAAGGAACTACAGCACGGTCACATGACTTCACTCACCACCGCTAAGCTAAAGGTGGCTAATGTTGGACTATAAAGGAACTACAGCACGGTCACATGACTTCACGTCACCACCGCTAAGCTAAAGGAGGCTAATGTTTGGGGTGATGACGTTTAGTCGTCTCATTTAGAAACTTGTTTTTATATCCAAAAGTGGAAAGTGATTAAATGCTGACTCATGTTCCGTTTCATCGTCCTGATATGGTCTCATTTGGTCGGTCAGTCGTCACTTTGAGAGATCAGGTTCCCACAGAGATGGAGAGCAAGGTTCAGAGAGAATAAACTGAGAAATAAAGTTCAAAAAAGAAATATGATGAGAGAAGAAACGAGAGAAACTCGACTCAGTGAGAAGAAGCAACCTGCAGATCATAAATAATTCAGACAAGTTGTTTTGATAAGAGCAGGAAAAAAATCAGAGGAGGACAACTTTCACTGCGATGCAACTTAACACACACACACACACACACACACACACACACACCACACACACACACCCACAGATATACTCAAGGTGAGGCATCATATGCAAATAGTCCATATGTGCTGCCTGTCACAGCAGCAGTCTCAGTGGTGTGTGTGTGTGTGTATGTGTGTGTGTGTGTGTGTGTGTGTGTGTGTGTGTGTGTGTGTGTGTGTGTGTTGTGGGATGTGTGTGTGTGTGTGTGTGTGTGTGTGTGTGTGTGTGTGAGTGTGTGTGTGTGTGTGTGTGTGTGTGTGTGTGTGTGTGTGTGTGTGTTTGGGGTCAGAGGTCAGATTGGACGCCTTAAAGGACAGCTGGTGGAGCGTCCTTAAGAAAAGAACATTACTGTACACTACACTTAACACAGACACTCATAGACACATACACACACACACACACACACACACACACACACACACACACACACACACACACACAGGTTTACAATACAATTAACCTTCTCCGACCTGCCGTCTGCTCTCTTCTTTCATGTAAGACTTTGGTGATACATTTTGTTTTCTGTAAAGTTTTTAAAAATAAAAGTTTCAAGATTAAAGAGTTTGTCCCTTTCTATGTGTGTTCTACAGAGTAACGCGTTACAAAGTTACTGTAATAATATGACTTTTGTCTGTAACGGAGTAGTGTAACGCGCTACTTTTATAATTCAGTAATCACACTACAGTAACTAACATCGCCCCGACACGCGTTACTTCGTTACTAAAATCAGTCATAATCAAACCTCAACCAACACCTGTTGTTTGAGTGTGACTGGGACGTGCGCAATGGCCACCGGGCGGCGCGCGCACGTCGGAG
Source organism: Champsocephalus gunnari (assembly GCA_036324595.1). Classification (NCBI taxonomy): domain Eukaryota; kingdom Metazoa; phylum Chordata; class Actinopteri; order Perciformes; family Channichthyidae; genus Champsocephalus; species Champsocephalus gunnari. The sequence goes on from CM070431.1 coordinate 542,506, forward strand.
CGTTTGGGATGTGTGCAGTGCGACACATGGCCAACACGCAGGAGAACACGGCGACGCAACAGTTGGCGTCAGAGCAGGAGAGGACTCTTTAAAGTAGAGACACTACATACTGATATACACCTGAACATCAGCAGGAGAGGACTCTTTAAAGTAGAGACACTACATACTGATATACACCTGAACATCAGCAGGAGAGGACTCTTTAAAGTAGAGACACTACATACTGATATACACCTGAACATCAGCAGGAGAGGACTCTTTAAAGTAGAGACACTACATACTGATATACACCTGAACATCAGCAGGAGAGGACTCTTTAAAGTAGAGACACTACATACTGATATACACCTGAACATCAGCAGGAGAGGACTCTTTAAAGTAGAGACACTACATACTGATATACACCTGAACATCAGCAGGAGAGGACTCTTTAAAGTAGAGACACTACATACTGATATACACCTGAACATCAGCAGGAGAGGACTCTTTAAAGTAGAGACACTACATACTGATATACACCTGAACATCAGCAGGAGAGGACTCTTTAAAGTAGAGACACTACATACTGATATACACCTGAACATCAGCAGGAGAGGACTCTTTAAAGTAGAGACACTACATACTGATATACACCTGAACATCAGCAGGAGAGGACTCTTTAAAGTAGAGACACTACATACTGATATACACCTGAACATCAGCAGGAGAGGACTCTTTAAAGTAGAGACACTACATACTGATATACACCTGAACATCAGCAGGAGAGGACTCTTTAAAGTAGAGACACTACATACTGATATACACCTGAACATCAGCAGGAGAGGACTCTTTAAAGTAGAGACACTACATACTGATATACACCTGAACATCAGCAGGAGAGGACTCTTTAAAGTAGAGACACTACATACTGATATACACCTGAACATCAGCAGGAGAGGACTCTTTAAAGTAGAGACACTACATACTGATATACACCTGAACATCAGCAGGAGAGGACTCTTTAAAGTAGAGACACTACATACTGATATACACCTGAACATCAGCAGGAGAGGACTCTTTAAAGTAGAGACACTACATACTGATATACACCTGAACATCAGCAGGAGAGGACTCTTTAAAGTAGAGACACTACATACTGATATACACCTGAACATCAGCAGGAGAGGACTCTTTAAAGTAGAGACACTACATACTGATATACACCTGAACATCAGCAGGAGAGGACTCTTTAAAGTAGAGACACTACATACTGATATACACCTGAACATCAGCAGGAGAGGACTCTTTAAAGTAGAGACACTACATACTGATATACACCTGAACATCAGCAGGAGAGGACTCTTTAAAGTAGAGACACTACATACTGATATACACCTGAACATCAGCAGGAGAGGACTCTTTAAAGTAGAGACACTACATACTGATATACACCTGAACATCAGCAGGAGAGGACTCTTTAAAGTAGAGACACTACATACTGATATACACCTGAACATCAGCAGGAGAGGACTCTTTAAAGTAGAGACACTACATACTGATATACACCTGAACATCAGCAGGAGAGGACTCTTTAAAGTAGAGACACTACATACTGATATACACCTGAACATCAGCAGGAGAGGACTCTTTAAAGTAGAGACACTACATACTGATATACACCTGAACATCAGCAGGAGAGGACTCTTTAAAGTAGAGACACTACATACTGATATACACCTGAACATCAGCAGGAGAGGACTCTTTAAAGTAGAGACACTACATACTGATATACACCTGAACATCAGCAGGAGAGGACTCTTTAAAGTAGAGACACTACATACTGATATACACCTGAACATCAGCAGGAGAGGACTCTTTAAAGTAGAGACACTACATACTGATATACACCTGAACATCAGCAGGAGAGGACTCTTTAAAGTAGAGACACTACATACTGATATACACCTGAACATCAGCAGGAGAGGACTCTTTAAAGTAGAGACACTACATACTGATATACACCTGAACATCAGCAGGAGAGGACTCTTTAAAGTAGAGACACTACATACTGATATACACCTGAACATCAGCAGGAGAGGACTCTTTAAAGTAGAGACACTACATACTGATATACACCTGAACATCAGCAGGAGAGGACTCTTTAAAGTAGAGACACTACATACTGATATACACCTGAACATCAGCAGGAGAGGACTCTTTAAAGTAGAGACACTACATACTGATATACACCTGAACATCAGCAGGAGAGGACTCTTTAAAGTAGAGACACTACATACTGATATACACCTGAACATCAGCAGGAGAGGACTCTTTAAAGTAGAGACACTACATACTGATATACACCTGAACATCAGCAGGAGAGGACTCTTTAAAGTAGAGACACTACATACTGATATACACCTGAACATCAGCAGGAGAGGACTCTTTAAAGTAGAGACACTACATACTGATATACACCTGAACATCAGCAGGAGAGGACTCTTTAAAGTAGAGAC
>CM070431.1:550000-555000 GCA_036324595.1 Champsocephalus gunnari
GTCGAGGAAGACTTGAAACTAGAGATCGAGAGATTAAACTCAGCGGGGAAATGTTTACTGAGGTTTTAAATCAAGTGATAAGGAAGGTCGTTTTGGCGTAGACTTCCATTCAATCCCCAAAGCCCAAAACCAGAGGCTGAAATGTTTATTAAAACTGATGGGAACTGCAAAGTCCCGTGATTATACTCTCGGCTTTCCCAAAAAGCTACTCCTTTCTTCTTTGTCCTCATCGACTTCCATACGATCCGACTTCATTTAGCACCCGGAGGAATTGGAGTAACTTTTGGGTATCATTGTTTCCTTTTATCGTTAGAGAATGACAGGTTAACATTAGGGCTGTCAAACGATTACAATTGTAATCAGATTAATCACAGCTTAAAAGTTAATTAATCAGATTAATCTCCATTCGAACTATGTCCAAAATATGCCATTTCTTTATGTATATTGTTGGGAATGGAAAGATAAATGAAAGCAGGCGGATATATCCATTTAACACACAGTATCTATGTTTATTATAACAATGTTCTGCGTGTCAAAATGAAAGACAGCCCACACACCTATCAATCATCAAACCGTGGGGTCTGAATTCATTACGTGTTGATTTCTATCAACGGGGGAGTCCTTCAGGAAAGTCGACAGAGGACACGCCTTCTGGAAAAGCTTCACAAGTACGTCGGTACGCAAATGCGCTTTGTGACACAAGTGACGGTACGCATTTCAGATTACGCACATACCCTGCGTACCAGTTATGTGCACCCCTGTACTACAGCAAAAGTATTCTCAGTCGGGACTTCCTGCAACAACACCACGCCGTTATCAAAGATGTTCTATTGAGAAGACGATCACTACGTGACAAAACGTTTTCAAAGCCGTGGCTACTGAAATCAGTCTGACTAACTGCTGTCTGTGCAATTTACTCCGCGCGAGTTGGCAGACTTTATTTTGCTTACTTTAACATCGTGTTTCATGGTGGGGCTAAGCCATTTCTTGGTATGGGTGTGTAGCCTACCCCAGCCATACCCTGGCGCTGCCACTGGTGGCACGTATGGGGCGGGCCATTCTGCACATGCGTTAAATGGGATTAAAAAAAAATTACCGCCGTTAACGCGACAGCACTAGTAAACATACATGCATGTTAAATGGTGTTAGCACATTATGTACGTGTGCGTCGTTTCGATGAACGTTGTGTTAGACCTGCAGTCTCTCTACTCTGTGTCTGATTGTTCTCGTGTTGCTACAACAATCAAGGCAAGTACGAAGAGAGCTGAAGAGGGAAATGAGAGCATCGATCAAGGACTGCTTTCACATTAATAACAGTTAGCCAAAATCCACTGACAGGCTTTTGATTGGCTCTCTGATCCGTTCCATGGAAGAGTCAAAGAACTGTATTCTTGGCTGTGTGTGTGTGTGTGTGTGTGTGTGTGTGTGTGTGTGTGGTGTGTGTGTGTGTGTGTGTGTGTGTGTGTGTGTGTGTGTGTGTGTGTGTGTGGTGCAGTGACATTTCCTGCCGTCGGAGCAGCGGAGGTGAACGCTTACTCGGGTGTGACTCCTCCAAAGTGAAGCTGTAATAAAGAGACGACCTCCTTCGCAGTGTGCTCGATGAAAAACCAGAAGGTCGACCGGGAGGGAAACTCTGACAAAGATGGAGCAAACTTCCTTTGTGCCTCAAGCAGAAAAAGAAACGGGACGGAAAGAAAAGGAAAGCTGACGCCAACAAACAACCCCTGGACGGTGACGGATTGCCACTCATTTCTGTACTTCTTTTCAAGATTCAAGTCCTTTATGGTCATGTGTGCGACAGTGTAGATACGTCAACGAAAGTCTGAGGGCACAGGCTCCTCCCACAGAGCAACACAGATACAAGAGAGCAAGTCAAACAATTAAAATAGAATATAGTAGAAATAGTGCAGAATAGTCTATATACAAATTGGAATATTGATATATGAGCTTCAAACAGAAAGTTCCGGTGTTTAACAGTCTGATGGCCCATGGGATGAAACTGTTTACCTGAAGCGACTTCAAATCAGTGCACAAAGTCCAGACAACAAGGAACGTGTAGATATGTTTAGGACAAGCGAGTCATACCGTTTTAAGTGCTGGTGAATCAAGGTCTCAAGGCCTACGTGAACTACAACAGTTTGAAGAAGATACAATGGAAACAGATGGGTTTCCAGTTTGCAACGGAATACATGCAGAGTTTCTGCCAATGAGGAGCTCATTCAACCAATCAGGAGCCAGGATATCAAACAGGTGTGTTTTTGAGGGGATAGATAGATAGATAGATAGATAGATAGATAGATGGATGGATAGATGGATGGATAGATAGATTTCATTTCAAACCTTTATTTATTCAGATTGGTCCCATTGAGATCATATGTCTCTTTTTCAAGGGAGACCTGCGGCATATAGGTTCCACATGAAACATAAAACAATAAAGGACATCATACATTATATTTACAGGATACATAGTTATAGACATTTACAAGTGCCCATTGTATCAGCAAGCATTTCATTTACCCTAGCTTTAAAAACCGATGGATGGATGGATAGATATATAGATGGATGGATGGATAGATATATAGATGGATGGATGGATAGATATATAGATGGATAGATAGATGGATGGATAGATAGATGGATAGATAGATAGATGGATGGATAGATATAGATGGATGGATGGATAGATATATAGATGGATAGATAGATGGATGGATAGATAGATGGATAGATAGATAGATGGATGGATAGATAGATGGATGGATAGATAGATGGATGGATAGATAGATGGATAGATGGATAGATAGATAGATGGATAGATAGATAGATGGATGGATAGATAGATGGATGGATAGATAGATGGATAGATAGATGGATGGATAGATAGATAGATGGATGGATAGATATATAGATGGATAGATAGATGGATGGATAGATAGATAGATGATAGATGGATGGATAGATATATAGATGGATAGATAGATAGATAGATGGATGGATAGATAGATGGATAGATGGATGGATAGATGGATGGATAGATATATAGATGGATAGATAGATGGATGAGATAGATAGATAGATAGATGGATGGATGGATAGATAGATGGATGGATGGATGGATAGATAGATAGATAGATGGATAGATGGGTGGATGGATAGATATATAGATGGATAGATAGATAGATAGATGGATGGATAGATAGATAGATGGATGGATATATAGATAGATGGATGGATATATAGATGGATGGATAGATATATAGATGGATAGATAGATGGATGGATAGATAGATGGATGGATAGATATATAGATGGATGGATATATAGATGGATAGATATATAGATGGATAGATAGATGGATGGATAGATAGATGGATGGATAGATATATAGATGGATAGATAGATAGATGGATAGATGGATGGATAGATAGATGGATGGATAGATAGATATATAGATGGGAGGATAGATATATAGATGGATAGATAGATGGATGGATGGATGGATGGATAGATAGATGGATGGTTGGATGGATGGATGGATGGATGGATAGATAGATGGATGCATATATGGATGGATAGATGGATGGATAGATGGATGGATAGATAGATGGATGGATAGATGGATGGATAGATAGATATATAGATAGATAGATACCCAGGGATACCCAGTAGCCACGTCCAGAGCTATGGCCCTCTGCCAGCCTTTCACGAAACAAAGCTTCCCAAACCTTTCAGCGATGCATGCCGGATATGCTCAGCGTAGGGCTCCGAAGAACGATGCTGTTCCTGCTTCGTTTGGACCAGCGGGAGATTTGTTTGTGTATTTATGATGTTTCAAACAAACAAGGTATCTACCACGACTGTTTAAATGGGTAAACGTTTTTCGGACTACTACTGTACGTTGGGATGGCGTAGACATGCTCTCCTCAGACCCATACACCTTTTTCTAACTCAATATCAAGCCAAACTTATTGTTTTGACTTCGGCTGTGAGTGTGTGTGTGCTCAGGATGAGTTTCGCTTGTTGTATTTGTGTGTCTGTGTGTGTGCGAGCAGCAACGAGCCTGTCAGCTTCTCGACCAATCAGAGCACAGGAGCTCCAACAAGCCGTGTAGGACAGAGTGAATACACCATACAGAGATGCTGTGAGAAACCAATGAGAGTTTGTAAAATTGCACAAAGTGAATCTATTCTAGTCGACCTCAACGATGGAGCTCTGATCAGTGGAAATGGCCGTGTGTCGCGGGACCTTTGTCAAAACGTCAATGAGAATAGTACCGTGTGGAAAAACCCAATTGTTGAGACGAAGAGGTCCAATTTACACATCAATTCTTCACAAAAGGCTTTATTTTTTGCCTTTTCACTTGATGAATGAATTAGATGACGATCGCAAATGTCAGTTTCTCAACAGCGTAACTCAGCAAGTCTTTAATAACATGGCTACGACACAGTAACACTTATAAAGAAACCTTCGACTCACTTCCTTATTGGGCGGCTCAGATTTCTCCCACGACAAAGATATTTTGATAATGTATCCGTTCTAACTTAATCCATTTCTCCTGATTGAAGACTTTACGACTTCTTTCAAGAGCATTTAACTGTTGTGTTAAATGTGTTGATTTGTGCATCGTGTCATCCACGTACAGTTCGATCATCAGGACAGAAACACAAATACAAGCGGCACTTGTTGGAAATATTTTGAATCTGCCATTTTCTTTATCTGTTCTGCCTCTAGATCAGGGGTGTCAAACTCAAGGCCCGGGGGCCAAATCCGGCCCGCGACTTCATTTTCTGTGGCCCCACAAGAGCTTGCAAAGAATATAATATGTTTGTTATACGGTTACATGGCGATTTACAGAAGCACGTTGCCCATAAACTACATGTCCCACAATGCATCTCAAATTAGACTTTTTTCTCAGATTTGACTTTTTCTTCATCATTTTGTGACGTTCTCACTGAAGAGACTTGCGATTATTTGCCCTAGACTTCTGCTTTCAGACGTAG
>CM070431.1:557500-596015 GCA_036324595.1 Champsocephalus gunnari
GACTCTTTAAAGTAGAGACACTACATACTGATATACACCTGAACATCAGCAGGAGAGGACTCTTTAAAGTAGAGACACTACATACTGATATACACCTGAACATCAGCAGGAGAGGACTCTTTAAAGTAGAGACACTACATGCTGATGTACACCTGAACATCAGCAGGAGAGGACTCTTTAAAGTAGAGACACTACATACTGATATGCACCTGAACATCAGCAGGAGAGGACTCTTTAAAGTAGAGACACTACATACTGATATGCACCTGAACATCAGCAGGAGAGGACTCTTTAAAGTAGAGACACTACATGCTGATATACACCTGAACATCAGCAGGAGAGGACTCTTTAAAGTAGAGACACTACACACTGATATACACCTGATCATCAGCAGGAGAGGACTCTTTAAAGTAGAGACACTGCATACTGATATGCACCTGAACATCACATTATGTCCTAAAAACACCTGCAGCTCTTTAGACGCTGCAGTTTTTTAACAGAGTACACCAGAGTGAAGGAGGAGAGTTTATCTTGTCTTTTTTGGACGTGCAGTGATGGAAGCGGTGTTGGCAGGTTCGCTGCCTCTTTCCCCCAGAGGGAAAAGCTAAATTGAAACTCGGCCCTTTCCACCAAAACATCTGTCAGTCAGCGCTGACCGCTCGGCCGGGACAATAATAGCGGCGGGTCTTTTCTCCTCCGGACATTATTGAAATAGGAGCAAGGCTAGCTGGACCTAAACAGGTCTGTCAGAGCTGTTCAGTCCCAGAAACCTGATGGGTTCTGTCTCCACAGGCTTCAGTGGTTCAACGTTAAGACATTTAGGTCAGGACAACGTTAATAGTTGAAGTCAAAATCAAAAGTCAATTTTATTGTCAATCTTTCAGTTTGGTGTCAGACATAGAGATCGAAATACCGTTTCCCACAATCCCGAAAACAAAAATACAAATATGTATAAAAGACATTGATAGCCTATATATACACAATCAACAGACACATTTATACACATGCAGACATTAAGACATACATAAATGCACAACAATCAATATATACATACACTGAACAAAAATATAAACGCAACACTTTTTTGCTCCCATTTTTCATGAGATGAACTCAAAGATCTAAAACATTTTCTATTTACACAAAATAACCATTTCTCTCAAATATTGTTCACAAAATCTGAAAGAATCTGTGATAGTGAGCACTTCTCCTTTGCCGAGATAATCCATCCCACCTCACAGGCGTGGCATATCAAGATGCTGATTTGACAGCATGATTATTGCACAGGTGTGCCTTAGGCTGGCCACAATAAAAGGCCACTCTGAAACGTGCAGTTTTGCTTTATTGGGGGGGGGTCTGGGGGGGGTCCGAAAACCAGTCAGTATCTGGTGTGAGGGGTAGGGGTAGGGGTAGGGGTAGGGGTAGGGGTTAGGGTAATGTTGTGAATCGAGTGGCCCATGGTGGTGGTGGGGTTATGGTATAGGCAGGCGTATGTAATGGACGATGAACACAGGCCACTCGAATTCACAACATTACCCTAACCCTACCCCTAACCCTACCCCTAACGGCCCCTACACACGGCGGCGTGCGTTGCCGCTTCAACGCTTCTACCCATTCACTTTGAATGGGGTGACGTCACGATTCGCCGAACTGCATTCTGGTAGTAAAGCGTAGCTTCTCTCGAGGTGCTCGCTGCAAAAGTAGAGCAATGTTCTACTCTTGCCGCCTCGACGGAGGCGTCAGCCAATCAAATCCCTCGTATGTAAATCTGACAGTACAAGCAGTAGCCAATCAAACCGGGTGTATGTTGGGAGAGCCAGACCCGCAGTTATTTCCCATATGTCAACAAAAGGAGGAGAAAATGATCGTGGCGGTAGGGAACATACAGGGATACAAACCGGAGGAGCCAGGCATGGGGGGGGGGCAGGCAGTGGGGGGGGGGCAGAGACAGTGGGGGAAACTGGTAGGTTTTCGCCTGTTTGGGGGGTTTATATCCAGTGTATTTCGTTTGAATGGACAGCTAGCAAGCATAGACAGTATATTTAGCCAGCATGGATGTAGCATGAATGCTTTGCTTTGTGTGTCCGGGGCGGGACATTCATGTGGTTGGTTGTTGGTCGGGCTGCTCGCGTTGACTCCCCAAGCTCAAGACACGCCCACCGCCAAGCGGCAACGCACGCCGCCGTGTGTAGGGGCCGTAACCCTACCCCTACCCCTCACACCAGATACTGACTGGTTTTCGGACCCCCCCAGACCCCCCCCAATAAAGCAAAAATGCACGTTTCAGAGTGGCCTTTTGTTGTGGCCAGCCTAAGGCACACCTGTGCAATAATCATGCTGTCTAATCAGCATCTTGATATGCCACACCTGTGAGGTGGGATGGATTATCTCGCCAAAGGAGAAGTGCTCACTATCACAGATCTTTTCAGATTTGTGAACAATATTTGAGAGAAATGGGTTATTTTGTGTCTATAGAAAATGTTTTAGATCTTTGAGTTCATCTCATGAAAAATGGGAGCAAAAACAAAAGTGTTGCGTTTATATTTTTGTTCAGTGTAATAACAGTCACTTCATTATCTTTGGGAAGTCTGGTCCAACTTGTGTCAGAATACCCTTTTAAGCAATATTTCTCACATAAATCTGGTTAATTCCTGCACGTTTTGGACTCCTTACTGTATCACCGTGTGAATGAATTACGCACTTCAAACAAGGAACAGAAGTATAACCTCTAATTCCCCCGAAGTGTCTCCTCTGAGCTCAGTTTGTATTTCAGGTGAATGCAATTAGCCGCCCACTATGACCAAAACAGAAAGGCAGTTGGCTCCAGAAATAAAAGCACAGACGGATCTGTCCACCTCCAACAGCTGCAAACAAAACAACATCAAACCGAATCCAGTCAGACTTTATGCTTTAGGATAAACACCAGTGGCGAACCGTGTCTATCACAACTGGACCTTCTGGAGACAGAAGGTCCGTCTTTTCACGGATTTGTCGTCTTGAAAAGGGAACTCCACAACAACTTCATCTCCACCTGTTGCACTCGTCACTTCAACGTTAAAAACAATAAAATGACATGAATTGCTTCGTGGCATTCATCTAGATCCTCTGTCTCGAGCCAGATAACTAGCGGGCCTTCTAGAGCACCCTGGAACCCGAGGGGAAACTCTGAAAGAACACGCCCATTAGCTACACATCAATATCTGATTGGTTGATCAGACTGTCAGTCCAAACGTACGCTCTCATTCAGTGCAGCGGCCAGGGCATTCGATCAAGGATGTAGAACCACCAACACCAACACACAGATTTTGTTTGAGCCCCTATACTCTGAAATCACTTCTCCAAGATATTTGTGAAGGTGCAAAAACACCTTCCTGACATGAAAGGAATGAGTCCTAAACCCTGATATTAGTCAGCAATTTAGCACTTATTGTGTAATTCCTTTATAGCCCAACATTAGCCACCTTTAGCTTAGCGGTGGTGACGTGAAGTCATGTGACCGTGCTGTAGTTCCTTTATAGCCCAACATTAGCGTCCTTTAGCTTAGCGGTGGTGACGTGAAGTCATGTGACCGTGCTGTAGTTCCTTTATAGCCCAACATTAGCCTCCTTTTAGCTTAGCGGAGGTGACGTGAAGTCATGTGACCGTGCTGTAGTTCCTTTATAGCCCAACATTAGCCACCTTTAGCTTAGCGGTGGTGACGTGAAGTCATGTGACCGCGCTGTAGTTCCTTTATAGCCCAACATTAGCCACCTATAGCTTAGCGGTGGTGACGTGAAGTCATGTGACCGCACTGTAGTTCCTTTATAGCCCAACATTAGCCACCTTTAGCTTAGCGGTGGTGACGTGAAGTCATGTTCCTCAATTTTTTTGTATTTGTAATTTTCTATTCTATATTTCTGTTTGCAATGGTTTACTATTTTATGTTTTCGTTTACATTTTGTCTAATTTACTCAATTTTATATGTGTTCATCATGACATCCAACAAGAACTGGAAATCTTGTTTTAAAATTGTGAAAATACAGGATTGTGGATATTAATAACAACACTCCTGTGATGTTGTTCTTGCAACTGATCAATGGGTAGTTCTGCGTCACGTTTTTAGACCTGAATTGTTCATTGTACCATGCAGGCCATTAAAGGCCAGAGATAGCAAAGAGGAATTAATCGATGCTATTGTTGCACATGCATGAAGGAGAGGGGCAAAGAAAAGCTCCATTAGGAGGAGGAGGAGGAGGAGGAGGAGGAGGACGGAGGTCACAAAAAACACCAGCGTTTCTCAGCACATCAGTGTGTACTGTCTCTCCTTTAAAGAGTCCTCTCCTGCTGATGTTCAGGTGTATATCAGTATGTAGCTGTCTCTACTTTAAAGAGTCCTCTCCTGCTGATGTTCAGGTGTATATCAGTATGTGGTGTCTCTACTTTAAAGAGTCCTCTCCTGCTGATGTTCAGGTGTTTATCAGTATGTACTGTCTCTACTTTAAAGAGTCCTCTCCTGCTGATGTTCAGGTGTATATCAGTATGTAGTGTCTCTACTTTAAAGAGTCCTCTCCTGCTGATGTTCAGGTGTATATCAGCATGTAGTGTCTCTACTTTAAAGAGTCCTCTCCTGCTGATGTTCAGGTGTATATCAGTATGTAGTGTCTCTACTTTAAAGAGTCCTCTCCTGCTGATGTTCAGGTGTATATCAGTATGTAGTGTCTCTACTTTAAAGAGTCCTCTCCTGCTGATGTTCAGGTGTATATCAGTATGTAGTGTCTCTACTTTAAAGAGTGCTCTCCTGCTGATGTTCAGGTGTATATCAGTATGTAGTGTCTCTACTTTAAAGAGTCCTCTCCTGCTGATGTTCAGGTGTATATCAGTATGTACTGTCTCTACTTTAAAGAGTCCTCTCCTGCTGATTTTCAGGTGTATATCAGTATGTAGTGTCTCTACTTTAAAGAGTCCTCTCCAGCTGATGTTCAGGTGTATATCAGTATGTGGTGTCTCTACTTTAAAGAGTCCTCTCCTGCTGATGTTCAGGTGTATATCAGTATGTAGTGTCTCTACTTTAAAGAGTCCTCTCCTGCTGATGTTCAGGTGTATATCAGTATGTAGTGTCTCTACTTTAAAGAGTCCTCTCCTGCTAATGTTCAGGTGTATATCAGTATGTAGTGTCTCTACTTTAAAGAGTCCTCACCTGCTGATGTTCAGGTGTATATCAGTATGTAGTGTCTCTACTTTAAAGAGTCCTCTGCTGCTGATGTTCAGGTGTATATCAGTATGTAGTGTCTCTACTTTAAAGAGTCCTCTCCTGCTGATGTTCAGGTGTATATCAGTATGTAGTGTCTCTACTTTAAAGAGTCCTCTGCTGCTGATGTTCAGGTGTATATCAGTATGTAGTGTCTCTACTTTAAAGAGTCCTCTCCTGCTGATGTTCAGGTGTATATCAGTATGTAGTGTCTCTACTTTAAAGAGTCCTCTCCTGCTGATGTTCAGGTGTATATCAGTATGTAGTGTCTCTACTTTAAACAGTCCTCTCCTGCTGATGTTCAGGTGTATATCAGTATGTAGTGTCTCTACTTTAAAGAGTCCTCTCCTGCTGATGTGCAGGTGGCGTGAACAGAAGGGACTCTCTGGTCACCATTAACCAACACTAGATACAGCAGTTCCCATGGTAACAATCCCGATGGGAAAGAGTAAGGATTTTTTTTTGTTGGCTTCTCTTTGTAAAATAAAAATCATTAAAAATCAATATTTGGTGTGAGATGATTAACGAGTGTCTGATGCTCACGGTGAAACTTCAACAGTGTTTCCATCACCGTGCTTTTAGTCTAAGAATAAGCTTATACTGTCACACGCTCTTATATGTATTTTGTTTTTTATATTTATACTATGTTGCATAGTTGCAGGAGCTCAGGTCAGAAGACTGTCATTGCTATTTCTAGAGAGCACGACGGGAATACACTTCACCTATGAGACGCCCACAAAGTGCTGCCCCAGGAAGTGATGATGATATTTCACAGAAGAACAGAACGCTACTCTACAACAACTGGAGATCTGGCCAGGTACATGTGTCTAATATCGAGTCAGAATATGTCTCTACCTGATATAACAACTTCAGAAGTGACGATGCCGTGAGATATCGGGTCTTTAGAGAAGGCTTCATCTTGTTGAGTCAAAACATCTTATTTGAGTCGTATCACCAGCTGACATCAGAACACAGAAAACCTTTGAGCATTATATTGCGACACACCATTTCCTGATTCCGGGGAAGATAGTTAAAAATGAGTTCTCCATCTAATTACCACATCTGATTGATCTAAATATCCCTTCTTATTTCAAGAAATCGTCTCAAGCTAATTCTCACTTGTTCAATTGGCAGATTTTGTACTTTATTTCAAGTGAAAACAGCTTGTTTTTCATTATTGTTTAACTTGTTGTGTGCTTTGAATTCTCACATCGATTCTGGCCCAAGGAGTGTTTTATAAGTCTGTAATAAACAGAGTAAACCTGTTCAGACCCAGACCCAGTTCGGCCGTTTCGTTCACTGTAAAAACCTTTTTGGTGAAAACTCAAATCTTCAAGGCAAATCGATTTTTACGTTTTCTCAACTGTTGACTACTGTTGTTGACTTAACTACGGTTTTACAGTTTAGTCAAGAGTTCTGCCAACTTGCATGTTCTTGTTGACCCAAATACGATATTCCTGTGAGGCGAACAATGAACTCTTGTTTCAATGACAGCTATTTCTGCCTTCAACAAACAGATTCTTGATGAATACACGTACGATTATTGCTTCAGTGAGATATAACTGTGCCTTTATAAATCAAGGACTCTTGAAGCCTCCCCTCTTCCGTTACGCGGTGAGAACGACACCAACGGACGATTATATACACAGCCAAACACATTAGCATAGCATGCTACACATACAAATATATAATAATAATTCCTTACATTTATTATAGCGCTTTTTCAATGACTCAAAGCGCTTTTACATATACACACATTACACATATATCATACATGCAATGGTCAGATACTGTGGACAATACCCACAGGAGCAAGTTCAGGTGAAGTGTCTTGCCCAAGGACACACCGGCTTTACAGGCGCAGCAGCGGCGCCTTGATGATCATTGCACAGCGCACTGCGCCACACCGTCCATCTTCACGCCTCAAAGTAATCGAGGCGCTTTTTACAAGTACACATTGGTATCATACATGTACTGTGGACAATACCCAAATGGACATGGCGCCCACATGAAAAGATGAAACAAATACCTCGTGGCCGCTTGTCGTGAAAGGAGATTAAGTCTTTAAAGTTATTTTTATTTTGCTAACTGAGTGTGACGGACTGCAGCAAAGCTTCTATTAAGACGTCAACCAGTGCGTCAACAACGCATTGGGAGTTATCTGTCTGTACCATGTAACTAAAACGTTTTTAAAACATGCCATTGTAAGGTTTCAGCGTTAGAGTCTGTTAGCTTATTGTTTTGTGTTTATTTTGATGCTGGCTCTGTCCTCTCGTTTCAGGTGTCATCACTTCCTGCCAGCTTGATTGTGATCGCCTGCTCTGGATTGTTTGCACCTGTGCCTCAGGAACGGTTGTGTATGTGTAGCCCTGTTCTCCTGTTGTCTTTCGTCGGTTCGTCTTGTCTACCAAGTCCATGTCTGTACTCTCTCATGCACACTTTGAGCTAGTCGAACCTAGTGAACTATTTAGTAGTCCTAGTAGATCCTAGAAACCTTTTTCTTTGTGAAAGACTTTTCTTGTATTATTAGTTGAACCTAGCGAACAGTGTTCTAGTTGATGCTACCCTTTTTTGGGTAGCTTCAGAATATTTGACATTTGAAGGCAGCATTTCGTTTTGGAGAGCGAGCTTTTGCACAGAGTTGAACAAAAAGAAGTTCACACAAATCTCCAGCTGGCATCGAAAAAAATCCAAATGTGAAACCAAGAAGAAACTGGATTATCGTTTTCCGTATCATTAAGAATAAAGGTCGTGTGTTGGTGTATATCTGTGCTTACGACTAAACTGCCTACTTTATCTATTAAGTCTGGGATAGTTGATTCGCAGCAACAGGTCGTAGCATTTGGCAGAATTGAAGGGTTAATGGCGAAGGATTTTACCGGCGTGTCAAAGAAATACTGTGTGTTTTAAAGACTCTTTATCCTGCAGGACACATTTAAACCGATTCGGACTTATTTTAAAAATATCGTTTTTATGCTTTTTATATATCTTTCGTTTCAATGTCACAGGCTTCATGTGGTCCATCGGCAGCAAATTAAAAGACTAGAAATAAACATTCCAAAATGTAAACATCTCAATGGAAATAAAATATCAAAGTTAAAGCAAATATGTAATAATATAATATAATGGATTCTTACATTTTCTGTGCTGCCGATGGACCACATGTGGTCCATCGGCAGCACAAACCAATGCCATTAAGATACTGAACTAAGACGGTGTGTCACGCATGAAAGCAGCATGAACTGTTGGAGAAGACCTAACCCATTAGCACTCGATGACAGAAGCCTAAATATACACTTCTATTTTCCAAAATGAAGCTTGTTACGAGGCTTTAATGTTGTGTTTTGTGCTGGTTGTTGGTGTTCTTTTGTTCTTTGTGCAAAGCAAATGTGCAGAGGGTAAATAAAGGTATCATTGATTCAATAGATTCTTAGATAAAGATGAACTCTTCTAACTAAATGTAACAAATCAAGACGCCTGAACTCACCGTAAAGAAACTCTTCATCTGCAAAATCTCCTATTTAACAGAAAGTCTTATTTACCTTGTGCATCTCAGACTGAAGAATGTCCTCTCCTCTCTGAATGATTGCAGGGAATCAAAGCCGACCCTGAAACACAACAGAAGATGTTTTGAAAAGACTTTGAATTTCAGATTTGCTTTCATTGCTTTCAGATGAAAATATCTGCTGAGGAATCTCTGCATTGATTTGAAATTAGTTTTAGTCACACACTTGTTGATTTCCATCCAGAGTCCTAATGTGCACGAGGCCAAAGAGCCGCACGTAACATCCGCTGTCTCCGCCTCTCGCCTTGCTTTTGTTGTGCCCGATTTCAGACGCCGAACTTCGAAGAGCCCAAACTTTTAAGTGGGTCTCCGGAGGATAACGGCAGACAGGAGCCGGCATTTGTGTTTGCGTTTAAAAAAAGAAAAAAAGGAGAAGCGTCCGTCCTGCACTTTGGAGTCCAATTCTAAAGCTATGCATCTCAAGCAGGCATGGAGGGTAATCTCACTCCTGCTCAGATGCTTTCAGCAGACACACACACACACACACACAGGCACACGCACTCACAGTGTCAGGATCGCAGGCGGCCTCACTAAGTGATTCCTGCTCAGACGGTGTTTCTGTCACACCTCAATAACCCTCCGCCCGGCAGGAAGCGTCTCTTCTAACGCCGGCATTACACCGAAGGACTTCTTCTCTGCGTCCGCTGACACGCAGCGAGCGGCTCGGAGTCATCCTCCCGCCGCGACTTTCTACTTTCAGCTGTTTGAAGATTTAGGCTTTAATGCATGTTATATCCCTTTGCACAGAGTGATACATATATGTGTTTATAAACCGTCTGAAAGCACAGAAGACGTAAGAATCCATTATATTATTACATTTTTGCTTTAACTTTGATATTTCTATTGAGATGTTGACATTTTGGAATGTTTATTTATAGTCTTTTAATTTGTATTGTACAATGCCTTGTCTTGTTGTGCTGCTTCTGCAAAGCTAACATTTCCCAAATCGGGATCAATCCAGTACTTTTATCTTACTATCTCAACTTGTAATTGAGAAGGTAATGATTTTATTTACATATATTAAATGGCATTTTGTTCCCCAAATAAGAAGAACACGTGTATGAATAACATACACAACATACACATGTACAGATGTTGACAGTGAACAATAATTCAAAACAACATAAATGATAAGCAATAATGTAAGTGGACATGTGACTCTCGCTCTGACTCACACAGGGGCTGCAGTCGGATAGTTTAAAAATCAGCTCCTAAGTTCTAACCCTATCGTCTATTCCTTGACCTCTGAGTGAAACGTCACGGGGTTAAGGGATAGTGGATAGGAGAATTCAAAAGGACTTAGGAGAAGAGACTGCGGTACTTTAGAGAATCCGAATGCACTTTCACTATCCGACGTGTTTATGATGCGCCAGCGGACGTCATTGTGTGCGTCTGCTGCTGTGGGGGAAACCATGGAAACCACAGTTTTCTATACAGCGGACTACAACATGGATGTTCAATAAGAACGAGGGACTGCTGTAAACTCATCTAGAGACTCTGCACCGTGCTCTGATGCTGCTGCTTTGCTGTATGAACGTGGACAACAGAGAAACATATTCTTCAGGACCAAAGCTGGAACTGAAATAAAAAAGGAAAGTGAAACTTATGCTCGTCACCCTCTCCCTCCGGTCCACATTAATACCAATGATCCCAATACGTATGATTGTATGAACTAAAGATCTTAAAATCAATACAGATGTATTTATTATAAACGTTAGTCCTTAACATCTATCTCTGTGTATATCACCATTCAAACATCTTTTAGAAGTTGAACAAACTCCACACAGCTCAGTAAAGACTGAATGTTGACTTTATTTGATCATTTCAGTGAAAACTAACGTTCATATTTCTCTCTTTGATTATAATACTGATGAACGTTCAAAACAAAGCACTTTGGCAACTTACCACCTATGTTTTAAAAAGCTTAATAAGCACCGTAACTTTCATGATATCATTTCTCCGTCATAATCGGTTGTTTCCGTGAACGGCCGACTGTTGAGTGACGGCAAATGCTGCGGCTGCAATGCATTGTGGGGCAGCATTTTCGCTTCTCCTGTCGGTTAGGGAGGTCCAGTGGTTCCTACGCTAAAGGAGGTTATAAAGGAAGTTTGAAACCTCCTTTCCTTTCATTCTCATCATTCTAGAGAATTCGAACGGCACTTATCATGGCTGCCACTGAGGGACTTCCGGGTCATTTCACTCCTTTAGGAAGGTTCCTAAGCTAGATGGACTATTCGACTTCAGCCAGGTTGAAAGGTTGAAAGAGACACACACATTTTTGTGGGGAAACACGCTGACGGGATGCTGAATGTGATTGGACCAATGCGTGCCGTTGACAGACACACACAGACAGTGGAACAGTCGGACCTGCAGCGCTGTTTGCAGTGGACATAGCGGAGAATTTTGACTCGTTGTTTTGTGGCGATGTCTCGCAGATAACACAGATAATACATTATGAAAACTCTAATTTGCTCAGAGTTTAAACCCTGATTTAAATTCTGTGACAACAAAAAGTAAAACACATGTTAGTGATAGTAAGGAGGTGTGTAAAAGTAAAATGTAGACTTCATCGCTCTCCCTACCTTCGCTTTTTGCCGAGTAGAGTTTCAAGAGTTAGCATTTATTTGGGGATATTTTACTGAAACTCAGGCATGCTCAAATTCAATTCAAATTCAAAAGCTTTTATTGTCATTGTACATATATACAACGAGATTCAAAGTCCGGGTCCGGACCGAACCACAACTGTCTCTGGGTGGTTCTTTGACACTGTTTTGGTTGTTAGCTAGACGGCTAGCAGTAGCATTGTTGCTAACTACAAACAAGTACACCAATGTTCTTGTCTGTAAATAAACAGAGAGAACATATGTTAACAATTTCACCGTTGCTGTTTTTTTTGGAAGCAAATGAGCAGGTTGTTGGTCGAATGATTATTAGGGAAGAAGGATAACGGGACACCAGCTTTTAATCTTAGGTTAACTTATTGACATTTTCAGGTTGTATGGATGGATTCCTGGTTCTGTGGTTTCCTCCTACAAAACCTGCCTGACTGCTCGCTTGGTCCTCACGTGTTGACGAGCATCTATGTGTAATGTGTTGAGATCACAGAAGACACCAGTTTTACAGTTATTTTGTGTACAAATTGTGGCAACTGTGTAGGAAATATCAAATATACATGCAGCTCGGTGAACTTTAATTCAGGCAGCATCTGTATGTGTTGTATAACTTCTTGAAGCCACAGAGAAATGCAGGTTTAGCATAAATACATGTTGTTTTTCTTAGTTTTGTGTTTGTATGGACAGTGGTGGCGAAGTCGATAGGGACTTGGCTTGGCAACTGGAAGGTCACCAGTTCAAGTCCCGGCAAGACCAAGTGCTACCGAGGTGTCCCTGAGCAAGGCACCGTTCCCCAAACTGCTCCCCGGGCGCCGTTCAAAATGGCAGCCCACTGCTCCTAACACTAGGATGGGTCGAATGCAGAGAAACAATTTCCCCACGGGGGTTAATACTTCTTCTTCTTCTTGTTATTGCAAACAGTGGATTGGACTTTTTCAAATACAAAATGAAATCACGATAACAGACACTCTTAACTCTGCTCTTAACACAGTTCCAACACTGCCTTTACATGTGTCCTCCACGTAAGGAATCCGCAATGAGTTTGAAATTGCGTCGTTGAGATACAGAAAGATCACGCTCCGATCTGAAAGTGCATCAACACGCCTGAATAAACATCCAAAGCTTTAGAGCTCAGTTCTGTGTGTGCTCTCCGATGTTCTGCTGCTGTATAAATATGAATACTCTGCTCAGCTTACCCTTCAGCGGATAACAAAGAGTCATTGTGTTCAGCCGGGGACACAGATGTACTTAAGGACTGACAACCTCAGAGAGGGTTTGAGAAAAACAAGACTACACGTTCGAAGCTCCTCCAGCAGCTGCAAGAAGGAGGAGAGGACAGAAAAACCACCTACTATGGATCTGCACATTAGCGATTCGACGCCATGTTCAACTCAGCGACACAATTTATACTTTACCTCGAGGAAATTAATAATATCCTGGAAGAGCCCCCAGCTCATCGGGAAAGAGTGAAGCGCCACCAAGCCATATGTTCTTGATTAATTGCATTCGTTAGTTTTCCCATCTGGCTTTGCTGCCATCGTCGTCTCCCAATATCCTCGCCTATCAGAGATTATCTCAACATCTTTAACGTCACTGGAAGCTGAAACCCAGAGGTGGGATGTAGTGGAGTACAAATACTTTGTTACTGTACTTAAGTACATTTTCTGGTATCAGTACTTGACTGCACTACTTTCTACTTCTTACATTTCTAACTCAAATACCTGTACTTTCTACTTCTTACATGTTGAACCCAAATACCTGTACTTTCTACTTCTTACATGTTGAACCCAAATACCTGTACTTTCTACTTCTTACATTTTGAACCCAAATACCTGTACTTTCTACTTCTTACATGTTGAACCCAAATACCTGTACTTTCTACTTCTTACATGTTGAACCCAAATACCTGTACTTTCTACTTCTTACATGTTGAACTCAAATACCTGTACTTTCTACTTCTTACATGTTGAACCCAAATACCTGTACTTTCTACTTCTTACATGTTGAACTCAAATACCTGTACTTTCTACTTCTCACATGTTGAACCCAAATTCCTGTACTTTCTACTTCTTACATGTTGAACTCAAATACCTGTACTTTCTACTTCTTACATGTTGAACTCAAATACCTGTACTTTCTACTTCTTACATGTTGAACCCAAATACCTGTACTTTCTAATTCTTACATGTTGAACCCAAATACCTGTACTTTCTACTTCTCACATGTTGAACCCAAATACCTGTACTTTCTACTTCTTACATTTGAACTCAAATACCTGTACTTTCTACTTCTTACATGTTGAACCCAAATACCTGTACTTTCTACTTCTTACATGTTGAACTCAAATACCTGTACTTTCTACTTCTTACATGTTGAACCCAAATTCCTGTACTTTCTACTTCTTACATGTTGAACCCAAATACCTGTACTTTCTACTTCTTACATGTTGAACTCAAATACCTGTACTTTCTACTTCTTACATGTTGAACTCAAATACCTGTACTTTCTACTTCGTACATGTTGAACCCAAATTCCTGTACTTTCTACTTCTTACATGTTGAACCCAAATACCTGTACTTTCTACTTCTTACATGTTGAACTCAAATACCTGTACTTTCTACTTCTTACATGTTGAACTCAAATACCTGTACTTTCTACTTCTTACATGTTGAACTCAAATACCTGTACTTTCTACTTCTTACATTTTGAACACAAATACCTGTACTTTCTACTTCTTACATGTTGAACTCAAATACCTGTACTTTCTACTTCTTACATGTTGAATACAAATACCTGTACTTTCTACTTCTCTCATGTTGAACCCAAATACCTGTACTTTCTACTTCTCTCATGTTGAACACAAATACCTGTACTTTCTACTTCTTACATGTTGAACACAAATACCTGTACTTTCTACTTCTTACATGTTGAACTCAAATACCTGTACTTTCTACTTCTCACATGTTGAACTCAAATACCTGTACTTTCTACTTCTTACATGTTGAACTCAAATACCTGTACTTTCTACTTCTTACATGTTGAACTCAAATACCTGTACTTTCTACTTCTCTCATTTCCCAAACAGCTGGTTCCTTTAGTCTGAATGTGTGTCTGGTGCGTGATCATTATTCTTTAGAGTCACTGCGTGCCTATTGGTTGGAACATGATCCGTGTATCCATCACTTCCTGGTCTTCTCTAAAGGAGAGGGACCAATGGAAACGTTGTCATGTTGCCGTTGTTCACCATGGAAACATTCATTAGCTAACAATGACATTATTGTTCTATTGATATAAAGGGAGGTCAGGTACTCTTTAAAACAGCTGCTAGTTATGGGTACTTCTTACTGAAGTACACTTCTAAGCCTCTTTACTTTCACTTGAGTAAAGAAGTTTAGTCTGTACTTCTACTTTTACCAGAGTATTTTTAAACACGAGTATCTGTACTTCTTCTTGAGTAAAGGGTGTACTTTTGCCCTCTCTGCTGAAACTTGGTGTTACATTACTTTGTGAATCTGATACAGACACAGGAAGTCCTCCGACTTGAATATCACCTCATTATTTCGCACCTCTCTTTACATTCAGTGCAGGGTGGATATCTCCCATCTCTCCAGTAACTGTGCCATCTTCTCCCTCTGTGGCTTTATTGAATCCTCCTGTCTGCATCAGTGAGCTGTTACTGATGAAGAGGGATAAACCCAGTGTACCTGGCTCTGTCTCTTCCTGTGAATATTTACACATGAGCAGCTCATTGGGGAGAAGCCGAGCGGCACAGAAACACTTAGGGATTCATCCAGAGCCTCGGAACGTCATCTGAGCAGACCGTCCCACAATTACTAATCGTTACCCATTTGCCACCTCAACAGCTCGCTGCACACGCTGAGAGCTGAGCAGGAGATGATGTGTTATTCCTCGATATAATGAGGAAGTAAGAAAGTAAACTATTTATAAAGCGCTTTCACAGACACAGTCACAGAGTTCTTGACAAAGCATTAAAACATCATACAAATGAAGAAGTGCTAAAAACACAATCAAAGTCAACTTTATTGGCAATCTCAAAATATGTTTGTACACACAGAGAGATCGAAATACTGTCTCCC
Organism: Champsocephalus gunnari; assembly: GCA_036324595.1. Lineage (NCBI taxonomy): Eukaryota > Metazoa > Chordata > Actinopteri > Perciformes > Channichthyidae > Champsocephalus > Champsocephalus gunnari. The sequence continues at coordinate 572,999 of CM070431.1, forward strand.
ACGGTCCCGAGGTATAAAATAACACATTAAAATACAAGAACACTCAATAACTACAAACAAACCACAAAATAACCGTTTGCTTCAAAAGTAAGCAGGATATATATACAAATATAATACATTGTGAACAACACAAGAAAAACACAATAAAACATAAAAAAGTTACCCACCCGCCCAAACAGGAATGTCTTTAGTCTAATTTAGACATTAGTCCCTCTGAAGGGAAATGTACATTGTTATGGCAGAAAAGAGCCAAAGACAGCTTAATGTTACCACAGTTTAAAGTTACCAATGAACTAATGAATTGTTATTGTGATGTTTTACTCCTCCTCTTCCTCTCTTTCTCAGCGGTTGATGAGACTCAGAGGTCAGCAGAGGAAGAGCTGTTGACAGGAAACGCTGCAGATCTCATCAAGTCTTTTCGTGTTCATTGGGTTAATGCAGGGGTGTCCAAACTACGGCCATTTTGAATCGGCCCACAGCTAATTAAAAAAGTATAATGGAATATGGCCATCAAATGAAACTTGTGCTTGTCTTGTATCGTACTTGTTAAATATCTATGTAAAAATATATTACACAGTAGTATTCATGTCTTAATAAGACCACTTGTCAAATAAGTTCAGTCAATTAAAGTTAGAAAAATGTTCTAACAAATCTAAGTTGATAAAAAAAGCCATGTTTCCCCTTATTATGATTAATCTGAGGCTTCTGCTTTAAGGGATGAGCTGAACACTTTTTGTTACAAAATAAATTAAGCCCTGTGGAGAGCTGTGATTTGTCTTAAGGCATTTTCAAGTATCGCACAATTTATCTACATTTGATTGATTTTGCTAACATATAACTGAACGTATGAGGCAACATACCTCTAGTGAGCGGCCCAGCCCTTCGCATATTTTTTTGTATGCAGTCATTAAACCGCTCTTAAAAAATAATAATCTAGACGCTTCAGTAATGAACAATTACAGGCCCATATCAAACCTCCCATTTCTAGGTAAAATCATTGAAAAAGTTGTTTTTCAACAGTTGAGTAATTTCTTGAATTTAAATAACTGTTTGGATGTGTTCCAGTCAGGCTTTCGTCCAAACCACAGCACTGAGACTGCTCTTGTAAAGGTCTTCAATGACATCCACTTAAACACAGACAGTGGCAGAACTTCAGTGTTAGTATTACTAGATCTCAGTGCTGCGTTTGACACTGTTGACCACAGCATATTACTAGACCGACTGGAAAACTGGGTGGGACTTTCGGAAACAGTTCTAAATTGGTTTGAATCCTACTTAAAGGACAGAAACAACTTTGTTTCTATAGGTACATACACATCTGAGTTGACAAATATGACATGTGGGGTTCCTCAAGGCTCCATCTTGGGGCCTCTTCTCTTTAACGTCTACATGCTACCACTGGCTCAGATAATGAAGAACAACAAAATAAGTTACCATAGCTATGCGGATGACACACACATTTACGTAACAATTTCACCAGGAGACTATGCTCCAATTCAAACACTGAGTAAGTGCACTGACTGGATGTGTCAGAACTTTCTCCAATTAAACAAAGATAAAACTGAGGTAATGGTTTTTGGAGCCAAGGCAGAATGTATAAAAGTTAGCGCTGAGCTTCAGTCTGCAATGTTCAAACCAACAGATAAAGCCAGAAATCTAGGTGTAGTCATGGACTCTGATAAGAAAGTGGATCACATCACTCCTGCTCTGAAGTCTTTACACTGGCTTCCTGTGTGTCAAAGAATAGATTTCTAAATACTGCTGCTGGTTTATAAAGCACTGAATGGTTTAGGCCCAAAATACATTTCTGACCTCCTGCTAAACTATGAACCATCCAGATCTCTCAGGTCTTCAGGGACTGGTCAGCTTCCTGTCCCCAGAGACAGATCTCTCAGGTCTTCAGGGAGTCAGAACTAAACATGGAGAAGCAGCATTCAGTTATTATGCTCCAAGTATCTGGAACAAACTCCCAGAAACCTGCAGGTCCGCTGCAACTCTGACTACTTTCAAATCCAGGCTACACTGCACTGTAAATTATATTATCTTTGCTTTTTATCTTTGCTTTTAAATGAGTGTTTTTAAATGTCATGTTATCATACGTTTCTTAATGCTCTTAATGTCTTTCATTTTTGTAAAGCACTTTGAATTGCCTTGATTTGTTGTGTGACACTTTCAGTTATGAGACGACTAACTCAGCAAGAGAGACAGTTGATCAGCTTTATAATCCAGAAGGCAGATATTTTGGCATGTATAATAACTTTAATATTTAATGGATAATCCAAAAAGTAATAAATAAACTTGCCTTGCCTTGTATGTGGCCCTCAGTGAAAAAGGTTTGGACACCCCATGGGTTAAGGAAAATGAACAAAGTTACAGGATGCCTTTGATAAAAGTTGTCGGGGAAGTTTAAAGAGTTTTTAGGATGGTTGTTGTTCACTTGGGAAAGGCCAGGCTGAGATAGAGGAAACCGTGAATCAGACAAAACAAAAAATGGAGGGTTGTGACAGGACGTAACCTCTGGCCTCCTGCATGACAATTTAAATGTATGCATTTATTTAATGTATGTTTTTATTTAAGCAAAGAACATGCATACAAATAAATTAATCTCAGAAAGAGAAGAGATGATTTATGCCAGATTTGAGCTGATCAGGCGTACTCAAGCAACACACTGCAAATAAACTAAACTAACTACTACCTTCAATGGTGGAGGAAGTATTCACATCTATAACCAAAGTAAAGGTATCTCTATACCAACAAAATACTGGTGTCGTACTATCTGCCTAACAATCTTGATTCTCCAGAGTCTTTTCTTCATCATTGGGTAAAGGAAAAAGGTTACTGTTAGTCTTTGTCTAAAGTTGATTTGGGGAGTCTTGGTCACCAGTTAAGACATCAGGGATAGTTCATTAGTTTATAGGAATGTAAACTATTTGTGTCGGTGTGTGACCTGATGTAATCTCTGGTATCAGTTAAGAAAACAAGCCGTGCAGACATGACCTGCACACTGCTAGATAAAGGAATATCTCTCTCTTTCAGGACAGTACTTGCTTGGTGGAGGAAGTATTGACATATTTGCAAAAGTACCAATGTTAGAAATAAAGCAGTTTTACTACAATGGATTTCAGGAAAACGTCTTTGCTACAAATACTCCTGTTCAAATGAATCAATACATAGCGGTGCAGGAAGTATTGACATCTTTACAAAAGGATACTTAAATATCACCGACTATCCATATACCGAACATGAGTTGATTTTGCATAGATATAATTAAACATGTATTTCTTTAGTTGCTATGTGTCTTTTAAACATGCAGAAACAAGCTTAGAGTAGATGATACACTCGTTATCAGTTCAAATGTTCCTTTTTTAATATATGAACTGATTCTGTCTACACTCTCAAAGCCCCAATAAAAACCCTGGTGCACACCAAGAGCTGTCATCCTCACAGAGACTTCTATAAGCCTCAGATCAGCCAGAACACAGCTGGGTGTGTGTGTGTGTGTGTGTGTTCACTGTACAACCTCCACCTCCTGAAGAACCTTTTGTTCCGCCTCTCCAGTCCCCAATTACAGTAATCTCCTTCCTGGGCTAATCCTGCAGAAACTTTGAAGTGCTGCGCTTCACCGAACATCAAAGTTGTCTTCTGTCTCAGAAACACTGTAATGAGAGAGGACGGAGGAGAAAGAACAACGCGCGCACACACACGCACACACACACACACACACACACACACACACACACACACACACACACCTCGATGTGCTTTGTGAACACTATTACAGGGGAAATCCTCCTAATGCCGAGACAAAGCTGCTGCTGAACGACGGCTCGCTCTGAAGTCTGACGAGCACCGGGAGAAGAGGGCGAAGCAGGACGTTGGAATATCTTAAAGGTCTGCTATTATATCAATCAAAAGGTTTAAAAGAAATCAACTCTAAGGTCACTTCATAAGAGTTAACCTGCTCATCAGTTTAACTGCCAAGGATCAAGGAACACTTTATTGTATGAGGTACTCTTAAAACCTGGAAACAGATGCAGATAAAAGGTTTCATGCATGCAGTAAGTCTTTGTATTGGAGCACTTGTGAATATCAAATATAAATATTGCATGGCCTTACAGCGGGGGGCGTCCTCTGGAAAGACAGGAAGTGTAACATATATGGTCTGATTATGGCAGCAGCTCTTTCTCCTGCGTCACATGACAGGAAGCAGCCATGAGGACGAAGTGGAAGCGGACTGTGAAATTACTCTTCACTCACAATTCACCCTCCGCCATTCATCGTCTTATTGAGTTGGTTTGAGATCAGTAAACGTGAAAATCACTTCCCGTTGGTCCCGCTGTACGAGACGACCCGATGGAGCTGATGGAGCATTACACCTGGAATTTAACACCATCGATACCATACCATGGTAACCACTGGCCCGGAGCATTCGTCCAACAACAAAACTCGACTAATAATGAAGGAGATTAACACATTTCTTGCAATAGTAATTTATGCACCAACTACATTACTACTTGTACTACAACATTTTAATCATCAGTTATTCCTCATTTTCCTCAATTGTTCATATTTGGTTTATTAAAATAATGATATTGTGGTCATTGTTAAAAAATGTCTGCTATTATGAGTATTATTATTTGTAATGCACTTTCTGCCTTCCTGTCATTAGGAGTTAGACATGTAATGGCTATATGTAATTGATTTGATTAGAACCTTCATTATCCTAAACTGCTGGGACATTTCGCCAATACCTTTATATCGTCTACTCTTCACTGACTTGTCAGCATAGGTCGGCATTGATGACAGAGCTGACAGAAGACCTTGTTTATACTGGCATCATATTGAGAGGTGCAGTGACGCGTCCTGGAACCAGGAAGTAGCTGCTGGTTCCCTCCACAAGGGTTTGGAAAATAGCTGGAAATAAGGTCTGTGGAAAACAAACCTGTTTGATAAATGCACGTTTTGTTCAGCCGGATAATCTCCACATGTCTACCCTACTTTTATCATTTTAGAATCATAAATCTAATCGATAGATTATAAAAGGGTTTTAGGACGCGTCACTGCAGCCAGCTCTCTGTCACTCCTTTAACTCCTCCGGTGACTTTCTTTTATTTGAAGATTGTTTTTTGCCCGGCGCTTGGCCGGTTACCGCTGGTATTAAAAACCGCTGTTCGCTCCGCAGCAAACAGCTGTTTGCTTTTCACCCAACAACAACAACAACAACGACAACCGACTCACGGAAGGCTATGTTGTAGCGTTTATAAACGAAACGACTTAACTAAATTGCTAGTCAAAATACCAATACCACAGGACCATTTTTTTTTAAGCAATATTTTTAGTGGCCCGAGCGGGCAAGTGGAACGTACGTTATGCTGTGTCTAAATATGCTGGTGTCTAAATAGTTTAATGTCGAGCCCTGCCGGTTACCGGCCGGCCCACATCGTCCGACCGGCCCACTTCAGTACCGGCCCATCGGGATTCGTCCCGAACGTCCCGATGGCCAGTCCGCCCCTGCATGTCAGATATACTGACAAACACTTACAGTTACGAGCAGTGGTGTAGTGGGGATTTGTTTACTGGGGGGACGCTATTTTAAATTAGGTCATCCCAAACAATGCCACACAAGTGGGCACGCACGCAGTGCGCTCACAAAACGGGCAGACAGGTCCACAGAAACTACCGGTATGCTTAGTCCTACTTTACTTACTGTACTGCAAAAAGCAGACGGCGCTGTGCTCAACAGACACACACAGACTCAAAACCATGGACACACCGGCACATACGTTACATAAACAATGTATAGGCCTACATTGCATAAACTACAGTATTGCAACTAAGCAGACAGCGCTGCTTTTTTCACACACACACACCTTGCGTTTTGAAGACTGATACATCAGATATGGATGAACAAACTTTGCAGCCCAGTTTCCCAGCGTTGCAGTCTATCCACGGGTATGTCTCTTGTTTCCTCCGCCACATCTCCTCCGTCCATACCTCTGGGAAAGGTGAGCTTGAGCTAGCCAGGGGAACGTTGCTAGCGCAGCTAACGTGCACGTTAGCATTATCCACGTCTTTAGGCGGCTCTTCTGATGATGTACTGTAGTACTAGTAGCAGCTTCACTTGTAGCTTCGGTGCTGCTCGCCTCTTTCTTCTTGTGAACTATATTCTTTTTAGAAAATAAGTCAAGTAAAAAATGTTTGCCTGCCATCATAGAGCTTTTTCGTGAGCGTTCTTGAGGGAAAGAGCTGCCGCAAAATCGGCGGGCGGTAAGCTGGCCGTGGGTGTGTCACTGACACACCCCCAGCTCGCCGCGGGGTCACGAGCCTGATGACTAATCATAATTCTTTAAGGAAATCGTTTTTATTTTTTATTATAATTACTGTGAAATGTATTATGTTGTCATTATTACAACAAATACACACTTGCAACTGATAACACTGGCAATGATTTTATATTTATTAGACTATTACAAAAAAGATCATGCTCCAAATAAGTGGTACGGTGTACCCCCGCGTCCAACGCCCACTACACCACTGGTTGCGAGACAGAATAACTCTGAGACAGTTGGTCAACTTCATAACCCCCCCCCCAAAATGACAATGCAACCTTCCCCCCCCCTTCTTCCTAATTTCATTTGGTTTTTTTTGTCAACTTTTTTGTTGTTATCTTGTTTCTGACTTTCAGTATGAGGACACCTGTCTCTGTTGTTGGAAACCCACCTACACTGTTTTATGGGGTTAACTTAGCTAACCTAGTCATTTCAGATATACTGACAAACACTTTCAGTTATGAGACGACTAACTCTGCAACAGAGATATTTTGGCGTGTATAATAACTTTAATATTTAATGGATACTCCAAAAAGATGCCAACTCAAAAGTTTGCATATTTGCCCCGCAGAGAAAATGTGTTGACAGCCCCTGGAAGGCTTGTGATTTAATTTGGCTCAGAGATTCGCTAGATGTCAGATTAATGAATAACCAGCTTTCATCAGGTGCACATGTGTTTATTTCCAGTGGGACTTTGTGCTGATTCGTCAGAAAACAAGACTTTCTTCCAGAGAATATTTGAGAGTCAAATAAATAAGTCTCATAGTTTTGGTTTTCCTCACGATGAGTATTAAAGCCGCACAGTGCCACGGGCGTTTGGTTCCTGATTACCCTGCAAAGCGCAGCTCCTCTGAGAATCATTAATAAAAGGAAAAGGTCATCGACTGCAGTTCGGAGGAGTTTCCTGGAACAAAGGTGCGCTACAGGAAGCTGAATTAAATCCTGAGGACTACTTCATTATGGGTACACTGTAACATGTTACCATGATTTCACAATATTTAGCTGTTTTACCACTTTACAGTCTTTACCTGTAATGTTCACAATATAATACTGTCATTCTGAATTTCACAGTGAAATCAAAGCAGTTAATTACTGTGAATGTACAGGATCAATGATCACCAGGATTTCACAACATGTTTTTCACAGTAGAATACTGTATTCAGACCATCCTCTGTGATAACACAACACATTAAGTGATTTTCTTGCTTTTATCGCTCTTGCTTGGCTTTAAATACTAATGTCTTTCTTTGGTGCAGGTTTTACTTAAATTGAAAGGGGCACCGCTGCATGCCTTAAAATAAACGATGCAACATATACATCTATGAAACATTTAAATTGTTGTCTTGGCTTGTTCAGGTGCTTCCTGGGCATTAACCCTGAGACGGGCTCGAAAGCCAAAAAGAGGCATGATAATTTAAACCCCCATGTCTGCAAATTCTTCAGAAAATTGTTGACTTCGAGTGGATGTCTGTGTAGACATGTGTTACGTGCTCCCCTCCTTGTTTTCTGTCACCTGGTCTGCCCCTGGCTCCGCCTCTGCCCAGGTGTTCCAAATTCCACTCAGCCGATATAAAGAGAAGCTGGAGGAGAAGGATGTCTTGCCTGTCCTAACGCCGGAGACACTGTCCTTAGAATTCCTCTTTGCCATTTTGAGCTGTAGGCCATATTTTTGCAGATGTGTTTATGTTTAGCCTGGAGGACCTGGTAGTCCAGTTTTCGTGGCTTTATTTTGCTTCCCATTGGGTTTATAATTGATTTCTGGTTGGGGGGAGCTCTGGGTCCTACGGCCCGTGGTGTGGCTCGGGTTCCCTCCTTCTGTGTGTTCCTTTGGGCCAGTCCTCCAGACCTCTTTTTGTTTCCCGTTTCGCTTGTGTGAGCAAACGGCTGATTATCAATAAATGCTAGTTACCAAGTACCGGTTATTGCGTGTATTCTTTCATGTTGCGGGTCTCAGCACGAGCCACTACCGCGGAGTAGAGGTTAGGGCCGTAACAACATGTCCAAGACACTGTGAAATGCACTTTGCACTTCAATGGAGTAATACAAAGTTAAAATTGGCATTTTCTTTGTTTTTCTTTGTTGATTGAGCTGATTGAATTGTGTAGCTATGGTAAAATCCCAGTTAACTAGTCAGATTTACAATATATTATCATATTATTTACATTTTTATATTTACAGTAAATGACTGGCTTCTGTGTTGCATTACTTCTACAGTAAACGTGTGATAATATAAGTAATTACTGTAATGTAAGTACAGCAAGGTACCATAATACCACAGCTATGTAAAGTCACAGTATTTAGTTGTACTTTTATTCTAATTTACTGTAAAATATCTACAGTAAATTACTGTGAAATATTTACAGTCAATTACTGTGAAATATTTACAGTCAATTACTGTGAAATCCATGCAACTAGTAGCTAGTAATTTACTGTAATTTCACAGCCAAACATTTTACAGTGTACATGCTAATGCTAACAGACACGGGAACCACTGCTCATGAAGGTTTGTGTGCTTCTGATTGACTGCAGGTTTCACTCAGTGACCTTTTTCTAGTCTTTTCAAACCCTGGCAGAGGACAGTAAATGGACCAACTCTGCTTTGTCAGGTACTCTCTCACACACATACACGCACACACACACACACACACACACACACACACACACACACACACACACACACACACACACACACACACACACACACACACACACACACACACACACACACACACACACACATGCGCACACACACACACACACACACACACACACACACACACACACACACACAGTCCTCAGGTACTCTCTCTCTCTCACACACACACACACACACACACACGCACGCACACACACACACACACACACACACACACACACACACACACACACACACACACACACACACACACACACACACACATACACACACAGTCCTCAGGTACTCACTCTCTCTCACACACACACACACACACACACACACACACACACACACACACACACACACACACACACACACACACACACACACACACACACACACACACACCTGCATTAAGTTAACGTGTTGAAGCTCAATCTCTTCCACACTGCAGCTTCTTTTTGATCAATTATTCAAGCGGTACACTTTGAGTCCTCGAGGCTTTTAGGTGATTAATTAAGACTCGCTCGTCCTTTCATTTAGAAACATAATGTTGTTGTAGAAAAAGAGGAACCAGAAAGTGCCTGCTTTCAGAAAACGTCGCCTCTTATCCTCAAGAGCTTCGGAGGAGGAAACTTTCTCTAAGAAAAAAAGAGATCAATTATTGAGTGGAAAAGCCTTTTAACCGCAGACAGGAAGGACACCGTTTTAGTATGTGCAGCTTTTCAAGGTTTGCTTTTCAAGACATCCTGATCTGCCACAGTTTGGTTCGACATAAATCATTGTGTTTTCAGTTCATCTAAAGGACAGCTATGACATATTCCACATAGCTTTAACAGTTTGGTAAGAGATAAGACCTCGTTCTGTATTTGAACTCTGTGCTGTATTTGTCTCGCTTAAGTGCTTACGCTAGACGAAAACTCCATAAACACAAATAAATTACTCCAACATGGAAACCCCATCGTCGGCCTTTAGCGACTTAAGCTGAGGCGGAACATGACATGCATTTCCACTACACGGCCTTGCTCGGTATGGCTAGGCTAGGCCTTCCATTACAGTTTAGGAACTGGGGCAGTTACTATAGTAACGCAGTGTAGGCGGAGCCGTAGCGTCACCTTCAATGAGAGCCCCAGAACAACAACACAGCCGTTAGCTGTTAGCCCTCAGAGCTCACAGCTCCTCATATCTGTTCAGAAACCAGACAGAAGTTAAACAAGTACAAACCACAGACTGCCTGTGTCATGGAGAATACAGTCGCTGGTTTATTTATGTCTGTAGGCCGTTGTTGTGAGTGTGGACGGTCGGAGCATATATAACGTTAGCTTAGCCAATCTCCATTCAGAAAACATGCATTTTAAAAGGTGTTTCTCTGCCGTCTGTCTGCAGACTCAAAGCATTAATTCATGGTTTTTACTAACCGGTATCAGTGTGTTGTTACTTCGGCATCATTTTGAAACGTGTATTACAATTAAATCACGGTCAAATATGTTCATCTTGTTGTAGTTGTAGCCCCTCGCCAGCGATTCTCTCTCTTGTTTAGCATGCTCAGCCCGACTCAGCCCGGTTGTTCCTGGCTCTAGAACCACGATTTAGTCGGGCCAGAAAAACTGTGAATTAGGACCCTGCTAGCCGGTACTAGGCCAAGTGGAAACGCAACCAAAAACGGGCCCCGCACGGCTCGGCACGCTTAAAGCGAGCTCCGAGCTGCAGTGGAAACGCGCCATAAGTCTCTATAATGTCAATATTCAGATGTAAAACTATTTTGGACTACCAAAATATTTGCTCATCATATTTAACTCAAAAGGCGATAAAACGTTTCTTTAAATTCTTGGAATCAAACAGCGGATAAACAAGACAGGACTTTCTTGTCCACTGTTAAAACCCAAAATTAAAACGTTTTTGTACGTCACTTCCGGGTTTGAAGAACATCATTTCTGAAGTATTTGAACCTAAATCACGTTATGGAAACATAAGCCAGTCGTTTTGTTGCATAAACAACGTTCTTTGTGCGGTATACCCTCCTGTGGTTTCACGTTTATTTCCATCTGCTCTTTTGTTTTTTGGAACTTATCGTGTTATTAATAACGTGTGGATACTTAGCCATTAAAAAAAAACTCCTCACTTCTCCGTTCACTGTCTGCTGTTGTAATCATGTTCATTTCCCCATTGTGGGACGAATACATTGTCATGGTTGTTGGACATCCTTGGAGGAAACTCAGGGAAAATAATGTTTCATATCAGACAGACCGAGGATACGTAGCACAGTTTAAGATATTCAATGACGTTGAAATTCCCATATCCTCCTCTCTGCTTAGTTCATAAAGCTGGACCGTCTTCTCTCTGCTCTTCAGGAGGTTTGCTGGATTTCAATCTGTGTTCAATGTGTGGCTCCACATGGAGAAGATATCTGATAACATCCACATTTAATTTGAGCAAACAGGCTGAATGTAAAGTGAACTTGGCTCTGATTTGTGACACACTCTCTGACCCAGAAACTGTCACATGCCATATTCATTTAATTGAATACATATTGCATAACACTTCTCCTCACTAACGAGAGTCAGAGTCGGTTCAAGACATTTGACAGGAGTCTCAAACACGGCAGCGAAAATATTTAATGACTTTATATATATAGTATAGCGTGAAGACTTCCTGCTGGAATTGAAGGGGCCAGGCAAGGAATAGCACTGGGAAAATCATCAAACCAGTCTTGATTAAAGTTCCGGGGAATTTTGCCATGGGTCCAATCAGGAACGGGCGAAAAATCCCCAGAATAATTCTCACAAACTGCAGATTTACAGAGATGTTTTAGCCCATAGATTTTTGTCTGGTTTAGTCTCAGTTGGTCCCTGCTTTGATGAACCCTTCAGTACACTTCCTTCCCATCAGCAAACAGCAACGAGTGAGTGGCTTACTGGGAAAGGAACGGAAAGTCTGGCGGCTAAAGAGACAGATTTTGTCTCAGGAGGTGGAGGAGACCAAAGCAGAGCGAAAAGGAAAGAATATTGGGTCTGATGTCAGACTGATAAGATAAGATAGGACTCAAACATGATTTACAATAATAATACAACTGTACACTAACAGTGCAGTAAAAAGAGCAATTCAATATCTACAGGAAACATAGACGGTCACACAATTGATGTAAATATTAACAGTTTTTAGTGGTAGTTACGTAATTGCACGTTATTTATCGGGATGCTCATGATATACTTTGTCTAATATATGGTCATACATCCTTAATACAGGGATAGTTTGATATTGGTTTAAACTTTGACAACAAAAGCAACGACACGTAATATTCTCAAGCGACAATTTTGTAGAGTCACGTTTTAAAGTGTAGCACCTCTAGTGGCCGTGTAAGAAACAACAATTTGCAGCATATGGGCTGATGCTCCCGTTGATCGCAAACGCTCCGGAGGGTCGTACATTCACGAATAACCCTCTCTGGAAAATCCTCTATTGTAGGATAGTTTGGCCATTAAAATGCTCTTTGATTTGATTTCTATTGAGAAGTGTATATTGTACTTTTAGAATATACACGTCCAGTGGATGTGTAGGATCTACAGTTTGATAGATATTACGAAGACGATTTGAGGTCTCGCCAGGAGAACGTGTATATGCTACGTCTTTCCGCAGCGTCCATGTAAAGGCGTCATCCCTCACGGGGTGAACACAGTATTTCCGGTCTGGAAGTTTTCATTATAAAACCGGAAGTATTCCCCTCACTGTCAAATGATTGCACAGTGCATTACACGGCATTACTCATCCACTAAAAAACATCAGTTTATCAGTTGTTAATTACAAAACATTGATTGGTTTAAATTGTGTACAATGCGTTTGTGTTTTTAACCTTCGATTCGGAGAAACAAATAGTTTTTTTTTCGGTTGTTGTTGTCACCTCCGGGTATCCCGTGTGCCTGTTCTGTTGCTGATAGCTTATTATCTTAACTTAATCGATCGTTTTAAAACTCTTGATCACGGCAACTGCCTGACGTTGTAATCACACGTTACTACAGCTTAAGCACTCACAACTCTCCTTCTCTTAGCGACTGTAACTCCACAGTTGCCTACACTCTTTTCGGGTTTGCTAACGGTAGCTACTTTAGCTTGATAGCTAGCCATGGCTCTTTCCCCACCCTCGGGTGTTATTTCCTGCTCTTCCTGTCTCATGTTTGGTTACTTCCCGGCCTCCCTTACTGGTAAGGATGTGTTAAATATAGTATAGTTGTTAGGTTGGAGGCGGGAATCATAGCCTAGAAGCCCGGCTCCGCATCTTAGAAAGCAACTCAGCTACAGTAAAGCCCATGTTAGCCAGTGCTGACCGGCCAACGGTAGCTCCTCTTAGCCGTCCCCCGGCAACTCCCGAGCAGCAGGGAGACTGGGTGACTGTTCAGAAGGGGCATAAAGCGAAACCCGCAGGTCCCCACCAACCCGTTCACGTATCTAACAGATATTCCCCACTCAGCGAGACACCCGCTGAGAAGCCAACTCTGGTTATTGGTAGCTCTATTATGAGACACGTGAATTTAGAGACCGAAGCCTCCACAGTCACATGCATTCCGGGGGCCAGAGCGGGCGACGTTGAGGCGCATCTTAAACTGCTGGCTAAAAAGAAACGTAAATACAGTAGGATTGTTATTCACGTCGGTGGTAATGATGTTCGTTTACGCCAATCAGAATGCACCAAACTTAATGTGGAGTCGGTGTGTAGTTGCTAAAACAATGTCGGACACCGTAACCTTCTCTGGTCCCCTCCCCGATCTGATCAATGACGACATGTATCCAGGGGCGGACTGGCCATCTGTAGAATCTGGAGAACCACACAACGGCCTTATGTCAAATAATCACACGAAGAAGAAAAAAGACCGGCCACTCGAAGAGAAGGGATTAGACGCCGCGGCAGACAGGGAGAATGAAAAAACATGGATACAAATACAAATAAAACGAAAAAGGTGGGCCGAGAAGGCAAGAGAAATAAAGGTGAAGTCACTCGCAGGTGGAGAATATAAATGTCGCAAATTGACCGACCTTTTTGGCAGCAGCGCTGAAGCACTACCAGCAGCCGCTTAAAACAAGTGCAAGATGATGAAGAGAATGATGAGGGCGCGAGTTCAGATATACAGCCAGCCTCCTGCGCTCATGATGAGGGGCAGAGTTGAGCTGCTGGAAGAACCAGCTCAACTGGCACGTATACAAGTGCAGCAGGGCAAGAGCAAGAGGTGAGGATTATCCCCATATCAATATTCTTATCAGTTTTTATCGCCTTGCCGTGCCGTGCCTTGCCTTGCCTTAAAACAGATAAAGTAATTAACTGACTGAATTGACTTTAATATTCATGTTGACGATGATAAAAATAGCCTTACTGTTGCATTTAACTCTATATTAGATTCTGTTGGTTTCTGTCAGAGTGTAAATAAACCAACCCACTGTTAGTGCTATAGCCACATTAAGGAAGAGATTCCAGCAATACTTAACTCGATAGCATGTCTGCATGTAGGGGAGGAAACGTATACAAAATGTACACCACCCCAAATTGATCATGTTGTTGATAGTGCTACAGATGCGCTGCGAATAAAATGAGACTCTGTTGCTCCTTTGAAAAAGAAGAAAATAAAACAACATAGATTAGCTCCATGGCATAATGCCGAAACCCGCAAAATAAAGCAAAGTCGAGACAACTTGAAAGGATATGGCGTTCCACTAAACTTGAAGAATCTCGTTTAATTTGGCATATTACTCTCAATGAATATAAGAAAGCAAGTTATTTTCTGAAAAAGACAGAAAACAAAAAGGCATATTCATTTACTTTTTCTGAGTTCAGAGAATTAATGAAATATCTTTTTTAGAGAAGACTCATCTTCAGGATGTTATGGTTCCCCTTAGATCTTTCTTGTAGCTGCTGCGGTCCTTGTGTGAGTCGTTCATATGTTCGATGAAAAAGATCATAAATCTATCATTTTCAAATATAGTAATTTTAAGAAATTGATAATCGTTTTTAATAATTTACTCACCTTTGCAATGTTGTGGTTGTTAGAGTGTTAGGTTTCTGACTACAGAGAATAACATATTTACAAAATGATATTTCTTAATAAAAAAAGGCAGTCCGTGTGTTTTTCTACAACTCAAAGACGCTTTACAGGATGAGGGAGGGTAGAGAAACAAGGACAGGCAAACAAATAAAATAAACAGAAAAGTCAGTCAAGAGGAAGTTGATCGAGAGAGGGGGGGGGGCTTACACAGTTGAAAAGATGTGTATGAAACATATGTGTTTACATGTGAAAAGACACTATTTCGAGACAGTTGTGTTAAGTTAATTTATTTAGTTCAGTCCTTTTGTCTTTTGCCTTGTCTTGTGATTTCCTGTTTTATTTTGTAATAACCTTTCCCTCTCGTTTCAGAGCATTCCTGCCCTGGTGTGTTTTCCCTCCAGTGTGATTGTCAGCCCCTCCCTTAATTGTTGCCACCTGTGTCCCCTTACCTAGTGTGTATATATAGTCTGCGTCTCCCTTTGTCTTGTGTCAGTTCGTCTTGTCTCGTCAAGCCTGCCAGTCATCCCTTGATCGTGTGAAGTATATTTTGATAGTCATGTAGATGTTTTTTGGTTTAGAGTTTTTGATCCTCCAAGTGAGCGTTTTGTGTTTTGACCTTAATTAAAAGACCTTGTTAAATTCTGATCTGTTTCTGGTGTTGTGCGTTTGGGTCCTGAGCCTCGTGACATTCTTAACAATTTTTCTGCCACCTCTTTTGTGAGAGTTGGAAGTTCACTAGTGCGCAACATACCTGCACCAGTTTATCTGCGAAGTGCCTCAGGTGAGATGGAATGAACTTTATGATCCTCAATTCTTTCAAACGAGCATTTGCTCTCTCGGGGCGTTTCAGAAGCGGAGCGTCTTGCCTGCCGGCTCGCCGTTTTTGTTGATTTGTGCATAGTTTCCTGGACAGGCTACTTTTTATACAGACAAAGTTAATAATACTTGTAATATCCCAGTTATAAACGACATGAATCAAAGATGTGTTTCTGTATTTTAGTGGTAAAAAATGCATTCATCATCATAACTAGATATATATATAATTTACACAGTGCCTGTAAACCGGAGGAGAACGTTGGCATTTATCCTCCTACTTGAAAGACTACGGAGGGATAGGGTCTGCTGCAAATTAGTTTATTTGGGGGATGGGCCGGATGCTGTCACCGGTCCACTTCCTGCCCGCCGCCTCTGCAACGCGTCGCGTCGGAAAATAGACTTGAATCCTATTTCGAGCGGAGCCCAGCGGCGAGACGCTTCTGGGACGCTTCTGAGCTGTAACGCCGGCGCAATGCCAATTGTCAAGTGCCAAAATAAACTATGCAATATATTAAAAGTACTTTGTCATACTTAATATTTATCTGTTGATACCCCCAAAGTGCTTTTCTTATTCAAAAGAAGACCTTAACTTAGAGTAATCTTTAATGCTTAAATAAAGGCTGATTAGTTGGTCTGTTTTGCACATCCTCCTGTTAATATCTTTGGACGTCCTGCACTAAACTGTTTTATTGTAGAGATCACTACAGTATTTTCTTGATATTTTCTATTCTATATTTCTATCATTGACCCCTATTGTGTATGTAGGCTACTCTTAATATTTACATTATTTCCTCAAATATAACATATTCAACAAAAAATGCAATAACGTGCTTTAACCACTAGGCGGTGCGGGTTAAACAACTGTCAAGTTTAAACTGTTAACACAATCAATTATACTTTTTATATGTTTAGTTTATGACACACGTATATTGTTTTGATATTTGTAACACCAAACATGACCCAGTGGTCTAGTTAATAAAACATAATAATAATATCAAACATAATATTACTATTCACTTTATTGTGAAATTAAAACAAAACGGTAAAGGAAAATACAGTTTCAGTCTCTCGATTTGAAGCTTATGCTTTGTACCATGACCATGTATAGACCTGTAACAGTCAACTGGTGAGGGGTTGGAAAGGTAGTTTCTGAAGATGTTGCAAATAACACACAATGCCATACTAACTTTGTATTATTAGTGTAGGACACTTGTGTATGTAGAACATCTGAAGATATTTAGTTTTATTCATGTTTTTACATAATTTGACAGGATATTGCTATACTATGTATCATGTTTTACTTCTACACATTATTATCTGATTTGTAAAACATCACAGACAGAAAGGCATATCCGTTGATTAATGGTAAGCTATTGAAAATGTGATTCCATAGGTGTGTCTCCCATCACCCAAAACCCCTGACTATTCTCTCAACTCAGTATTTACATTCTTTCATGCAAAGAAAATCAGTAATACCTTTAAAAACTACAAGTCCTTTTATATCAGCGGTGCACCATTATGGTGTAAATATAACCTACTAATTGGATCAAATGTAAAAGTCAGCCGAATTAGTGTTGATACTGCAAGGAGACGTATTGTGTGAAGAGAACTTGAAGATGTTGTTTAATTGCTGATATATTTATGATTCACGTCACGTATTCAGTTTCGGCGGCAGTTATTCCAGTTTGTCCAGAAGTCTTCTCATCAGGGCTCTATATATAAAGAACTACGGCAGATAAGTAATATTCAATGCAGCCGAACCGTGTATTACAATGCCGTTATGTGATGACTTCCAAAGAGAAAAGCAAGCACACTCAGAATAAAGTATTATTGTTATTTTTTGTTTATGTTTTCGGATTTCACATTGCATAAACACCATATCCCAATGTGCATTGCGGCTAAAACATCCAATCACCGAGCTTCAACGATAGCTGAGGATTATGGGTAGTTTGATGTTTTATCAAAACCTCTGAAAAAAGAAATGTGTCTCAGAATCGAAAGAGGAAAACCTATGGGAAAAACACAAAAGCATTGCACACTATTTAAACCAATTAATGTAGTGTAATTAACTAGGATAAACTGATGTTTTTAGTGGATGAGTACTGCAGATATCACTTTAAAATCATTTGACAGTGAGGGGAATACGGTTTTATTATGAAAACTTCGAGACCGGAAATACTGTTTTCAGCCCCGTGAGGGTTGACGCTAACTTTACATGGAATATCTATCAAACTATAGATCCTATCCACTGGGCGTGGATTCTAAAAGTACAATATTCACTTCTCAAACTTTTAATCGGTTAATCATTTTGTGTCTTAATCATATCTCGTGACTAAAATATGTAAAGAAAACATAATCAAATCAATGAGATTATGGCTGGATTTAAGCTTTTCTCAAATCAGTTTACTGCTAACCAAACTAGTTTAGGGTGGCTAAAAATAAAGTGTGAGGAAAGGGTTAAATTATAGTTAACATTAAGCCTTATTTTACAGTTTAAACGTCAGGCCTCAAAATGTTTGTTTGAAATGACTGTGTTGTAGAACCATAACGAATGATGAATACATATTGGACGCAAACAACTCTAAAGTCAAATATCCCCAAAAATGTTTAAAACTAGAGATCAAAAAGTAGAAGAACTATTATGATTTGACTGAAGTCAGTAGGAGCCGTTTGAATCACTACATCATTTGAAGTTTAATTAATATCGAGTGAATGACACCATTTCAAGGAAACTTTGTCCAAATGATTAAGAATATGGCTGGTGTTAAAGCTACTGTGAATACGTGTGTGTGTGTGTGTGTGTGTGTGTGTCTGTGTGTGTGTGTGTGTCTGTGTGTGTGTGTGTGTGTGTGTGTGTGTGTGTGTGTGTGTGTTATTAATTCCCTTTTATTCTGCCTCTCAGAGTAACTCGTGTTCGCCTCGATAAACGTTTCTCGTCCTGATTACCGTTTCCTTCGGGGAGTGTAGGTGAGGTTGAAAGGTTCAAAAGAAGAAGAAGAAGAAATAATAATAATGAGACGTCTTTGTGTGCCGTTAATAAAACAGCACTCAGCGGGGGGGAGGTCAAGGGAAAGGAATGTTTAAAATATAATGAAACGTAGTCGGGGTTAATGTGGAAACTGTAATACAGATTCTGTTCCACATGCTCATTAAACATTGAACCAGCAGCGAACATCCCATAATATCTCTGTCTGACCTGCGGACGAGTAATCCTTTTGTGCCTTTATAATGCGTTATAGCAGTGACTGTAAGTATCTTATCAACAGGAGTTATAATACAACATGATTCTTTCACCTAATTATACATTACTTAGGGAATACTTGACCCTGAATCATGAGAAAACCTTTATTATATGCATTATCCATACTTATGAGGGAGTACACCTGATTATTTAGGTATACGTGTATTAAAATGCATTCTTAGTATGTTTAAAATGCATGTTTTACATTGATATAGAATAAGTGTTATAACACAGTAGAAATTGATGTCCTTTTTTTAATATAAACAAACAGCCAGACAATAGACAATAGCAGTTGGCAAACAAATTAGGATGACAACAACAATGTGGTTCGAGTCCGACAGGATAAAAAACAAGGACAAAAAATAAATGAAACAAAACAAAAAATGGACTGCGAGGGACAAAAATCAACAACAACAAAACTAAATCTAAAGGCTCTGAGTCTAAGTCCATTATTAATAACATAATGCAAAAGTAGAGATCAAACAAAGCACTTGTTGGTCGTCAGCCGCCCACTAATCAGATTTAACACCGCAGGTCCACCACGCTATCGTACAGAGACATCCGGCATGTCTTTTCAAATCTGAGGAGAAATTACCCTTAACGCACTTATTTTAAGATAACATGGCTTTAAAACTGTTCTCTTGTGACAGAACTTGAACAACATAACGTCTCTTGGGACAGAAACAGTCATTGAAGCCAATTAAACAACGGAAATTGTCTTTTAGATTATTGCTTTAATATAGAATGTTCTTATGAATGCTCCCCCTCTTCGCTCTCTGGGTGAGGAGCTGCTCATTAATGCTTCCCCTCGACTCTCCTCTCGCTGCTCTCCTCGCGTTGGTCACGTTTCTGCAGACGCTCTGTGTTTTGGAGGGTCTCTGTGCACGGAGAGCTCTTCATCTGTCTGTGAAGAGGCCTCGAGGAAACGCCAGTGACAACAAGAAGGAACTGATTCTTTAAATATTGAAGTTGAAAGCATCAATCTGGTGCACTTTGAGAGCAACATGAAGACATCTATGGAGACATCTCTCAACACCCAGACGAAACAGAACTGACTTCTGGTTTATTAATAACAACTTGTTTTACTGTCATATCTAGTTATATACTATAAGAGAATAGATGAAAGTCTATCCGCGGCCGCTGACACAGTCAATTCCAATGTTAACAAAAGCTGTATATGTTTTTTGGGAGTTTATTTTAAATTAACATAAATAGAAGATTAAAACCTATAATTGCACACTAAAACCATTATTTAAAAAAAAGAACTATTCCACATGAACCTCTGGGGTAGTTCAACTTGATTTGTGCACCATGGTTTATGGACGATGGGCCCCCCATTGATTGATGCGCCCTTAGCATGCGCCCTAGCATTCGCCTATACTGCCTATGCCAAGGGCCGGCCCTGCTGTAATGCTAACTAACGTGCTAGCTATTAGCTAGGTAGCTAACTTGATCCAGCCACTCCTGGTTCTCTCATCAGACGGGAAGCGAAAGAACGAGCAAGAGCCCTTTGCTGGCACAGGCGGCGCGTGAGGCTCAGGTTCGGCTAAATCACTTTTTTATACCTGACGCTGCCCGCCTCCGGCGTCTGAGATCAACTCAGTGAAAGCACCGCCTGCGGACCGATCAGAGCTCAGTGTGCGGAGTTTAAATCTATCAAGTCATATCACAGGAGAAAGGAAATACAGTTTAAACTGCCGTATGGAGAGAAGATGCCGACGTGTCGCACTTATCATTCATATCACATCATCAATCAGATCATCGATCATATAATACCACAATATCTCCTGATCTGAGTCAGCTTCTCGAGCCGTATCTGGCCGTGCAACACTTACATTGTCACATATACTGTATGCAGATGTATTATTTTAAGCAACACATTAAGTAATTAAAGTCAGATCCACTCGTGTCTTAGACGGGGCAGTGATATCGTAAAGCTATTGCATGCTTTCAAACACTCGGTAGTTATTTTTTAACCAGTTGTTCTGTATTCTCCTTCCAGGTGCAGCTATGTGGCTTGTATCCTGGATTATATGTTTAAGTCATGGATGTTTAAAGCTCATATTTGTCTAATATTAGTTTACTTTTCATGAATGAAGTATGATGCTGCGCTGTCAGTACACTTGTCCCTGTTTGTGATTGGTCAAATGTAGCTAACCCCGCCCCTTTCACGTGAACGCGCTCTCAGCTGGAGAGAGAAGCCCTGGCTTGATTCACCGAGTTGATAACCAGCGTCGTGCGACCGCTTAGCGAGATCTCGTTTGTTAGGGTTAGTGAAGACAACTCAAACATATCCAGGGTCTGCTGAACTGGCTTCGTAGTACACAGGGCACAGGTAATTTCAAAGACACAGACATTATACATTATATTTTTATTTTACCAGGATGCAGTGACACAAAGCCTTCCCGAGCCTACAGCACCCGCCGCCCCTGATTGCTGGCATGATAACAACCTGGTACTGAGCACACAGGCATCTTGGTGAAGTGATCTGATCTTAGCCATCTCTTAGTGGAGGAAAACAATTATGACATCGGTTACGCGACTTTGTAGTCTTTCTAGTTGCGTATTTTTCATAGTCTTATATTTCAACAGTTTTACGACAAACTGTGACTTTTTTGACGTGTAGATGATTGTTTAAGACAAACATCACGTGTGTAATTCATGGCACGATTCAAACGGGATCGAAAGACACGTTTTCTCTCACCGTTGACTTCAATGCATCATTTTTCCGAAACAAGGTCCCATGTGTTCCACGGGAAAGGGAGGGACTTCGCCTCTCTATGAGCTTCCTGCTCCACGAAGTCTCTTGGTTTTTAGCAAACAGAATGTTATGAATGAGAACAAGTGACCCGTGGTGTTACACTTTAAACACACAACGTCTAATCCTCCTATTTGGCACGATATTAATCACGAAAGCCCAAGGAAGACACGCCCCTCGTGCATGCAGCCAATGAGAAGAGGAAAAGGAATCATATCTGAGATGTACGGGGAGACGCTCTCTCTTCGTCTGCTCACAGCGCCGTGAATACTTTCTGTAAGAACCGCCACAACCTACTTTATTAAATATTCATAGAACTTTCTGAGACGTCACTTTGTCTCCTTTTTTAACTTACTCCTGGACTTTGAACATTCGTCTCTGTTGAACCATCGATGTATAAAGAGGACGGGACACAGTGTTTTCAGCTTTTAGACCCCAACGATTTAAACAAGGGCAGCACGGCAGGGTCTGTAAGTGGTTGTGTGGTCCTTTGTCTTCATGCAGCAGGGCTGAAGAGGACCTCTCCAAGCAGCAGTCCACACTTTGTAATGTGAGTCTGTTCGGGGACTTGAACCAGCGACGGCTCCCAGTCCAAGCCCCGACTGACTGAGCCACTATATCTCTATCTATTCATGGTCATTTCAATCAATCAATGTTTATTTATAGCCCAATATCACACATGTTACATGTGTCTCAGTGGTCTTCACAGTGTACAGAATATCAGTATGACAATACCACACCCTCTGTCCTTAGACCCTCTGTCCTTAGACCCTCTGTCCTCAGACCCTCTGTCCTTAGACCAGGGCTATTCAATTACACATTCAGTTGGGCCAGATTTTATAACTACAAAATTCAGCGGCCTGTAAAAAGCAGGTAATGACACATTTTAAACCAACACATATTACTGCGATGAAAAACATGCAATTTTTATTCATTGTTCATCTGACAAAAGTACGTCAAAAAGTGCATAAAAACACAACACATTAGCATTAATGTAACAGAATCTGAAAAACAGTGCACTGTTGTTGACATTTGTTTGCTTTAGAAGTCAAATATTCATGTTATTTTGTTTTAACCAGGCACATCACGAAGTGCATTTAACTGAATACAATAATAGCAGTCTTAATAAATGTCCTCATATACAAAATAAAATTGGATACAGATGACACATGCACATCAAAAAGTGCATTAAACAGTTAAAGAGCT